>OU342742.1:420270563-420688253 GCA_910589775.1 Avena eriantha
AGATGTTATCATACAACAAAAGAGGGGAGCAAGATAGTATCATCGAGCTTTCAAATGTATAGCTTTTGCTTTTACATCTAGAAAAAATTTAATGCTTAACAATGTACTATGAATTGGATCCATTTGATTGACATGGCAGATTCAACATAGTTTGTACCTTCAGATCCTGATATTCAACGTCATGTGGCACAATCATGCTGAAACACATGTTGACAGTGGAGGTGTTGTGAACTATGGCTGATGGAGGTGTGGACCTAACGTGTGACCAGCATCACTGGTAGGGTCAAATGATCGATTTTGGTCGCTGAACTCGCTGCAAAGTTAGATGCACATATAGCATTGCATGTTCATTCAACCAAACAGTTGCTGGGAATTATGGGTACAAAACGGACTGCTGCAGTAGGAAGTCCACTTAATGGCGGGTGATGGCAAGCGTTATGAGAGAGGTACGGGCTGTTGAGGATGATGGTGTAGTAGATTCCGTGACGGTAGTGACTACGGCTGCGCAACCACCTCCTCCTCTCCCTTCCACTCAGTTGCACAGGTCCCCCATAGCAGTGACAGGTTGGTTTCCTAGGGTTTGTTCGCATACCACCATAGGCGACTATAGGGAGCTGACCGGAGGTCTGGTCGAACGGGACGAACAACAAAACATAGGTATGCTGGTTGCTAGGTGGGAGCAGAGGCGAGATGAAAGAGTTAGGCGGCGGCTGAGGCGAGAGGAGGAAGGATTTTTGATGGGTATCGTTCTCCTGCGAGTGGAAAAGGGATGGTAAGAGGTGGTCTGGGGCGATTGTTGAGCAGCGACCGACTTGTGTAATTTCCTCTTTTTCACATGACAAGGTAAATTTTTTAGGGACCACGACAAGGTACTTTGGTTGACTCAATTCTACATCATGGACTAACCAAAGCTCTTTGTTTCTAGGAATCTTAGAGCTCTTGTAAGATGTCGCTGGCGTACATACTCACTTGTGTATGTTAGACTCGCAGCCAGCTGCCCATGTTTCTCGCACTCGAAGCTATAACCATGAATTTTGGGGTGGATGGTTAGCCAGTACTGTGCCCTGCCATTGAGGCTTGCTTGTGGGCAGCCTGGCGGCCTCCATGGTAGTAAATCCTCCCCAGATTCGGGTTATACTGGCTTTGATTTAGAAACATGAGGTCCGGGGATTACAGTCAGACCAACGGACATGAATATGTACTCAAGTGAAACATCATAAGTAGCAACATCACCAATATAGTCCTTAGAACTGAGTTCGATTTAACGATAACCCAAATCAAATCAAAGTAAAGGGAAGATAACATATCCACAAAGGAATCACTATCTTACTTTAGCACGAACAAAACTAAACATCCATTTACGAAGGAACCGATTCAGTTAGAACTTTTGTCTTACAACTCTCCAAGTTGTTGTTTAAGCTCATATAACTAGTCCAGGGGTATCTAGTATGGATCCTTGGAGAAAAGAGTAGTTGAGAGAACTAGCTTGCTCAAGAACTTGACAAATACGGTCATGTGGAAACATGGCGACACTTCTAGAAAAATGTCTAGGATATCACAAACCACTGTTATGTCACTTAGTTTGAGAGAAAACTTGCCTGATAAGACAAAAATACTTAGTCTCGGAGCTTCGCCACAAGCCTAACTCTTTGACCGAATAGAGTGCACCAGAGTAGTGGACTTGGTAGCACAATCATCCTTTCCTTAGTTATAGGGTTAACCAATCATGCTAGGAATGATGCAAATGTCCTTAGATTTCAAAGCAATAATAATTACTAAGAATCTGAGATGCCCATATTATTACGCACACGCATTCATTCTCCACTACAAGAAATGTGTTAACTTGTGACATTTTGGTAGTGACCCTATACAAAATCTTCATAGATTTATGAAGATTCCGCACCAGATAGTCATGGGTTGTCCAGAAGGTTCGAAACCTAGAAAACTTATGATGGTTTTGCTTAAAAACATCGTTATTTCATAAGATAAAATCGTCACAGTGCTAAGCAGGATAAGGTATAATATGATGGCAGTACCAACCATTGGATGTAAACACGATGGACTGTTGAGATTGTGATCTCTGGAACACCAGTCGTGGATCGATGACCTGGCACACCATCGATCAATGACCTGGAAATAGGCGCGAGACACCCAAATCCAGTGAACCCCAACCTCCTGCCTCCCATCGCTGATTCTCTTCTCCTTCGTCCCCCCGGTCGCCGGCCTAGATCTCGGCCAATTCTGGCTGCTCACTACTCGGCCGACCACCTCCCCTGAATCCCCTCTTCCACCTCTCTCTAATCCACCGTGTGGAACCTCCAAACCTCAAGACCAACTGAATCCTAGACTAGGCCCTAGATCTACAAAGAGTAGGAGGAGGTTCGCGGTGCTCAATGCTACCCTAAACGGTGATGCTGCCGCCATCGAGGAGGACCTACGACTCGCATATACGGTCTCCAACCGGTGGCTAGGCCCCTGGATCCACTACAAAGCTTTTCTCCCTTCGCCTCCATGCCCCCCGTCCGTCTCCCCAGCCCAAGGACGATAACATGGGTGGATATGCTCGCCATGGAGTCCGGCGCATCGAGGGCTGCTCCTGGCCAGAGGCGGTGGTGGATCGATCCTCCTCCTCTTCCGATGCAGGACTACATGTAAGGCATATTTGATCCCGCCAGCATGCTTCTTCAATCCCCCGGTGATACGTTGGAAACGTATCTACAATTTTTGATGTTCCATGCTTGTTTTATATCTACTTTCTTATGATTTGTCCACACTTTGGAGTACTTTTACACATTTTCTGGAACTAACCTAATAACAAGATGTCACAGTGCCAGTTGCCTGTTTTTTACTATTTTTGGTTCTAGAAAAGCCAGAAAATGAATATTCTCGGAATTGGACCGGACAAAAGCCAAATTCGATATTTTACCGGAAGACTCATAGAGCCAGAAGACGAGACGGAGAGGGGCCAGGGGCTGGCCACACCATGTGGTGGCTCGGGTCCCCCTTCCCGCACCACCAGGTGGTGTGGGCCCCTGGTCCACCCTCTGACATCGCCCCTTCGCCTATAAGAAGCCTCTCGATGAGAAAACCCTAAATAATCCAGCCTCTAGCCACAAAAAGTTCCGCGGCACCGCCGCCACCAAAGGGGAGATTTGGGGGACAGAAAGTCTCTGTTCCGGCACCCTGCCGGGACGGGGAATTACCCCCGGAGCCATATCCATCGATTTACACCACCATCTCCATCATCGTTGCTGATTCCCATGATGATGAGGGAGTAGATCTTCCTCGAGGCTAAGGGTTCTACCGGTAGCTATGTGTTCACCTCTCTCTCTATGCATGATCATATTGTGATCATGAGCTTTGTAATCAAGTAGATCTACCTTGCTACTCAAGTGCTTTAATAGATCTCTGCCCTCTCCATGTGTGTGAAAGTGATAGCGTGCACACCATGGTGGCACTTAGGCTAGAGATTACAAATGTTACGAGTTATATTTGGAGTTGGATGTCTCTATGAAATTGTGGTGTTTGTTGGAACCATCTAGTGCTCAAGGTGAAAGTCTGGGGTTATCTAGATGGGAAAAGCGAACTTTGAGGTGTGTTATTATAGCCCTACCATGGATTAGAGTGACCAACCGGAGAGTAGTTCAGAGTAGTATCATAAAGAGAAGATATTTATATGAGAGTGTTCACTTGTGAAAGTATGATCCCTAGGCCTTGTTTCTAAGCATTGAAATACCGTTTGCAACTAGATCTGTTACATGTTTGCTTGCTTCCATCTTTATTTCAGATTGCCTTTAGTCTCTTCCCACGTCAACCACGCGCTATCAAAGATCTTTTCTGGCACTGTTACCATTTATAATTATCCATACCACTTGTATTTCACTATCTCTTCGCCGAACTAGTGCACCTATACACATGACAAGTGTATTGGGTGTGTTGGGGACACAAGAGACTTCTTGTATCTTGATTACAGGGTTGCTTGAGAGGGATACCTTTGACCACTTCCATCCTGAGTTTGATAAACCTTGGGTAATCCACTTAAGGGTAACTTGCTGATGTTCTACAAACCTCTACACTTGAAGGCCCAACACTTTCTACAAGACGAGAATCATGCGTAGACATCAAGCTGTTTTCTGGCGCCATTGCCGAGGAGGTAAGGTAAAAGGTACTCACATCCTTTGGCTAATAAGCTATCTTCTAGTGCGGTTGCTGGTGTGTGAGTGCTCGAAGTTATTTCCTTTAGATTCTACAATTATATATTTTTGTTTCTTGTTTATATTTTCACTAGTTAGGCTTAATGGAAAACAACAACAAAATTAGAGAGCTTTATAGTATTTATCATGAGTTAGGACATGAAGTGTTTGAAGAGAAAATTAAAAAACCTATGGAACTTTATTTGCATGCTAATAGCAATGTTGTTAGTATGAATTCTTTGGACACCATTATTACTAATGCTATGGAAAAGTCTAAGCTTGGGGAAGCTAGTTTTTATGAAAATGATCTTTTTAGTTCCCCAGCTTTGGAAGATAGCTATTCTATTGCTTATAATGATACCAAACCTCCAATATATGATGATTACAATGATGAATATGATATTTTCAGTCCACCAACTATTGATGAGGAAATTAATTATGACTACAATATGCCTCCTATATTTGATGATTATGGTGATGAGAATAATAATGATACCTATTTTGTTGAATTTGCTCCCACTACAATTAATAAGAATGACTATGCTTATGTGGAGAGTATTAATTATTTTATGCATGTGG
Source organism: Avena eriantha (assembly GCA_910589775.1). Taxonomy (NCBI): domain Eukaryota; kingdom Viridiplantae; phylum Streptophyta; class Magnoliopsida; order Poales; family Poaceae; genus Avena; species Avena eriantha. The sequence continues at coordinate 420,275,336 of OU342742.1, forward strand.
ATCATGATAAAAATGTTTTATGTGATAGTTATATTGTTAATTTTATTCATGATACTACTGAAAGTTATTATGAGAGAGGGAAACATGGTTTTATGTATCTCAACAATATTATGTTTCCTCTCTTTATGCTGAAATTTTTGAAGTTGCACTTGTTTTGATTTCCTATGCTTGTTGCTTTGTGCTTTCATGACTTGTTTCTTTACAAGATTATTTTTCATAGGAAGTGGGCCAGACTTAAATTTACTTTGAATTTTCTTATTGATGCTCTCTTTTACTTCAATTCATATTTCTTATGTGAGCAGCTTATCAAACTATCATGCCTAACTTAAAGGCGTTAAAGAAAAGTTGATGGGGATATGCCGAAGGGGGTATGCCCAGCAGGACGTTCCGATTGGGCCGAATGGTCTGCGAGTGGGCTGGAAGGACGGCGACTGGAGTGCGACTGAACGAAAGGCCTGGCGACTGGAGACTAAAGGCCCAGAAGCATACTTGAAGCCCAGTCGGATTAGGTTAAAAGCCTCCGAGTCCATATCTTACTCGGTTGTAACTTGTAAACCCTAGCGAGGTGACTCCTATATAAACCTCCCTAGGGTATCCTTAGTACTTACGTTCCATCATACACCCCCTCAAGCGACTCGCTGCTTAGACGCCGAGCTCGGCACCCCTGTAACTCGCTCTTTATTAATCCAATCTAGCAGGAGTAGGTCTTTACCCTCCGGGGGGGCGAACCTGGGTAAACCATGTGCATCCGCCCCCATCTCGCACCGTAGATGGCCGCTAGCTCTTCCTCACGTTACAATCAATCTCTACCAGTAGCAGCGACTGCCGTGGCCATTTCCACGACAAAAGTACTTCTTGGGAGATAACCCAATAGTTTTCTTGAGTCTTGGAAGTTATTACTTCTGTAATAACCTCTCCTTGTCCTTTTTCAATTGATTTTTGTGCCAAGAATAACCTCTAATGAGTGGGAAGTAATGCTTGGGAAAGTTGCTATCCCGAAACAGATTTTTGTGCTTCGTTGTAAAAGTTTGCGAAAAATCTCTATACGTTGCTTTGAGCTGTAATTTCTTGTGCTTCTGACCCAAGTTGTTATCTAACTTTCGTTAGTTCAACACTTTTCAATTTGAGCAAAAGAATGTCTTCGAAAAAATCGGTTTTCACCTGCTGGTCTGTTTTGACAAATTTCGGCCATTATTTGCATTTGCCTCTTTATCGATTTCTTTTTGGGTTCTTTTTGGTGAATTGAGCTTTTTGAGGGAATTGCTATAGTAGCTTGTGTTTTTAATGAAAGTTTTGCTGTTTTAAAACTAAATCCCAAAGGTTTATTATATTTTGAATGCACTAATGTTGCTAATAAAGATTGTGTGAAGTTTTGTATGAAGGAAATTTTTAGGTGTAGGGAAAGAATGATGTAATGAGATGAAGAATGGACAAAATCTCAAGCTTGGGGATGCCACCTCGTGTCACCCCAATAAATATTCAAGAGGTAGAAGCGTCAAAGCTTTGGTATGCCCAAGGCATCCCCTTCTTCATCAATAAAAATCTCAGGTCTTTCTAAACACTTCGTTTTTATTGTTTCATGCACTGTTGTATTGTTCTTGGAGTGTCTTCATTTTTGATTGTGGTTTTCGTTTTATTAGTTTGCTTAGTTTTCTTGAATAAATTGGTTGGATCCCATCACTTCTTTTGGAGAGAGACACACTCTGCTTTCATTGTTTAGAACACTCTAGTTTCCATTCTTATTGTGTTGTGAGTATTCTCTTTTGCTAGCACTATGTTTAGCCATAGTTTTCTTGTGCTTTCAGCTTAGAACTTTTTAGTTCTTCCTTTTGGATTTGTGAGAGAAGCTCACTAATATTTATTTATTATTATCTTTGTGAGTTCTTTCAAATAAGTTGGTTTGGATTGGAAAAGAGTAGGAAAAGTTCATGTTTAAGTGGTATAAAAGGATCTTGTTTTTTACTGTGGCCTAGGCTTTGTCATGTCATGCTTTATATTGTTTTGTATTTATGCTTAGTGATTTTTGTTGTAGCATGACATGTTATAAATAAATGAGATTGCTTAATGTGCCTTGAAAGAATCATGCGTTGTTTTAGCATACTAAAGCATAATATTATGGTATTCTCCTTTGATGCTTTATTTGGGTTGACTTGGCGCATGCTCACACCATGTTATGACTATCCCAAGTCACCATAGCCTCGATGATCATTTAGTTTTCGACTTGTAATATCACTTTATGCTTTAATCAATGATGTTTTGTCGCTTTGCATGATTATGGCCATTATTGCTCTCTTAGTTGGTCGCTCCCAGTGTTTTGCTAGCCTCCATATCAAGTATGAGTTCCACTCATGCATCCAACTCCAAATAAAACTAAGTTATTCCAAAGAGTCCACCATACCTACCTATTAGCATTTGCTATTCCAAGTATATTCATGTTTTTATCTACCTTCCGAATTAAACTTATTATGTGAAAATTAGTGATTAAAGCTCTCACGAACTTGATGGCACACTTTACTTTTTTTGCCCCTAATAAACTTGAACCATTGTGTCATCTATGTTGTATATGCTTGCACTTATATGTTGGAAATTAGCAGAACCTTGCTGTCATGGGGAACACTTTCAACATTGCACTTGTACATTGTACCCAGTTGATATCATGCTCTTTTGTTTATGGATGTTGTCGGTGTGAAATGGACGGGGAGCTTGTAAGTCCATTGAGTTATGTATGTGTGTTAGAGAAACGCCTGGGCGGCTGGTCTAATCCATTCCTAATCATGGTGGAAACCTGCAACGTAATCATAATGAGCAATCTATGAAGCATTCTTCTTATAAAAAAGAGATAGAGATTGAGGAAAAGAAAAAAAGGGATGAGAAAAGAGGAAAGAGAGAAAAAGCACCATTTTCCCATGGTAAATAAGCAGATTGCTGAGATGCTTATTGTCTACTTGCCTTGTCATTTTGATATGGGGATTCTTCCGTATCATCGGGCAAGGGGTACCCCGTTGGTGGTTCTCTATTATACACATGTACTTATTATGACAAGAACTTACCGGTAACTAAACTTGACTAGCATGAGGAGCGGCCCTCGTATTCAAGGGACATGAGATTGCCAACTTATACTTTGTCAAGCATATACTCCATAGTTTGTTCACTTTAACCTTAATCACTTCAAGATGCTTATGATCGGGGCAATGAGAGCTGCAAGCTAATGAGTACCATAATTTTTGGAATCTCTTTATGAGACTTGAATCCCTGCTTCCTTCTATGAAGGCCTTTCTTTTACTTTTATATTGAGTCTCCATCTTCTATTTTTATGCACCTATTGAGAGAGCATAGTGGACATTCTTAGTTTAATGTGCATTGCTCAAAACTTGTTGATTGATTCATAATATTGATATTACTTGTTTTTGAACTATTTGTATCTAGTCACCCTTATGAACTTTGAAGGTGTCCTATGCATTTATGTTTTGCTACTCCACGAGGGACAAGCTGAATGCCACTATGCTACGTTTTCCATATGTGAAACAAACAAATGTCTTTCAATGAATTGTTATTCATGATCTTTGTTTGTATCCTTTCATGTTGCATGCATAGTCACTATGTCTTATTGTTAGAACTTCATCTTTCATGCTCATGTTTAGAGTTCTTTGATCCCAAATTTCAATGCTTGCAAATGGTTTGATCAAGATTGTCATTGTGCATGTCACCTAAAAATTTATTCTTTCTTTTTATCACTTACCTACTCGAGGACAAGCAGGAGTTAACCTTGGGGACGTTGATACGTTGCAAACGTATCAATAATTTTTGATATTCCATGCTTGTTTTATATCTACTTTCTTATGTTTTGTCCACACTTTGGAGTACTTTTACACATTTTCTGGAACTAACCTATTAACAAGATGGCACAATGTTAGTTGCCTGTTTTCTTCTATTTTTGGTTCCAGAAAAGCCAGAAAATGAATATTCTCGGAATTGGACCAGACAAAAGCTAGTCGATATTTTACTAGAAGATTCTTGGAGCCAGAAGATGAGACGGAGAGGGGCCAGGGGCTAGCCACACCATGTGGTGGCGCGGGTCCCTTGGCCGCGCCACCAGGTGGTGTGGGCCCCTGGTCCACCCTCTAACATCGTCCCTTCGCCTATAAGAAGCCTTCCGATGAGAAAACCCTAAATAATCCAGCCTCCAGCCACGAAAAGTTCCGTAGTGCCACCGCCACCAAAGGGGAGATTCCGGGGACATAAAGTCTCTGTTCCGGCACCCTGCCGGGACAGGAAATTGCCCTCGGAGCCATCTCCACCACCATCTCCATCGCCGTTGCTGATTCCCATGATGAGAAGAGAGTAGATCCACCTCGAGGCTAAGGGTTCTACCGGTAGCTATGTGTTCATCTCTGTCTCTATGCATGATCATATTGTGATCATGAGCTTTGTAATCAAGTAGATCTACCTTTCTACTCAAGTGCTTTAATAGATCTCTGCTCTCCCCATGTGTGTGAAAGTGACAGCGTGCACACCATGGTGACACTTAGGCTAGAGATTACAAATACTTGTTATGAGTTATATTTGGAGTTGGATATCTCTATGAAATTGTGGTGTTTGTTGGAACCATCTAGTGCTGAAGGTGACAGTGTGGGGTTATCTAGATGGGGAAAGCGAACTTTGAGGTGTGCTGTTAAGCCCTACCATGGATTAAAGTGTCCAACCGGAGAGTTGTTCAGAGTAGTATCATAAAGAGAAGATATTTATATGAGAGTGTTCACTAGTCAAAGTATGATGCCTAGGCCTTGTTTCTAAGCATTGAAACACTGTTTGCAACTAGATCTGTTACATGTTTGCTTGCTTCCATCTTTATTTCAGATTGCCTTTAGTCTCTTCCCACGTTAACCACGCGCCATCAAAGCTCTTTTCTGGCACCGTTAGCACTTATAATTATCCATACCACTTGTATTTCACTATCTCTTTGCCGAACTAGTGCACCTATACACCTGACAAGTGTATTGGGTGTGTTGGGTGCACAAGAGACTTCTTGTATCTTGATTGCAGGGTTGCTTGAGAGGGATATCTTTGACCACTTTCTCTCTGAGTTTGATAAACCTTGGGTAATCCACTTAAGGGAAACTTGTTGCTGTTATACAAACCTCTACACTTGGAGGCCCAACACTGTCTACAAGAGTACAAGCTTGTGTAGACATCACCCGGTTAGATTGATCAGCTTACCCATTTGATTAGTTAGTTACCAGGACTACTAGATTGGTTGTTTAGGTAGCATGATTTTATTTGCATGCCCCTGGATGGTTAGAGCACACGAACGCATCTTTAATGAACCTTGTTTCTTCTCTGCACGAGTTGTTACTTCTTCCCCTGTTTCTCCCCAACACTGCCATGGCCATGCCAGGTTTCATTAGAAAATTCTGTAGGCGATGTTCATATAGGATAACCTGCTCACGTATGTACGTTTCATTATGTAGAGGTAATATTATGCAGATGGGATAGTATGCAGATTGGATGTTTCATTATAAAAATCTGTAGGTTTCATTATGAACTTATGGTATTATGCCATGACTCGATTGTGGATGGTTTTATTCACATGTTGGATTTATATGTTCTAGAAGCCTGCATAAATCTACATGGTTTGAATAATTTGCTAGAAGTTTTTCACGTGTTTTAAAAAACATTTTGTATGGGTTAATTAATTACAATATTTAGGGCTTATCTATTAGCATGAGATGATTCTAGAAAGAAAACAACAAATCATACATGTACTGTTGTAGAAGATTGATAGAGGTATATTGAGCTACTTTGTTACACGCTCTACTATGCATCTTTTTAGTTGTTTGAAATTTAACTTTCGTAAATAAGACAGGTTTTGTGTCATTGCTTTGAGTAGTCCTGAGACAATGTTTACAGAAAAGATACACATAAAGGAAATAAAAGAAACTTAACACTAGTAAGTGGTCAAAATTCTTGTGCTTTGAGATATTTCTGCTAATAATGGTGGCTGCTGCTTTTGTATATACTATAAAGATAGTGTTGTAGATACTGTAAATCTTGTGTTTTGCATATGTTGTATTCTTGATATTGTCGGAGGTGGCAAAGGTGTTGACGGTCTTGCTTCTCAAGAAGACAAATCAGATGGATGGCTAGGCCGTCGAGAAGTTGGCCATCTCGTACACCTACAAGGTCATCTTCGCAAGGTTCTGTCACAACCAGTTCATTCACTGAATTTATTGTTGTTCCATATTGAGATTATTTTTCCACTGTCATGCCAATTTATATGGTTAATGGTCAGACTATGAACTATGAATCTTTGTTTTATTGATAGAATAAAGTATGTGGAATCGAGACAGTGAACATGATAACTAGTGTAGTTGTTTCTGGGATAAGGTTACTTGTATAGTTAATTTGTTCATGCTTTGGTTGTTCATTTATATGTCTGATCCTGAAGCATCTCAAGGCTGCATTACTGTATGTGGATAGTAGGCCGCAGAAGGGGTTGGAGGTGATGTGGTCATTTTAGAGTCGTATGGCAAGTGAGCACAAACTGATACTTGGAACTGTGGTTGTGTAAAAGTACTTCTATTCATTTATCCATTTGTTGCATCATTTTATGCTTTATAATGGTAGATCATGTCATTATTTATCTGGAGTTAACTACACCATGTACCTGAACATACATGTCCTTATATTATTGCCTTTGTTGCTGCTACATATTTCTATCTGTGTTGTGTGGTACTATTTTCTATTGTTGTGTGTCGTTCCTGATACTATCCTGCATGTAGTTCATGTACTTGTTTCCCTTAGGCCCGAGCCTCTCTTTTCTAGACACACTTATCTTCTTAGCATCCCTGAGTACTAGAACACTTAGTTCAGCCATGACTCATAGCTTTTAACTTGCTAGAGTTTCTTGCAAGTGTATTACTATGTTAAGCAAGTGTATTACTATGCTATGAAAATGTATCCATATTTGGGAGCTTCAAGTGAAGCAAACTATCCTCCCTTAAATAAAGTGAAGCAAACTATCCACCCTTTAATTCGATATATGTTGCTTATAAAAGAATTATTTGTTTGTATTTTGATGGAATGTTATTGACTGGAAGACCCTTGATATCCACACCTCTATTTACGTACATATAAACTAATGTTTTTATTGTATTAGTATAGTAGGATGTGTTGTAATATCTTTCAACTCTTTTGATGCAATCTTGATATCTTAACCATCCATTATTATGCCTGAGTGCACTTAGGGCAATTGATGTCTGCCTGAGTGCACTTAAACAAGACCTTGTCACGTCTTGTCCTAGGGCATCATCCACAGGGTTCAACCATGCTAGTGTCTTTGAGCTTCTCCTATTTGCAGACCACTTTGGTGCCAACCGGCTGAGGTATGCTTGAAATTTGTCCAGTTCATCACTCAGTTACTTACAATGAGCTCGAATGGTGTTATAGTATAACAACAACTTTCTAGTAATTATATCAGGAATTATTTTTATTATTTAATGTTCTTGCTGCATGCAATGGCTGTTGCTTTTGCACCTTATTTTCTACTAGTTGTGGACTCATAATATTGACCTGGAATAGTTTGTGTTTTGCTAGTTTGATCATGATGCTCTTTACTTGAAATTAAATGGTTATTCGATGATCTATGCTTGTTGTTGGTCGGCTGATCTAGGTTGCTTGTTTATGGTTGGTGTAGGATGAGCTGCAGCGGAACACCCTTGAGCTGTATCTCTTTAAGGATAAGATAAATCTGAATTTGGAGAAGATCAGGTTCAAAGGTTGGTTGTGCATTCGTAGTTCTTTGCAGGTGTTTTTTGTTGAAATTCAAAATCTTTATCTAATGCAAAGCACTATAAAAGAATGCAATTATATACTTGTTTGCGCTATTCTAATGAAGCATTGTATGTTAGTAATGAAAAGCTAGTGGTCCTAAATCATTATCATACATGGAAAAGCTGAGTACATTTTTGTTCCTGTAGTACTAGTTCTAGAAATTTTTGTGAATAAATTTCTTCGGTCTAATTTGAAGCATTTGTCAGTAGGCATATGCTTTTCCTTTTTTGCATTTGTGGAAAGTACATACTTTCTTAATTTGATATATTTTGTATTTTATGCCTTGAGCTAACCTGCAGGTACACCAGGAAGAATTTTTGGGCCAGCAGATATTGATTTCATCTACTTTTATGAAGTTCATGTGAAGTGTGATGGCCTAACATGAAGAAAACTGTAGCAAATGATTTGAACCATAGAACTATTGTAATCAACTATTGTGATTTGATGTGTCTGAGCGCTAGGATATTATTGTATAGTTTTTTATTTGAAGTGTGTGAGTGCTAGGATATTTGTTGTATAGTACTATGTGATTTGTACCATGCAACTATTGTAATCGACTTAATTATGGCTATTGTCAAATGAATTTCGGAATTCTTGCCTTTACTGAATAAATTATTTGCTGATCAATTACTGTCAAATCGTGGGAGATTCAGCCCTAATCACAGGACCTGTGAAAAATGAAACTGACAAATGGGAGCTGCTGAAAATAAAGGTCGAAAATGAAAAGAAAAGAAATGTCAAAAATAAAAATAAATTCTTGTAAAATGGCAAGACTCAAAAATAAAAAGGCCTAAATGTTGGGCTTGACCCATGTAGTTGGACATAATTGATATGAAAAAAACATAAACAGACTGAATTATTGGGCTTGGCGCATATAAATGGCTGAAGTGGTTGGGCTGATTTCTTGCCACATCAGACCAGGCATGCAGGATCGGGCCTGGCCATGTTAGTTTGCCCGTGAAGAAAATGGATCGTTGTCATAGACTATTATGACGATTTTGCAAAAACAAATGTTATTGTATGCAATTATTGACGCAAAGATTTTAATGATATGTTTTTCGTCATAAGATCGTCATATACTATAGACAATGACGATTCAATGACGAAAATGCAGGGTCATGTATCCAATAATTCATTGTAGTTCTCGAGCATGAAAACTCAGATGAAGGGTGGGTAAATATGTTTAAGAGCATCACTTCATTAAGACGGTTATGAAACTGAACACAACCTCTTAGTATATAAGAGTGTGGTACTTTAAGGTAGAACAGAGTAGAAACTAATCAATGCCTCTTGATTTGCAGGTTACAACACTTTGACCTGGTCCTAGATATGATGAGGTACTGGAGTTTGTTTCTCCTTACATTCCAAAATGGTTTGTCATGACAGACCGCAAGAGTATCTTACGTCGGAAGACACCAATGCATATATACTACTTGGCTACCAACTGGTAGACAAAGGTACGAAACAACAAGGAAAAGAAAAACATGCTCGGGATATAATTCCCGAGATGTTGGTGCATAGATTATCAATCTTCCAGAAACTGATGCAGAAGAGGGGAATGTGTGACAAAGTCACGATTATGGATGTGAGACTCACGAGGACTATTCTTGTCGTGACCAATTTGGTTCTAGCAATGAACATCTACAATAGCTAGTTGTAACACCCTAGTTTTAGTTAATACCTAATTAGGATTTTGGTTGTGCATTATCGTGAGCATCGTGTATTTTTGCTAAAGATAAATGAATGCAAGAAAGAAACAAAACCAACCCTAACCCTAACTCCTCTCCCTTAATTTGAGAACAATTCAAAAGTTTTTGAATTGTGAAAATATTTTACAATACAAAACAAACTGGAGCCCAAATGGATTATAAGGTCCTTGTAGTGTTTAGACTATTTTACAAACCTGTGGTATTTTTGAAATGCCAAAAACTGTTTTCAAATTGTTTTGGAAAAGAGAAAACCAAAAAAGGAAAAGTATTTTCTAGGGAAAAAATGGTTTTAACCGAAACAGATCGACCCATAGCTTCATTTCCCTTCCCTACCGCTCAGCGCCGCGCAGTGTACCCCAACTAGTAGCCCACCAAGGCCTAGGCACAGTACCCCTTTGTCCTTGTCTTCTACCTACAGATGCACACGCACCTGCATTTTGCTGACGCCGCCATCAACGATGCACAATGTTTTGTGCCTCTCCGTCGTTGCCTAGACGCGAGGATAAGAACTCCTTGACCCGCTCTCTCTCCTATCAACTCACACCCTCTCTCTCTTCCTCTTCCTTGGTTTCCCCTATCATGTCTAGAACCCTAGCCACAGGAGCCGGTGCGCGCCATCATAGAAGGCCGCCCTAAGCCAAGTTGATGTGCCCATGACCTCTGCCATGTTGTATAGCGTCACCCTGCCAAAGGAATGAAGCCTGCATGCCTCCAATCGTCGCCTCCATCCATGCTTCCCCGAAGTCCGGTCACCACTCTCGACGCTGATTCCGTCAACCCCCACCGTCACCGACCTCGTCAACGCATTCAGGGTGAGTACACGGTGCTCACGCACCACTCCTTGCTTTGCCTTCCGATCTCTGGCACTCTGCCAGCATGCTCCGCTGCCTGCCGCCACAGACATGGTCACCGGAGCTCGTCCGTTTGCCAATAAATAGCGATGCCGCCCTAGTATGACTCGCCATGGCCATGTGCATCCATCGCGCAATCCCGTCGATCCCCGCGTGCTCCCCTATGATCGATCTGTGCTCAACCTAGGAGCAATCCCCACGATGAAGTCATGCTGACATCATGGTGACGTTAGCGCTCACGAGTAAACCCGAGTCAAACACGGGTGGGTCCCACCTGCCTACATGGATGATGAGGTGTCGTTGGGCCCCTTCTATCAGCCTAAGTGGCTAGAGGTGGCCTCGGTGTAAAGTTTGTTTCCCTTTTTGTTTTCAATTTCAGAAAAAAGTTAAGGATTGAAAGTCAATAACTTTTATCTGTAATTCAGAAAAATACAAATATATCAAAAAATTTAGAAAAATGAGATCTATCTCTTAGAATAAAAATCTTGCATTATTCCGAAACTTTAATCACAAGTTTAACTAGAGGAACAAATGAACCCCCGCAGGTGATTCCGAGGTTCTCTCTAAATTAGGGTTTGCACCCCCTAGACACTGTTTAAAATATTCAAGTGTGCCTTAGGTTTTCATTCCAACACTATTTAACTTGTCATATCATCATCCTTGCTTGAGAATTGCATCAATGCCATGTGTTGATTGTTTCACTTTCTGGTGTTTAGTTCTTACCGGTAGAATATAGTACCGAGATCGAGATCAACACCATCGAAGATCTAACAACAATACTTGATCAAATATAATCAAGTCAAGCACAAGGCTTCCGAAGATCTTCTTATTGGTTATCAATGGGCAAAGGGAAGCATAATTACCCATTATACAATCCTATGATTTCAAAAGCATTTCAATTCTTAACATGATGCATAAGATTCCACATTGGTCTTTTATCGATACATAGAGTATACTATCTATTGCATTACACCATTTGAGCTTATATTACCTGATACAATGCTCCTAGCATAACTAGATTTGGCTTGTGTGCACTACTAGAGCTTATATCAGTGTCCTACTTAGCCATGCTTACCTAGTGAGTCTAGTTCATCCAGATGATGTATTAAATGTAGAGAATCTAGTATGACATGCGTACGAGATGTACCGATGAGGTGAGATCAGTGGTGAAGTGGTGTAAACATGCTAAGGCTTGTATGAGAGGCCACAGTGGGATGTGGTTTTTGTAGTCTCATGCTCTCCACCATTAGGACCCGAGTTCTTGCCTTTGGAACCAAGATGAGCGTACAGCCACACGGGGCCTGGAAAACCCCACGAGTAACTAACTTACCTAGTCTGATCCATGAGTTCTTAGTTAGCGATTTGGCATCTGCATATTTTGATGGGTTGACGATGGTGCATCATATAGGGCGTGACCAAAGAGGAAGGAGGCTCTAGGAGTACTCCCGATTCTTGGACATAGAGATTGGGCCGAGAAAACCCTTTCTTGGTGACTCATGGATTTAGGCGAAAGCAAGGTAAATGTCGTGTCCAACCACCCTCTACTGGCCCTCCAAGGAAGGGGGATAATGATTCTAGCATTAATAGAAGGTTGGTACATGTGGGTAAAGTTGTACACCCCTGCAGGGTTAAATCTTTTCGAAAAGCCGTGTTCACGGTTATGAACGCTTGGTGACCAGATTCTAAGATCATATTGAACTTTAACCTAATTGTAAATCTTGGAGGTTTCAATGTGTTCTTAAGGATGCTTCCCCATGGATACGAGGGGGTGATCCTAGTTGATAGTTGATGAGGATTACTTTGGTGGATATCATAGAAATGATGATTAATACTTTGGAGATGTTGCTCACTTATCCCCTTCTAAAATATTCTGATTAGACGATCTTCTTCTCCCTCTTGTTTTATAAACAAATATGGCTTTATGCAAACCAACCCCATCAGCCATAAGTCTTGCTGAGTACACCATGTACTCACCCTTACTTTCTTAATACCTTTGTTGCAGAGTAAGTGTTCCCCTAAAGATGAGTTCCGTACGACATCGACACCAACGAGTAGCTTGGGGTTCCCGACCGGCAGCCTGTATTCAATGGGATGGGACGTCATCGTTATGCTTCAGGCCTCTTAGGCCATTTCTTAAGTTTGCTATACTTAATAGCATAATTTTCCTTATGTTTTTTGACGTCTGTGGTCAATGACCTATGTTTGTAATAATTTGGTTCTCTGTGTTGTGGTATTGCTGACGGGTACACCATGGAGAGGTCCTCATAGAGCATATTTAGAGAGGTGCAGGATGGCGGTGATTTGGCGGGTACGAGGTAACATAGCTTACCCAGGTTTAGGTCCCACAATGGTGGCGGAACACTACTCCTTCTATAAATCACTATAGTGGCAATACCCTGATTTATAGAGATCGGTTCGCTAAGTGAGGTGATCTGAGTTATGCTTCTACGTTGTGCCCTAAAGGCTCCCACATGTTCGGCTTATAAAGGCACCAGAAACTAGGGTTATAGGGAAAGGACCTTTTCGGACAGGTTATAGACTCCTACACTAATACTAACTAGTCCTCGTCTCTTGTACTCCAAGGCTCCGGGTTGGTCGGTAACTACACCGTAACCTTTCTTCTTTCAGCATGGGCCTCCTTTCTAGATCCGTCTAACTGGGCCGCCCAGCAGGCCGGAGGCCTTGCTACTAACTATGGGCCACCCGGGTTAGCCCGATTAGAGACATGCCATGGTGATACCCATTTAGCATATCCCAAATAGTAGCCCCAGAGGACTTTGAGATCTTACGCCATCTTGCCCTTTAGTATTGAATGCTACGTCTAGGTGATGTTGTCAATTTGTCAAGCAACATATCAAAGTCTTCCCAAAGAACCATACAATCTTCTCTGTCTTCAACATGTAACTCTGAAATGTTGGAAATATGCCCTAGAGACAAATAGTAGTAAGGACTATTATCATATTTCATATAGTTTATGATTAAGTTTTATATCATGTTATAACTATATTGAGTGGAAACATCAATACACCTGTGATATACAAACAGCCAGGGGTTCCCGGTGAAACGCTAGTCACTGGTTCATTGGTCAACAGATGATCATGTTTCCTGATCATGTGGCATTTATGCCAGTTGGAAATGAGGTCATCTCATTCAGAGAATGAGATGATGGACCAATACCCAACTTAAACATCATGACCCGATCATGTCACGAAGTTCAAGTTACGATGATTAGAAATGGATCTTTGTAGACTATTCCTTATACCATGAGGCTATATCAATCACTGTCTCCCGAGAGTGTTTAGATAGCATCAAACGTCATCTGGTAATACGGTGGTTATAAAGGTGTGTTCAAGTACTCGGAGGAAACCGTAGAGGCAATATATGTCAAGAGCGGGATTTGTCCGTCCATGTGACGGGAAGATACTCAAGGACCCACTCGGAGAAGTTATATGCAATAGCTATGCAGCGTGTGATTTGATCACGGGGAAATCACTTACCGGAATGAGTCAAGTAGCGTTGTTCGGTAACGAGATTGAACACGACATGGTGATGTCATTGATCAGATCTCGGGCAATGCAAGTATCGAGTGACAAAGGGAATAAGACACGACTGTCCTGGTTCAAACGATGAAAGATCTTTGTGGAACGCACAGGGGTCACATGGCCATCCGGGTCCCTCTGTCGATCATTGGTGCGGGAGTGTCCCGACCATTTCTGGAGTGTTCCCGAACCGTGGGGTATCACGCTTAAGGGCTTGATGATTCTTAGAGACTGTTTATAGGATCGGTAGAATCACCGGAGAAGAGTAGGGAGAAAACTGGAAGGGTTTTGGTAAGTCCGGAGGTTATCCGGAGTGGAGGTGGAAGGTGTTCCATAGCCACGGAGATTGAATAATATTTGAATGAATGTTAAATGTTGATTTAATCATTTATTCATAATTATTTAATAAAGAGAAAAATCAATTGAATGGTCAAAAAGGCTTAATGGGCCAATTTCTAGAGGGAGAGGGCCCATTAGGGAAAGGAGAGAGGGAGAGGGGCCAAGGGGGCTGGCCGACTGGGCATAGCCCCCCCGCACGGGGCGCAATAGGTGGCCGGTGGCCACCCCCTCCCCCTCTCCTTTAGTCCCACCCCGGGACTTTGAGGGAGGGTGTACCCCCTCCTTCTCGTATCAATAGTGGGGTATTTGGCCAAGATAAATACACCAATAATCAATAAAGGTCTCCCCACTTTTGGCAGGACCTCTAATTCATATTTTCTCTCTCCCCTCTCTCTCTCCTGACCGTGGTCCCAAGTCTGGACTACGCGAGCGAGAGACATCTTCACCGCGGAGCGCCGTCGCGCTGCGGGATTCGGATCCGGGAGCTCTACTTCCGCAACTTCTGATGGATTGGGGAAGCGGGAGTCATCGTCAGGATCCAGACGTGTGTAACTCCCCGCGAGGTGTCGCACTTGAGGCACTCAAGTCTTTGGATCCAAGGAGGGCAAGGACTTCATCACGACCTTGAGATCGGCTTCGGCTCGTCTACATCAACCACGCTCTCCTGAGCGTTGACAACGCTTTTTGGTCTTCGAGGGTAAGTTCGCGAAAATCCCCTCCCATTACTGTATTACTAATAGATAGGTCCTGGCAGCTTCAGGGGTTTAGGCGCGTAGAGTAAAATTTATTGTTTTTATACGCTGAACCCCAACAGTGGTATCAGAGCTAGATCTATGCGTAGTAATGCTAGTACGGGTAGAACACACGAGATGTAGCGTGTGGGTGTTGATATTTTAGTTGTTACCCTCCCACATGTACTTGTGCATACCGCAGTAATGCTTGATGAAGCAGCCCCCAACCGACTTTACGCGTTCATTCGCGAGACTGGTCCACGCTTGACATACGTCTTGTACCGTATAACGTTGCTTTGGAGGGTATCTGTCTCTCTCGCATTAGTCGGTATGCCATTTGCAGCGGAGGGCCCCGAAAGGGGTGTAGTAGAGATAACTACTTGATCAGCGTTGTGCTAAAAGTTCGTAGGTAAGAACGGTTCTTGTGCGAAAGCCCATTCAGCCACGTAAAACATGCAAAGATAAAGTAGAGGCGTCTAACTTTGTTTTGCAGGGGGGCGTTGCTTTGAGATATGGTTGTGACAAAGGTAAAGTGATTACCTTTTGTTACGTAGTAGTAGATAGTCACGGAGGTGACGGACTACCACGCCGGAATGACACTGGTACCCTGGTGTCTACGGTGCTGGAACCCTAGCGCCGGAACCCGGTGATGACGGATAGAGATCACGACGTGAAGGTCCATATCACATAGCGTTTACATTCAATGTTATTGTTTGTATGTCTTATTGAATGCTAGTATTAGATACTCGATGGTAGCCTAATAAGATGATCCCTGTTAAAAACCAATGATTGTGTTCCCCCTTAGTGTGCACCACCAAGAAAGTTCTTCGGTATGAGGCGATCCAGGGTTACAGGCCTGGGTGTCAGACATATCTATGTTCGCATACAGTGGGTGTAAGCCATGTTGCACAG
The DNA here is from genome assembly GCA_910589775.1 of Avena eriantha. Lineage (NCBI taxonomy): Eukaryota > Viridiplantae > Streptophyta > Magnoliopsida > Poales > Poaceae > Avena > Avena eriantha. Next base: position 420,291,247 of record OU342742.1, read on the forward strand.
CGAATACACTAAGGTTGAGTTGGCGGGCCTAGCACGCCATAGAAGCGTGGCCTCATAACACGGATGGTCGAAAGATCGAGCACGAGTCGCATGAATGATGTGACCGACGTTTAGCGTCCACCTTTGAACGCACATCCATGGCCGTGATCAATCGGGGGAGATGTGGCTGATAGGGGTCGTGTTATCACTATGAACCCTCACTGGGGATAGCTGTTTCTAAGTGGAGTTCTTATTAACTCATTCAATTATAAACTTAGTCTAATTTCCTTTTGCAATTATAAATGTAGATGGGACCTTTCATGTTGACGATTGATTGGTTAGAAGGAGAGAAGCTCAAATTAGATGGATCGAACTTCTCCATATGGGTTGCGAGTCTCCATGTTCTCCTTAGCGAGAATGACGTGGTGGACTACATACTCGACAGGATGGATTTGGATCAGCCCACGGACCTTGAGACCCCAGAGGAGTGGAAAGACCGCTATCTCCGTCGTGAGATGGCCTCCTATATTTCAGTTGTGATGCGTTTCAGAATGGTGGACGAACTGTGGCCTTTCGTGGGTGATGTCAACCCTTGTTCGGTAATGCTACTGCTTAGGACCCATTTCGTGGAGCAGACACGCATTTGGGAGCATGAACTGATGGGAGACTTCCTCTCCATTAAGATGGAGGAGAACTCATCACTCGACGACCACTTGGAGCACATGCATGATGTGTACATGAGGCCTACATACTTCCTGGACGTCTGGATTACGGGCTCTTTTGCAAACGCCGCTATGCTACGGTCGCTGCCACCAAGCTACCAAGCATAAGTACGGACTTGCGTTATGTGGGGCGACACGGAATCAATGGAGTTCCACCAGTTCATGACACATCTCAGGAATGTGTTGGTTGAACCAGATGTCGCTCAGGTCATCAAGGACAAAGGTATATATTTGATATACAGTTTTATAAATGTTATAATCTTGCAAACACATTTGCAGTGTTAAGTATATCTGATACTTGTTCTGTTTTGATGAAAACAGGTCCTTCTGCATGAGAGGTGCTTGATGGAGAGGAGGTGACATTGTGTGTTGATGGCGAGCATGATGATGATGGCCGACGACACTCTCCCTCGACATTTATCATTTAGTTTATGATTTAGGATGATTAATGTAATCAAGAGATTGTGAACTTCTTTAGTGTGTCTCACACTTCCTGAGACGATTATTCATATTGTAAGAAACAGTTGTTCCACTTTTATGAATGATTTCTATTCGTGTTCATATCTTGTTTGATTATGTGTGAATTATCCTTATTGTTTGAAACTAATTGATAATGCATGAACATTTGTTAAATAGTAAATTGCCTTAAAATACCCAAGTTAAATGATATGTTCATTAATGAATGAAACCATTGTTTAAATTCAAAGTTATGTGATAATATGTGAAAGACATTCGATTTCTTATCACATATAAATCATGCCTAAGTTTGGCAAAATAACTTGAACACCGTGTATTACTTGAATACAAAGTGTTTAAAGAATTGTTAAAAGTTAATACATATTCGATGTATTGTGTTTTAACGAAAATGCTAATTATCATTATATGATTGTTTAAATGTGTAAAGTAGTTTACCAAAGGAAACATGAATATGAAACTATTTGATTTGATCAAAATGTTTCATTAACAAAGGGTATAAATATAAAAGAGAATCTAATTGCTATGATTTGATCAATAGTAATGAAATTCAACTTTATAAGAATGGCATAAAAGAAATTGTGAAATGCAAAGCGTTTTGTAACGTCAAAATGCAAAGCATCACAATGTGATATTAGATATCAAAGGGGTTTAATAGAAGGCACCAAATAAATCATTGTAGTGCAGATGTAGAGACTATTAGTTAGAAATAGTTAGCACTCAATTAGAATTGGTAAACCATTAGAATTCGTGATAGTTTTGGGGTTACTCGATATAACCAAAACAATAGCGAATAAGTCCTTGTAGTGTATTCATTGGAAACTTTGAATACGGAATCCATAGCTGAAACCAAAAGGAAAGCAAAATTCGTACTGCTTGGATTTTGGTGCATTCTTGAGAAAGCTCACTTCTAGTGATGTTTCTCAATTATGGGGCAAATGGAAAATAGTGTAAAACATGATGAGGATTCTAAACCCTGCATCAGAGTGTTGAGAAGTGCAACGGACAACGTTCCTGAACGATTCTCTTCACAGAAGGAAAGAATCAATGATATTGATCATTGTGTTTTCCCCACTAGTGTTTTCACCACATGAAGTAGGATTAAAAATGTAAATCCATATCTAGTATGGAGACATTTGTGAATCATTTGTCATGATTCTTCGAATATGACATACCTACGAACTACAAAGGAAATAATGGTAAACTAGAATTATGAGAAATCCTAAAAGCAAAATTCCCTTGAGATTAGAAACCAATTCGTTGCAGAATATCACAAGTAAAAGGGGTTACTTGAAAAGGGGGTGAATGACAAAAGCACAATTTGTCAAGTTTTGGACGAATTCAAATGAATTTGATTCATGTGTGCTAAATGTCTAGAGGATTTAAAACTAGTAACAGTACTAGCATCTCATAGTAAAACTCCAAGTTTGATATTTGATCAAAGGATTTTGAAATTGTTCAAAATAGTGAGTGGATATGAAATTTGCATAAAATTGAGTGGGAGCTATGAAAGTCTTCCTAAAACAATATGTGATTGACATATTTTTGAGTGGGAGCAATATAAGTCTCAAATTCAAATATGTAGGAACATATTTTGAGTGGGAGTTTATAGGAGCAATTCTTAAGGATGTTAAGAATAAAGGCACAAATACTTATAAATAATGATTTATAAGATGTAGAAGTTGATAATAACTGTATTATGATATTATGTAGTATTCCTTAAGGGATTCTGAAAAGGGTTTCGGAATAGAAGTTAATTAAGGAACTGGTCCTTAATGACTCAAATTAGGAATGGTATTAAGTTTAACCTTGATGGTTGAAAGAAATAAAAGGATGATCATCATCCACTATGTTGAGACATAGGTTCTATCTTAGTAAACCATGATGATAACTTAGCATAATATGTGATCCAAATAAGGAACATTTAAAAGTGATTAAGTTTGAATCATAGAACATTGATCTGAGTTTGTCCGTAGTGTCTAGTAGAGCACTGTGGACATATTTTCCAAATCCATAAAGGATAACATATCTTAAAGCATAAAGAGTTATGTTATAAGGGAATATGTTGTAAACTCCTGTAAATGCCGATTGAAGTGAAGTAGGAAGCGAGGTGAACAAAACATCGAAAGTTGCACAGAGTGCACTAGTATTTCGATGAATACATTTATAATAGTAGATAAGGGTACCATCTAAAGTGTTGTATAAAGTTATGGCGGGGCTAGTTCGCTTTTAACGTAGAATGATGTGTCCCAGGGCATAGTGCCCATGATAAAGCCCTCGAGGTTGATCTAACATCACTATAGGCTCCTGGAATCATGCCTCGTTCTGCTGCCATAACAACGATGCATACACACAGATGCTATCATGTGATGATAAAGTATTAATGTCAATCAAGGTGACATTAGTAAGTTGCAAAGGGTTTGGGACTATAAAGTACATGCCCAAGACTCAACCTCTTCCATGAGCAAGCCTGTTCAAGGTACCTGATAAATGGTGCCAATGATTGAGAACAAATGCAGCTAGTGTATTTGTACTCTAGTGCAAGTGGGAGACTATTGGAAATATGCCCTAGAGACAAATAGTAGTAAGTACTATTATTATATTTCATATAGTTTATGATTAAGTTTTATATCATTTTCTAACTATATTGAGTGGAAACATGAATACAAGTGTGATATACAAGGAACTAGGGGTTCCCAGTGAAACTCTAGTCACTCGTTCATTAGTCAACGGATGATCATGTGGCATTTATACCAGTTGGAAATGAGGTCATCTCATTAAGAGAATGAGATGATGAACCAATACCCAACCTAAACATCGTGACCCGATCATGTCACGAAGTTCAAGTTATAATGATTAGAAATGGATCCTCGTAGACTATTCCTTGGACCATGAGGCTATATCAATCACTGTCTCCCGAGAGTGCTTAGATAGCATCAAATGCCATCTGGTAATACGGTGGTTATAAAGGTGTGTTCAGGTACTCAGAGGAAACCATAGAGGCAATATATGTCAAGAGCAGGATTTGTCTGTCCATGTGACGAGAAGATACTCAAGGGCCCACTCGGAGAAGTTATATCCAATACCTGCGTAGCGTGTGATTTGATCACGGGGATATCACTTGTCGGAACGAGTCAAGTAGAGTTGTTCGGTAACGAGATTGAGCACGACATGGTGATGTCATTGATCAGATATCGGGCAATGCAAGTATCGAGTGACAAAGGGAATAAGACACGACTGTCTAGGTTCAAACGACAAAAGATCTTCATGGAACGCATAGGGGTCACATGGACATCCAGGTCCCTCTGTCGATCATTGGTGCGGGAGTGTCCCGACCATGTCTGGATTGTTCCTGAACCATGGGGTATCACTCTTAAGGGCTTGATGATGCTTAGAGAGTGTTTATAGGCTCGGTGGAATCACCGAAGAAGAGTAGGGAGAAAACTGGAAGGGTTTCGGTAAGTCCAGAGGTTGTCTAGAGTGGAGGTGGAAGGTGTTCCACAGAGCCACGGAGATTGAATAATATGTGAATGAATGTTAAATGTTGATTTAGTCATTTATTCATAATTATATAATAAAGAGAAAAATCAATTAAATGGTCAAAAAGGCTTAATGGGCCAATTTCCGGTGGGAGAGGGCCCATTAGGGAAAGGAGAGAGGGAGAGGGGCCAAGGGGGCTGGTCGGCTGGGCCTAGCCCCCCCGCGCAGGGCCCACTAGGTGGCCGGCGGCCACCCCCTCCCCCGCTCTCCTTTAGTCCCACCCCGGGACTTTGAAGGAGGGTGTACCCCCTCCTTCACCTATATATAGTGGGGTATTTGGCCAAGATAAATACACCAATAATCAATAAAGATATTCCCACGTTTGGGAGGACCTATCATTGATATTTTCTCTCTCCCCTCTCTCTCGTGACCGTGGTCCCAAGTCTCGACTGCGCAAGCGAGAGACATCTTCACCGCAGAGCGTCGTCGCGCTGTGGGATTCAGATCCGAGAGCTCTACTTCTGCAACTACTGCTGGATCGGGGAAGCGGGAGTCATCATCAGGCACCGAATGTGTGTAACTCCCCGCGATGTGTCGCACTTGAGGCACTCAAGTTGTTGGAGCCAAAGAGCGAAAGGACTTCATCACGACTTTGAGGTCGGCTTCGGCTCGTCTACATCAACCACGCTCTCCTGAGCGTTGACAACGCTTTTTGGTCTTCGAGGGTAAGTTCATGAAAAGCCCCTCCTGTTACTGTATTACTAATAGATAGGTCCTGGAAGCTTTAGGGGTTCAGGGGCGTAGAGTAAAATTTATGGTTTTTATACACGGAACCCCAACATGAAAATCTTCAAGTCTTTAGTCTTCCTTTCCATAGTCAGATAGTATCTGCCTACACTAGAATCTTCAGACGTGACTACTCCCGTGCCATCGTCAGTAGGGTGATGTAGGATACAACCTATGCTTCCTCGAAATTCACATATGGTAGTGGTTAATCATTAGCAAATTTCCTACGTGTGAAATCTGAAACATTAAGTGGAAAACAAGGGACGTGGCAAAATTACCCCTCACGTTCGCACACACGTTGTCAACTCTGTGACCGTTAGATCTCCTACCCATGAATTTTGATGCCAGAGATTATAAATAGCTATTGCGGTCAAAGATTATACTTTTACATGCATTCTCCCCTATGTAATCTTCTTCCTCTCGCCTAGTGATCCTTTGAGTTCCCAACAAGAAAATGCTAGCAGAGAAATCCTATCTCCATTTTTATTCTAGTCCAAACCAATGGCAAGAAGCAGTAATACTCCATTGACGGCAGCGGCTCCCGAGGCTTCTAATGAGCCACCAAAGGGAGTATCTGTCCTGCTAGAGGGGGTGGTGATTCCCGTCTCCGTCATGGTGGAATCTAGTGGCGATGACCACAAAAGGGTAGCGCTCGAAGCCGTGGAGGAGGTCTGACTTCCACAAGGGAGTGTCGAGGGGCTCTGAGCTTACTACGAAGCACCTGAAGGATATTATTTTTGAGGGATACCTCCCTTCGATGGAGGGGTTGGTTGGGTGGCTGGCACCAACCGACGACATTGTCCCTTCTCCCCAAGCCGAAGGTAAGGTTTACCTCAAAGCACAGTTAGTACTTGGCGTTTCCTTCCCAGTCTCCGACTTCTACCTTGAGGTCCTGAGACACTTCCGGGTTCTTCCTCACAACCTCTCTCCCCCAATAACATCCTGATACTTAGAAATTATGTAGCTTTGTGCAAGGGATATCTAGGGATTAAGCCTAGATTAGATATGTTTATCCATTTTTTACCGTGAAGAGAGAGTCCAGAGATTCCAAGGATGAACTTCAGAACTGCGGAACCATTAGTTTTAAGATCTATCTTGGCCCGCAATTCCCTGACATCCTTGGCCATGATTCTTGCAAGAATTGTCAAAAGACATATTTTTACGACCTAGATATTCCTCTGGCTGGCCAGCAAGACTCGTACCCGAACTTTGTTGACGGAGCTTCCACCGAGGCCACCCCTGGAGGTCCCAAGCCCATCTCCCTTCCAATGACAAAGCCTCTCGCGCCGTAGGGCGGATAGAGTGGCTGGTAGACGAAGGCCTGACCGGCTTGGACCTAGCCATGTGTTGGTTCGAAAGGCAGATCTAGCCTCTACATCAATGCACCAAGCTAATGCATGACTATTCTAAGGAGAGGAAAGATCCCATCCGTATTTCTGAGGATAAATTCTCCAAAGATTCCATCTAGTTCTGGCTTAAGGACATCGTCAAGGTGAAGGACATGAAGCGTGGCTTCGTCATCACCTATGATGTTTGAGTGCGGTAAATGCCCAGAGGTAACCATGTTTCCTTTTTTCTTTTTGTATATACTCTAAGTCCTCCATATTGGATGCATCAATCGTCTAAAATGTCTCTATCTCGTCAGTTGGCAAGCTTGGCCGAGGAATACATGGCCTTGCAAGTTTATGATCCCAAGCTAAAGGATGTGCTGATTGTGTCCGACGATGAAGCCTCCAAGGATCATCCAACTCCATCGCGAAAGCGGAAGAGCTCCACCTCTGATGTTGCTGCTGAGGGCAAGACGAAAAATAAATCAGAGAGTGGAGTCTCCAAGAAATCCACTACCGCCTTAGAGGCAGAGAAGAAGAAGTACACCGGCAACCCTTTAACCAAGGCACCTGCTATAGTGTAAGTACTTTTCTTCTCTAACTTTATTGTCTACCTACTCATTCATGTAGTTATACTTCATCCATTTTAGGAAGAGATCCGGTGTTAGTCTAAAGCGCATCTCCAAATATGTTGGAGGTTCCAAAAACATTCTTGAGATGCTCACCAAGTCCTCCCCCGCCGTTGCTCCCCCAACTCCCAATGCCAAGGCTGCATCAGGCTCCACCGGACCCTCATCCCATGTTGCACCTGAGACCTCTGTCAGTGACATACATCAATCCTACTCCAGATGTCTCAGGTTCTGCCAGCATGGACATCATTCCCAGTGGTAAGGCGATGTAGGAGAGCACTTCCTTTCAAATGGTTGAAGCTCCGTCTAAGGATGCCACTGAAAAAGAAAAGCAACTAGCGGAGGGAGCATGCCATATAATGCCATTATAACGCAAAATCTGGCTAGATCTTCGTCCGTACCTCTGGCTGGTGCGGCTTCTATGCCTATGACTCCTCCGACACTGAGTCTGGCTGATCTTGCCCGACAAGCAGATGTTATTTATAACAATTCTAGGACCTTCCATGATGCATACACCACTGTAGCAAACAATCTCAAGATTATTTGCATCGTGAGTCTTCGATCTTTACATTTAACTTTCTAATACATCCCACTATAGCCCCCGAGCTCTTAGGTAGAAAACCATAAGTTATTGGCATGACTTCTCCAAAAAAGAACTAAGTGTAAAACTTGATAGTGTAGCCCCCAAGTTTCTAGGTAGAATGAATAATTCTGGCTAGATACTCTAAGAGAAGCATACATAGGTTAAAATCTGATACTGTAGCCCCCGAGCCTCTGGTTGAAACTAAAAAAGTTCCGGCTAGATGCTCTAGATAAACTAAGCATGTTCCTTGTGCAGAATGAGAATAATCAGAGGAAGGCCACCAATGATAGGTTTGCCAAGCTTCAAAAAGAGCTAGACCTTGAAAAGGGTAAAATAGCCTTTCTAAAGGAACAATTAAAAAACAACAAGCGTCGGTTCTCTTTCAACATCTCGCTGGTCCATTATTTGTAGCTATTTCTTCCGAATACTCATAATGCTAATGGGTTTCGTTGCATGGAAAACAAAAAAATCCTATGATTGCAACTGCCAAGATCGAATCTAGGCGACACTTGTAACGGTTTCAGAAGGACTCACCTTGAAGACCGTAAAGTGGGATAACGTTCCTACAAACAAACATGGTTGTTGTAGATTCTACATGACTGTCTTCAAGGATGTGAAGATGATCAACGCCACAAAGGGGCAGTTCCTCCGTAATCATTCACATGTATGGTGTGTCGACGACTTCCATCCCTTGCTCCAGCTAGGCAGCGGAAGTAGGGGATCCTCGGGAACTCCACCAAAACTATGACATGGTGGTTATGGTGGTGGAGAAAATCTTTATCAGGGCTTCGCCTAAGCACCGTGCTTGTGGCAATGGACAAGGTTAGCAAGGGGAGGAAGATGCCAGCTAGAGGGCATATGACAAGGAGAAGGAATGAGTGAGTGAGAGAGGAGCTCCACCCCAACTTTTAAAGGGTGAGGGGGCAACCCCACCCATGGACAGAGGCTAAGAGGTGCCCCCACCTCTTCCCTCATTCATGTGGGTGGACACTCCACTCACAAATATTCATCTCCACTTTCTCCCATTTATTCTCCACTCAAAAATAAAGAGTCATTCCATTGAAACCACTTTTAGTTCACTTGATTGAATGCCACTCATTTAATGAACACTTCATTAAATGAGCACTTCATTTAATGAACACTTCATTTAATGAACTCTTCATTTAATGAACATATCAACAATTCAATCCCTTGCAATAATCTGATAAACTAACTATTCTAGCAGATTTATCATAACAATTCCTTGCGTTGTCCATTATTTTCTCCGGTGTTCCCTATCCACTCAAATGCGTCAACTGCCCTTAAGTGTTTATCCCTACGGGTTCGTGAACGATGTGGACATTATCGAGACTGTCTATGATCAATAATCATTAGCGGGACCTAGAGATCCATAATGACTCCCACTAGTTCAACGATAAACTAGTGATCACATGAACCTTATTCGCAGTAACCAATTCCTTTTGTCTCACGATATTTTACTTGTCCGAGATCTGATCATTTGGTATCATCCATACCTATTTCGATCTTGTTACTAACAAGTACTCTTATATTTTTCCCATGATATAACATTCTCAGTGATCTTATCACTTGCTTGCAAGCTATGTTAATGTGATATCATCGAGAGGGCCCTTAGTAAGTATCTTCATCATCGGTATGGACAAATCCTACTCTTGATCCACGAGCCTCAACTAACACTTTCTAAGTACCCGACGACATCTTTATAATCACCATGTTATGGTGTGACGTTTGATGGAATCAAAGTACTCTTCTAGAGTTAGTGATTGATGTGATCTCATGTTCTAAGGATTAGAGTTACTTCGAATGAGATAACAATATAAACTTGAGGACATGATCGTATTACTAAATATACTGCGGCTGAATGTTTATCATATCATTCTCCAATGACATGACCTTGTTATTAACAACATCCAATGTTCATGATCAGGAAACCTTGATCATCAGTTAATCAACAAGCTAGTGTAATGAGAGGCATTATTAGGAACCTGTTCTTTTGTTTATTAAATACACATGTATCAACATTTCCTGTTAACACAATTATAGCATGATAAATAAACATCTATTATAAACCCAGAATAAGATAATAACCATTAATTATTGCCTCTCGGTCATATTCCTTTTAGTCTCCCACTTGCACTAGAGTCAATAATCTAGTTTTACATAGTCATGAATCTAACTCCCATAGTGTTCTGGTGTTGATCATGTTTTTTTCTTGGGAGAGCTTTAGTCAACATGTTTGTAATGTTCAGATCCATGTCTACTTTGCAAATATCTATATAGTCATCCTGGTCATGTTCCTGGATGGAGTGGAATCGGTGCTTGATATTCTTGGAATTATTGTGAGACCTTGCTTCCTTACAATTGGCTATGGCACCATTGTTGTCACAATAGATAACCATTGGATCCAAAGCACTTGGAACCACACCTAGTTCAGAAATGAACTCCTTCATCCAAATTGCTTCCTCCACTGCTTCTGAAGCAGAGACATACTCCACCTCCATTGAAGATCTTCCCACCATAGGTTGCTTGGAACTCCTCCAACTCAACGTTTGCTCCATTCATTAGAAATACATATCCGGATTGTGACTTGGAGTCATCCGGATCAGTGTCGAAGCCAGCATCAATGTAACACTTTGTGACGAGCTCTTCTTCACCACCATAGATGAGAAACATATCTTTAGTTCTTATTAAGTACCTAAAGATATTCTTGACCGCCTTCCAAAGTTCCAAACCTAGATCAGATTGGTACCTGCTAGTTAAACTAACATCATGTGCCACATTCGGTCTTATACACAACATAGCATACATAAGAGATCATATGGAAGAGGCATTGGGGACATTGAGCATCAATCATCTATCTTATACCAAAGCTGGACTCTGAGTCTTGCTCAAAGTCGTACCTTTAAACATAGGTAAGAACCCTTTTTTACTTTTGTGCATTTTTAAATTCTTCAGAATCTTGTCAAGGTATGTACTATGTGATAATCCAATTAAGCGTCTTGATCTATCTCTATAGATCTTGATGCCTAAAATATAGGCAGCTTCACCAAGGCTCTTCACTGAAAAGTTACTATTTAAGTAATCCTTTATGCTTTTCAAATGATCTATATCATTTCCAATCAGTAATATGTCATCCACATATAATATCAGAAATGCTACAGAGCTCCCACTCACTTTCTTGTAAATACAAGCCTCTCCTATGGTTTGGAAAAATCCAAACCTTTGATCACCTCATCAAAGAGGATATTCCAATTTTAGGATGCTTGCTTCAGTCCATAAATGGAACGCTGAAGTTTGCATGCCTTGTCAACATCCTTAGGATCGACAAAACCTTTGGGTTGCATCATATAGAACTCTTCCTCAATGTTTCCATTTAGGAATGCTGTTTGACATGAATATGCCAGATTTCATAATCGAAAAATGCAGCAATTGCTAGCATAATCCTAATAGACTTTAGCATCGGTATGGGTGAGAAAGTCTCCTCGTAGTCAACTCCTTGAATTTTTCGAAACCCTTTCGCAACAAGTCGTGCTTTATAGACAGTTACATTACCGTCAGCGTCAGTTTTCTTTTTGAAAATCCATTTATTCGCAATGGCCCTGCGATCGTGAGGCAAGTCCACCAAAGTCCAAACTTGTTTTTGCTAAATGGATCCCATCTCGGATTGCATGGCTTCAAGCCATTTCTTGGAATCCGTCCTCATCATCGCTTCTTCATACTCCTTCGTCCCAAGGCTTAAGGCATATAATTTTTTTGAAAATTCAAGAAGTTTGACCAAACCTTTTGAAAAAACTATCAAGAACTATGATACTATATAGATACCACGTGAAAATATGTTTCATGATCTATCCAAGGTTATATATTTCATATAGCAATTGTTTTCTAAAAACATTGTAAAGCTTTACATAGTTTGACTTTTTCAAAAACTTATAGGCCTTAAGCCTTGGGACGGAGGTAGTATGTCGCAGGGTCATCGCTTCCATCTACCATGAAATTTATGACTGGATCGCCGTATAGTTTTAGGAGCTGTACGTATCCTACCCGACCTACGAGGCAAGGTAGTGGTCTCTTTTGAAGTTTCATGATTCTCATCATTAGTTCCCTCTTCACTCGGTGAAGTCACCACTAGAACAATTTCATGTGCTGCGCTACTCGCCACTTCAGGAAGAGGAGGTTTAGTAACCTCGTCAGGTTCTGCCTTCCTACTACTCACACCTTTCGAGAGAAACTATTTCTCCATAAAGGATCCATTCTTGGCAATGAAACCTTGCCTTCGGATTGGTGATATATGATCTATCCAATTGTTTCTTTAAGGTAACCTATGAAGTCACATTTTTTTGCTTTGGGTTTGAGCTTATCAGGCTAAAGTTTCTTCACATAAGCATCAGAGCGCCAAACATTTAGAAATGACATCTTAGGTTTGTGACCAACCCATAATTCATACGGTGTCATTTCAACGGATTTTGATGGTGCCCTATTTGAAATGAATGCGGTTATCTGTAATGCATGGCCCCAAAATGATACTGGCAAATCACTAAGGGACATCATGGATCGCAACATATCTAATAAAGTTCGATTATGACATTCGAATACACCATTTCGTTGTGGTGTTCCGACGGGAGTGAATTGTGAAACAATTCCATATTGTCGCATGTGCGTGCCAAACTCGATACTAAGCTACTCCGCTCCACGATCGGATCATAGAAATTTGCTATTTTTGTCATGCTGATTTTGTACTTCACCTTGAAATTCTCTGAACTTTTCAAATGTTCCAAGTTTGTGTTTCATTAAGTAAATATAACCATATCTACTTAAATCATCCATGAAGGTCACAAAATAATGGTATCCACCATGTGCTGACACACTCATCGGACCACATACATCGGTATGTATTATTTCCAATAAGTCGGTGGCCCGCTCCATTGTTCTAAAAAACGGTGTTCTAGTCATCTTGACCATAAGGCATGGTTCACATGTCTCAAATGATTCATAATCAAGTAATTCTAGCAGTCCATCAGAATGGAGCTTCTTCATGTGTTTAACACCAATATGACTCAAACGTTAATGCCACATATATGTAGCAATATCATCATTGAACTTAATTCATTTGGCATTCATAGTATGAATATGTGTACAATTAGTATCAATATTCAAAACAAATAAACCATTCAACATAGGTGCATGACCATAAAAGATATTATTCATATAAAGGAATAACCATTGCTCTCAGAAGCAAATGAATAACCTTCTTTCATTAAACATGATCGAGATATAATGTTCTTGCTCAACGCAGGCACTATATAACATTTATTCAGGTTTATTATCAATCCTAATGGTAGACGAAGGGGCAGCGTCCCAACAATAATCACATCCACCTTTGATCCATTGCCTACACGCATCGTCACTTCATACTTGGCTAGTTCTCGACTATTCGTTAGCCCCTATTTTGAGCCCGTATTTTGAGTTACATATGTTAGCAACCAAACCGGTATCAAATATTGATGACCCACAAGTATAGGGGTGTATCGCAATATTTTCTAGGGAAGTGAAACCCAATTTATTGATTCGACACAAGGGGAGACAAAGAATATTTATAAGCCTTAACAACTGAGTTATCAATTCACCTGCACCTGGAAACAATCTTGCTCACAACAGTTTATCAGTAGCAACAGTTTTGTAGTTGGAATAGTAAAGTAGCAGCAGTAGTAAAGTAAAGACAGTAGTAACAATAGCAGTAAACAGTAGGATTCGAGTGCGGTAGGCATAGGGATGGATGGACGGGCATTGCATGGACAAGACAATTCACATAGCAATCAGAACATAGGGCAATTGCAGATAAATAAGATAAAGCATCCAAGTACAAGATGATCCTAGGCATGTGTCCCATATATAGTCATACGTGCTCGCAAGGAGAACTTGCACAACATCTTTTGTCCTGCCAGCCCGTTTGCAGCAAGGCCTCAAGGGAACTACTGACAATTAAGGTGCTCCTTTTAATAGAGCACCGGAGCGAAGCATTAACACTGTGTGAACACATGTGATCCTCACATCAAAGCCATTCCCTCCGGTTATCCCGATTTCTATCACTTCGGGGCCTTTGGTTCCGGACAACAACGTGTGTATACAACTTGCAGGTAAGACCATAAACAATACTATCATAATGAATCAATAACATGTTCAGATCTGAAATCATGGCACTCGTGCCCTAGTGACAAGCATTAAGCATAACAAGTCGCAACAAAGTCATAAAGCACTAATAGAAGATACTAGGCACCATGCCGTAACAATCTGATGCCATTACATGAAGGATCTCATCCAATCCCTACCATCCCCATATTATACATCGGGGGATTACTCACTCATAGATGGGGGAAACATGGATGGTCGATGGAGAAGCGATGGTGATGATGATGGCGATGATCTCCTCCAATTCCCTGTCCCGATAGGGTGCCAGAACGGAGTTTCTGGTGCTGTTTCGTGGAATCTCGTGTTGGCGGTGGAGCGGAACTTTGTCTGGAAAAACGTCCAACCCCCTTGAGTTTTTAGGTCGGAAGGCATCTTATAGGCGAAGAGGGAGACCGAGGGGGTGTCTGCGCGGCCAGACCACCCCCTGGCGCGGCCTGGGATAGCCCGCGCGGCCAGGTGCTGTGGCCTGGTCCCAGCCCCCTCTGTCTCGTATTCTGGCTCCGGGAGTCTTCTGGTGAAATAGGATTTTTGGCAAATTTTCCAGGATTTTTCTTGATAGTTGATTTTCTGCACAAAAACTAGACATCAAGGCAATTCTGCTGAAAACACCGTCAGTCCATGTTAGTTGCATCCAAATCACACAAGTTTAGAGGAGAAACAATAGCAAAAGTGTTCGTGAAAGTAGATACATTTGGACGTATCAACTCCCCCAAGCTTAGGTTATTGCTTGTCCTCAAGCAATTCAGTTGAAAACTGAGTGCGATAAAAGAAACTTTCACGAATACATTTTCTTCATATGATGTATATATTCTCAGCATGTGATCAACTACTTAGACAGTTCATAATAAGGAGTATGCAACTAAGTTTACTTAACATGCAATGCAAGCTATGAAGAGATTCCAACTCAAAAATAATAAGTAGCATGAAGTATAAATATAAGCAACATTACAATGCTCATAATAAGGTATGATAGAGTGGTATCTCGCTTGCCTTTGATTATGAATGCCAAGGCACCTCTGAAGTTCAAGTGAAGACTAGAAGTAAAGATGTCAAAGATACAAGCATCAAAGTCATAACACAAATAATCAAGTAATGAGATAAGCACAAAGAATGACAACTATGCTCTCAAGAAAGTACTCATAGAATAGGTGGAGACTCAACAAAAAAATGAAAAAGGTTTTGAATAGTTTGAAAGGCTTCCAAATGCTGAAAGTATGGTACTTGTTAGCTTTGAGCTCTCATTGCCCCTATCTTAAGCATCTTTAAGTGGTTAAGGTTAAAGTGACAGAACTAAGAGGATATGCTTGACAAGTTATAAATTGAAGTCTCATGCCCCTTACTTACGAAGATCGATCCTCATGCTACTCAACTTCAGTCACGAGTAAGCTCTTGTCATTGTAAGTATATACGTATCATAGAGAACCTCCAACGAGGTACCCCTTGCACATGATACAGGAGCTATCCCATAATAAAAATGACAAGGCAAGCGGACAATGAGCATCTCAGCGATCTTTTTATTTACTATGTGCATAGATTTTTATTGAGGATGCTTCATAGAATGCGCATTATGGTTATGCTGCAAGATTCCACCATGATTAGGCATGACTTAGGCTAGCGGCCCAGGCGTTTCTCTAACATACATACAAACTCCATGATCTTACAAGTTCCACTTTTATTTCACACCGCCGGGATCCATAGGCAAAAGAACATGATATCAACGAGGTACTAAGTACCAGCGCAATGTTGAAAGCGTTCCCCATGATACATGGTTCTGCTAACTTCAACTTATAAAGCACAAGCATATACGCAACAAAGAAGGACACAATGGTTCAGGTTTATTAAGTGCAAGAAAGTAAAGTGTGCCATTAAGTTCGTGAGAGCTTTACTAACTAACTTTCTCATAACAAACAAACATTTTATTCGGAAGAAAACAGGGCATACTTGATATGCATGGAATAGCAAATGATGCTAATAGGCAGATTTAGTGGACACTTTGGAAAAATTGGTTTTGGGGAGTTGGATACATGAGTAATGGTTATACTCAGCAGAAGTGAAGGCTAGCAATAGAGAGGGAGCGACAAACGAGAGAGCAATAACTGTCATAATCATGCTTGCAAGAAAACATGACTAATCATGTCATGAAAGTGATGCAATACCTTCAAGGAAAAATAACTCATCGAGGCTTAACTGATTATTTCAGCCATATGCATGCGTGAACATGTGCCAAGTCAATTCAAATGAAACACTTAGAGGAGGATACCACGGTGTCATACCAAGTTATGAATAGAGAAATGTAAGCAAACATTCATATGACAAGCTACAAACTATTAGCGAGCTGGAGCTAATCATAAGAAAGCAAGAACTACTAAGCATCCATAAGTAACATACACCCTACATGAACAGACTAAGCATGCCCACAATGATGAGTATATGTACAAAAATGAAAACAAATAGAGTTCGTTATCAGCCTCTTACCACACCTCGAGTTGTTATTAATCCTCATTATTGCCCTTCACTTGTGTAGCTTGAATAATAACATGAAAACCAAACTCCACTGAGGACTGCTGAACCCTGCAACAAACTGACAAAGCCAAAGAAGAACAACAAATATTTTTGGTGTTTTCGATTTTTTAGAACGAGAAACAAAAAGGAAAAACAAGCGAAGCAAAGTCTTTTTGGGTTTTGTCGAATAGTTTAAACAAAGCAAGCAAACCAAAGCAAAAAGGAAGAAGCAAACCAAAGAGAAACAATAGAAATATTTGTGGTCTTTTTGTGATTTAGAAAGCAAAACAAAGAAAGAGCGAAAACTAAAAAGAGACCGAAACATGAATATAGAAAGTACCGATGCAAAATGATATGGAGATGAGTGCGATGTCGGTGTACCTCCCCCAAGCTTGGGCTTTTGGCCTAAGTGGGTATCAATCCCAAGCTGGCCAGTATGAAGTGTCTCCATGGTACGACAAGGAGGTACCCTCGTCCTGGTGCGCTCTCGAGTACGTCCCTCCATAGTGCGCAGAGTAATCGTAGGAGGGCACATCCTCCTGGTGCTGCCCGTGGAACCCCAGCAAGCGGAGCTGCTCGTCCACCTCCTCCTTGGAGCATGACCACGGTCTCCTGTGAACACTAAACAAAGTAGATTGCGGCAAAGGGATCTCCCTCTCATCCCCGTCAGTAAACAACATCCTATATACTAGACTGTCCAAATCAGAATCAGAAGTGACAAAGTGATGTGTTTTCATAGCAGGAAGGTCAAGCCTTTGTGGCGCCAATATAGTATCATTGGGGTCTACTGAAAGCTCTAATGCATTGACCATACGTGAAGCAATGATGCCCCCATAGATAGGCCCCCTAGCCGCTAGGCTACGAGCAATAAGCAAGCCAGGGTTATACCGAGTATCATTGTTAAGAGCAGCAGCAAGGAAGGCTAAATGATAGTTGGAGATATTACTCATATTCTCCCTACCAAGAATGCTAGTAGCAAGATAATATGCAAAGTATCTAAGAGTAGGGAGTTGGATGTTTCTTATCTTTCTGCGCTGAGCTACTCGGTCATCATCATTGGTCACCCCTCGGTAGAGCTCCAGCAAATCAGCGGGTCGCCCTTGAATCTTCTTCACGGTCCCTGTC
Organism: Avena eriantha; assembly: GCA_910589775.1. Taxonomy (NCBI): domain Eukaryota; kingdom Viridiplantae; phylum Streptophyta; class Magnoliopsida; order Poales; family Poaceae; genus Avena; species Avena eriantha. The sequence goes on from OU342742.1 coordinate 420,309,059, forward strand.
ATGCCCACACCTATAATACTGCAAAATATTTCCAAAGGCATGGTAAAGGGCATATTATACATTCTAAAAGAAACAATTAACTGATAGGGCGTGTTAGTAAAAACGAAGCTCTCAACAAAAGTTTTGGTGAGCATAGCGTATTGCTCACTCTCATCTTGCATATATGAGGTCAACCCAACCCTCTGAATCAGTAGCAAGAAATTATCAAGAATCCCTGCAGCTTGTAAGAAAGTAAAACAAGGAAAAGTAGATGGGTGAGCATCCCCATCATCTCCTTCATTACCAATGCGAGGTGCAATGAGATCTTTGTTGTATGATGGCCTAAACTGAGAGGCTGATCTTGAGGGCCTTGACCTTCTAGGTGCATCCCTCTCGAATATTTCTCCAAAGGTATGGTTGTTCATGTTTGATATTCTGAAATTTAAACATCTATTAAACAAGTGATTGCAAAGTGAATATATAATGAAGGGCACTACTCATAGGGACTTGTAAGGGGCCTAAACATGCATCAAAACTGTATCTCTAAGAAATGAACAAGCTTACAAGCACTCAAAACCTGTCACCTACAGCAGCAAAATACTCATGATATAAACCACTAAACACAAATCTACTTGGACAAGCGGAGGAGTCACATACCGGAGAACAAATGCTCCAAATTTCAGCAGCAAAGATGGGTTGAGCAAGGAGATCGAAAAATCGAGGGCAAGCACAGGAAGAACGCGATTTTAAGCAATGAACTGGAGCTTACTCGGGAGACAGAAGAAAGTGGCAAGTGAGAGAGTGAGTGGAGGGCCAGGGGTGGCCCACACCATGGCATGGCGCCACCCAGGGCAGGCCACGCCACCAGGTGGTGTGCCTACCTGGTGGCCCCCCTGGTACCTTCCAGGCACTCCTCTACTCCTTTTTTCACGTAAACATTTAATATGAATTTTCTGGAATTTTTCGAGACACTTTATTTTTGGGCAATTTTCAGGCATAGATGAATGATTTTCTGACAGAATATTTTCTAGAATGATGCAATGACAGAACAAGGCTAGAACTACAGAAGTTCTAAGACACTCTAATATGCAAGCAATTAACAACAGAAAATAGAACTAAACAAAAGCAAAAACTAAAATGGATAGAATAAAAGTAAGCGGCGATAATCATGGTGAAAACATTGTTTTTTTCAATGAAATCCATTTGTTAACAAGGTTGATCAGGTCTTGTTACCAAAACAATTTCATATGAGACAAAGCTTCGTATTCCACTAATGATTATGTTACCTCAATTTTGATAGCAATGGTCCCAATCATAATGGTTTCAAATTTTTCTCGTGGTATGGGACAATATATTTCTCCAAGTTGAATGCCCTCAACATGTTCAATTGAATTCAAACCATAAGTCCTATCAATCTTCTTGGGGAAATAGACATTATGTTCCTTGTCATTAACATTGAAAGTCACCATTCCTTGATTACAATTAATAACAACTCCTGCAGTATTAAAAAAAAGTCTCCCAAGAATAATAGACATATTATTATCTTCAGGCATTTCAAGCACAACAAAATCAGTTAATATTAAGCAATTATGAGCCGCTTGAACAGGTACATCCTCACATATACCAACAGGAATAGTGGTAGATTTATCAGCCATTTGCAAAGATATATCAGTTGGTATTAATTTTTCTAGTTGAAGTCTCTTATAGAGAGAGAAAGGCATAACACTAACTCTAGCTCCCAAATCACACAAAGCAGTTCTAACTTAACTATTCTTAATAGAGCAAGGGATAGTTGGAATCCCTGGGTCTCCAAGTTTCTTTGGAATCTTACCATTAAAGGAATAATTAGCAAGCAAAGTAGAGATTTCTTCATTAGGGATCTTCCTTTTATTCGAGACAAGATCCTTCATATACTTTGAGTAAGGAGGCAATTTAATAGCATCAGTCAAAGGAATTTGCAGGAATAAAGGTTTCATCCACTCACAAAACTTATTATAGTGTTCATCTTCCTTTGACTTGTGTTTCTTATCAGGGAAAGGCATAGGTTTTTGGACCCAAGGCTCTCTTTCACTACCATGTTTCTGAGCAACAAAATCTTCTTTAGTGTATTTAGTATTCTTAGTATGCTTTTCAGGTTCTTCTTCAACTTTTTCTTCATTAGGAACATCATTTTACTCATTTCCACTTTCAGTTTCAGCATCAGAGATAGATATACTATTAGGATCTTTAGCAGGTTCAGAGGGTTCTACAATAGTTTTATGTTTCTTTTTCCTTTTCTTACGAGTAGAGCTACTATTTTTAGCTTGTTGAGAATCCTGCTCGATTCTTTTGGGATGCCCCTCAGGATATAGAGGATCCTGGGTAGCAGCACCACTTCTAGTTCTAATTTCATAAGCATGTTTTTCTTTAGCAGTGTTAACTAGCAAGTCTTGTTGCACTTTAATGAGTTGATCTATTTGAGTTTGAACCATTTGAAAGTGTTTAACAATTAGTTTAACACCATTAGAGGTTCTTTCCACAATATCCTTTAACTCAACAATAGCTCTAGTGTTTTCCATTAGATGATTTTGCACCCTTTTATTAAAATTATCTTGCTTAACAATAAAAATATCGAATTCTTCTAAGCATTGATCAGGAGGTTTAGAGTAAGGGATATCACCTTCATCAAAGTGTTGGAGAGAGTGTACCTCAATAGTGGATGAGTAGGGGATAGGCTTACATAATTCTTCTATAGGAGGTAAATTATTGACATCTGCAGCTTTAATTCCCTTCTCCTTAAGGAATTTCTTAGCTTCCTTCATCACTTCATCATTCAATAACTCCCCTCTTCTTTGATGTTGGAATAGGCACAAGAATACTTGGTTTAGGTATAATTATTTCATGTATAGATGGTTCAGGAGGAGTCCAGTCTTCATAATTCTTGCTTATTTTAGCCATTAATTCCTCAGCTTTCTTTGGAGTCCTATTCCTGAAAACACAATTAGCACAACTATCTAGGTATGTCATAGATTCTTCAGTTAGTCCATTATAAAATATATCAAGAAGCTCATTCTTAGGTAATGGACTTCCAGCTTGTGCATTAATCAAAGCACAAAACCTTTCCCATGATTCAGGCAATATCTCTTTTTCTCCCTGTTTAAAATAAAAAAGTTCCCGCAAAATAGCATGTCTAGCACTAGGAGGAAAATATTTCTGCAGGAAAGTACTAATCAAGCAATCAGGGCTATCAATAGATCCAGGAGGTAAATTACTAAACCAAGTTTTTGCTTCCCCTTTCAGTGAATAAGGGAAAATCTTAGCAACAAAGTAAGTACGCATCTTAATATCATCAGAAAACAAGCCACTCATGGTAGAATGCTCGGTCATATGTGCTACCGCACTTTCATTCTTAGTCCCACAAAAAGGTTCTTTCTCAACAATAGCTATGTAAGATAGATCAAGAGAGAAATCATAATCTTTATCTTTTATGTTTATGGGAGAAGCAGCAAACATAGCAATAGGAGACAATTTGGGTCTAATAGTATACCTCTCAAGGAGACTCTTAGCATCGCTCCTATCATGGGTGTTTTTACATTCTTTAATAAATTCATCGGTCATCTCAACATAACCGTCTTTAATATCATAGCTCTCACTAGACTCAGGTGAACTAATAGGTGTAGTAGTATGTTCATTAGGAGTTTTAGTATTTCCAGCTATAGTTCTAGCAGTCGTAGCATCTAGGAAAGGACCTAAAGAACAACTCTTAACAAACACAGTAGAAGCAACATCATAAGTATCAGAAGTTTCAGATTTAGCAGTAGTAGCAATGTGTGTAGCATGTGTGTGTGGTGGTGTAACGATCTTACTCATAATAGATGGTGAATCAAGAGCAACAGAGGTGTTTAGAACCGTACCTCTTCTAGTAGTGGATGGTAAAATAGGAACCTTGCCATCGCGAGACTTACCCATGATGGATGGATAGCAGCGAACAATAGAGAATCCAAGTGACCTTAATAAATAAAGCTATGCTCCCCGGCAACGGCGCCAGAAAATAGTCTTGATGACCCACAAGTATAGGGGGTGTATCGCAGTATTTTCTAGGGAAGTGAAACCCAGTTTATTTATTCGACACAAGGGGATCCAAAGAATATTTATAAGCCTTAACAATTGAGTTGTCAATTCAGTTGCACCTGGAAACAATCTTGCTCACAGCAGTTTATCGGTAGCAACAGTTTTGTAGTTGGAATAGTAAAGTAGCAGCTGTAGTAAAGTAAAGACAGTAGTAACAATACCAGTAAATAGTAGGATTCGAGTGAGGTAGGTATAGGGATGGATGGACGGGCATTGCATGGACAAGACAATTCACATATCAATCAGCACACAGAGCAATTACAGATAAATAAGATAAAGCATCCAAGTACTAGATAATCATAGGCATGTGTCCCATATATAGTCATACATGCTCACAATGAGAACTTGCACAACATATTTTGTCCTGCCAGCCCGTTTGCAGTGGGGCCTCAAGGGAACTACTGGAAATTAAGGTGCTCCTTTTAATAGAGCACCGGAGCAAAGCATTAACACTCCATGAACACATGTGATCCTCACATCAAAGCCATTCCCTCCGGTTATCCCGATTTCTGTCACTTCGGGGCCTTTGGTTCCGGACAACAACGTGTGTATACAACTTGCAGGTAAGACCATAAACAATACTATCATAATGAATCAATAATACGTTCAGAACTGAAATCATGGCACTCGGGCCCTAGTGATAAGCATTAAGCATAACAAGTTGCAACAAAGTCATAAAGCACTAATAGAAGATACTAGGCACCATGCCGTAACAATCTGATGCCATTACATGAACGATCTCATCGAATACCTACCATCCCCATATTATACATCGGGGGATTACTCACTCATAGATGGGGGAAACATGGATGGTAGATGGAGAAGCGATGGTGATGATGATGGCGATGATCTCCTCCAATTCCCCGTCTCGGTAGGGTGCCAGAACGGAGTTTCTAGTGCTGTTTCGTGGAATCTGGTGGTGGCGGCAGAGCGGAACTCCTTCTAGAAAAACGTCCAAACCCCCTGAGTTTTTAGGTCAGAAGGCATCTTATAGGCGAAGAGGGAGACCGAGGGGGTGTCTGGGGCGGCCAGACCACCCCCTGGCGTGGCCTGGGCTAGCCCGCGCGGCCAGGTGGTGTGGCCTGGGCCCAACCCCCCTCTGTCTCGTATTCTGGCTCCAGGAGTCTTCTGGTGAAATAGGATTTTTGGCATATTTTTCGAGATTTTTCCTGATAGTTGATTTTCTGCACAAAAACTAGACACCAAGGCAATTCTGCTGAAAATATCGTCAGTCCGTGTTAGTTGCATCCAAATCACACAAGTTTAGAGGAGAAACAATATCAAAAGTGTTCGGGAAAGTAGATACGTTTTGGACGTATCAAATACCTAGGTGCTACTTCGACTACTAGTAAGGTACACATGAATAACATCTATATCACATATATCTTTGTTCACGTTCACGACCTTGTTAGCTGCCAAGTACTTTGGGCAGTTCCGCTTCCAGTGACCAATCCCCTTGCAGTAGAAACACTCTGTGTCAGGCTTAGGGACTCCTTTGGTCTTGTTCTCATGCCTGGCAATAGATTTTCCATCCTTCTTGAAGTTACCCTTTGACTTGCCTTTCTTGCCTTTTTCTTAAAATTCGTGGTCGTGTTGACCACTAACACTTGGTGCTCTTTCTTAATGTCGACCTCGGCAGTCTTCAGCATGGTTGCGAGTTTAGTGAGCGACTTGTTCGCACCACTCATCTTGTAGTTCAGCACAAATCCTTTGTAGCTGGGTGGGAGCGACTGCAAAACTCTATCCGTCATGAGATCAGGTGGAATCTCACATCCTAGTGTCTCAAGACGTTGAGCGTAGCCCGTCATCTTAATGATGTAGTCATTCATAGAGCTATGCTCCTCCATCTTTGCGCTAAAGGACTTATCGAAGATCTCATATCGCTCAGAATAGATTTGGTCCCCAAACATAGTTTGGAGATCCTCCACCATGACATCAGCATCAGTAAGTTCAAAGAGCTTTTGGAGTTCAGGCTCCAGCGACTAGAGGATTACACAATGCACTACAGTATAGTCATCATATTTCATGGCACACACATCACGCTCTTCCAGAGTCACATCACTTGAAGGGGTGTTACCTAACGGATCGTCCAACACATAGAACTTCTTCATGCCCGGGAGGATAATCCTCATGCTGCGGTGCTAGTTGCTGAAGTTAGACCCCTTATCTTGCATCTTTTATCTATCTAGGAATGCATTGAAATTGAATGCAGGGGTGCCATGATCTACAATATATTTGCAAAGACTATTTTAGACTAATTTTATAAAAGATAGAGTTCAAGTTAATTCAAAATCACTATGAGAACTCCCACTAAAAAATGACATCCCTATAGTCATTTTTAGTGATTACATGAACCAAATTCACTACACCATGATCGATCATCGTGTGTGGTTCTGTTGCTACAATGGCAAGCATCATATGGATATAATCAGGGGGAATAAAACCTTTTTCTTATTAAGTGATGCAGTGTTTGCCTGCTTGCTTGTTAGTAATTATGCATCTGACTGTGTATTAGATGATATAATCCTTCCGTCAACCCTAGTTGACAAAAGCTATTTAACAAAACTGTCCTGGCTCATTTTACATATTTTCAAATGTTCTGGCATTTCAAAACCTGAGCCAAGATGCTTTTGTAATAGCCATTAATTACCTAGCTGCTATTAAAAAATTATGGAGATCTATAAGATATAATATCCTTATGTTCTCGAGACAGAACTTCCAACCACTCTTACCTATAGGTTTTTCCTTGAACCTTTTATAAAGCTTTTAAATTCTATTCTTGGTAGAGGTACCAAGGACCTTACCTTATTCAAAACTCCAACCTTTCCAAATATCCATCCTTGCCTCAAGCTAGGCATGATGGTAACCCTAGTAGTAGCTTGATCTACTTTCTAATGAATTGCCTTGATCTACTGTTTGACTTGTTTGCCTAGTAAGTAGTATGAGATACTCTAGGAGCTCATCCTCTAGGAATCAACTAAGTCAAGAAATACCAAACCCTAGCAAATTAACAAATCTTGATCTGACCTCTGGTCACTCAAGTGACTATCTAATCCCTTAACCAGATCACTTCTTAATTTATCCCATTCTAGAAGTTTCCAAGTCAATGAAGACCAACCCCAAGCCTGGATCCATTCTACTTAATCTATACTTCAACCTCATACACTTGATGATGAGTTGGAACCTTTCATCCTCCCAAATTCATCCCCTTATGAACTCTAGTTAAAAACCCTAAAACTGCCAAAAATGGCTAAGTCCGGAAAACTATTATCAATATCACATATGTGAGTCTCTCTCTTTCTCAACACTTGTGCATTTTTTGGGAAGGACCTTGAACCATATTGTAATCCATATTAAAGACCCCCAAGGGCCATACCTGCCCCTGGATAGACCATCCTTCAACCCATTTGTTCTTGATGGTTTTGCAGGCAAGAAAATAGTATTTTCTGCGAATCTCACCAACATGCCTATTTTGGCAGAAGCTCACATCTTCATGTTAACTTATTATGACCAACTGTTTGAATGAGTGTGCTCTAATAATGAAGGTCTATCCATCCCTACTTCACTTGTTCCAATTAGAGCTCTGTGCTTCTAAAACCCACATGGTTTGTGAAGCTAATTAATTGTCTGCTATGACACCCTTATTTTTAGCCAACTTTGGCATCAATCCTAGGAATGCCTAATCATGATAAACCCCAAACCTCTATACCATTTTGATCTACTAAACTTGGTATATCTATGCATCTAGCCCAAGACCCAAGGGAGCTTTGAGCTCCTAAATCCAACAAGGTTTTGATGGTATAGAAATAACCTTTCCCTAGATCCTTTATCCTTTGTACTTCTCCAAAATCAAGTTTGATTTCCAAAACCCAAGGTTGCAAATGATTGATACATCATGTGGACATCACCTACCTTGGATTCAAAAAATAAACAAAGGTTTACCATAATTATTTTGGCACAAATACCATTTAATTCTCTTAATTAACAAAAACCTCCAAACTCTCTTTATAAAATAAAGTTTGTATTTCTACAAAACACTTGTCCAACTCTAAGCACATTTGAGGCATTGATATCATACCCGATCCTCCTAATTCAAATAAATATTTTTGAAGAGTTTTAATAATTAGTTTTGCCTTTTTTCCTAAATGGTAGAAATGATAAAATAAATGTTTTAAATAATTTCCTTCATCAATAAATCTTGGGAAAATTCTCCAATGTGTGAACTCATATTTGGGACCATCCCAAGCCAAAAATCATCCTTTTCCAATTCAGAAATATCAAATCAAATCCTAAAATCCATTTCTGCGTTAATTGAATTTTTGATATAATGTGGACCAAAAATCATCAAATAAATACCACAAAATTAATGGATGTGTATTTTGACCCTTTCTATCTACCATTACCCTTAACTCACCTTGCCAAGATCAAAATTCAAAGGTATCTTCAAGAATGGAAAAAATTGGATAAGTGACAAATCTTGGACTAATACTCCATCAAACCTTCCCCCAACCTATCTAACCCTATCTCCAGCACCAGGATACCCTCAGGTCGAACGGAAATGTATCCTTAGCCATGTAGCAGCTATGCCCCTTTGTCCCTTATGTTTGAAGAAGGAGAAAAAATGTGGGACAAGAAAATCTTTGCCATTTATTACTCTTGCTACAGTAACCTCTCTATTTGTGCCCTCTGCTCGACCAGAGCCCCACCCAGGACCTCTCCACCGCCACCCTTGCCCAATCCCTGGTCTCCCCTAGTCCCCAACCTCTACATGAGCCAAGTCTAGCATGGACCATCCCTCCTCGGGTAAAACCGGCCAAAGGCCACCCCTACCTGCCTCTCTACCCTCATTCACTTCTCCCACCCCCACAATGCTCTACTACATAGCTCTCAACGAGCCCCTGCCCCAGCAGGGCCCCGGAGAGGGAGAGTTTCTCCTCTTGGGTTCCTTCAAAGTCTCAAGCTGGTGGTCACCTCCTTGCCCCTCTACCTCCTCTGAGAGCCAGCATGAACTCTTCTAGTTCTCCCTACCTAACCCCACCCCTTTTTAGCTCTGCGTGGTTGTAGGTACCCGTTCCAGCGAGCACCCGAGCATGTTTCTGCAGGCGTCATCACGTGAGGCGCTCTCTGCCATGGGAACCCTTCCTGTTGCCACTAACTAGAGTCGTCGTTGTTGACCATGTTGACATGGCACCTTCCTGGCTCCTCTCCGCCCCCAGGTGTGCATCCCGAGCTGCCCTGTGCCTGCCCTAGGGTTTCTGCCCGCCGTCATATTCCCTGCAAGGAAGACAACACCTCGGTTGTCGATGCCCTTCTAATCGGACTGCTAGGAGCGGCCCTTACCCCTTCGTCGCCTCACCCCGGCTAACCAATGTGCCCCATGGCCGGGTTTTGAATCGGCGGCCTCCCACGCGCTGGTGATCCCAGACGGGCCGGTCGGGTGCTGTGCGGCCCAGTTCTTCTCAGATCTTGCCTGCGCCCCCTTTTCCTTTAATATTTTCTCTAGGGAAGATTTGAATAGCTATTGGTTTAATTAAAAGCATTTCCATTTTCGTTTCCTCGGTTCATTAGTTGGACTCAGTTTTCCCCAGCAGCTTAACTTTTCCTCCCTTTTGCCCATCTCCTTGTAAGAAACTCTCACATGGTCTGAAAACTCGTTGTCCGTCAGTCTTGCCATTACGTGCTGACAAGTGGCACCGTGTTCAGTCGGGTCCTGTAGTGGACCCTCGCCGTTACGTGCTCATGAGTAGGGCTGCTTTCTGTCAGGTACTGTAGTGTACCCTTGTCGTTACATGCTGACAAGTGGGGCCAGGTTCAGTTGGTTCCCATAGTGGACACCTCTCCCCACTTGTCCAGATCAGCATTGGACCCATAACTTATCCACGTGATCATAGGGCCCACAGCTTACTGAGGTTGGTGTTGCAAGATGGGACCCCGAGCCAGCCCCGCGCCCGCGCCCGTGCCGTTGCCTCCGTTTTCTTCTTCTTCTTCTTCTTCTTCTCTTGTGATAGCGACCCTTTGTCTAGCTTCATTTTCATATAGTGAAATGTAATTCATATACGAAAATTATACACCTTTGAACTCTTTGAAATAACACTTAGGACATGATAATGTTGTGCTAATAAAATCCTGATCGTATGTTATTATGGTTCGGCTGTTCGTATTTTTTATAGTAGCTAATCCTCTTATGTTAGATCTCGTATTTCGATGAATCCCTCTATTCGTATTTGAATCCCCTATTTGTAGTTGGGATCAGTATTCAATTTGGTTTGAGATTTGGGGAATAATCAGGGGATCTCAGTCGGTTAATTTATGCAAATAATCAATCCTGATAATCAAAGTATCTCAATCAGGTCGTTATTGCACTCTTCTGTTTTTTCCAATAGGAGGATAGCAATGACGTTTGCAGCAACGATGAGTCCAAGGACACCAAGACTCGTCATGTGCTGAGGAGGCCGAAGTCTGGCCAGTACAACAACTTCTTCCCCGTTGATGTCTATAGGTGCCCCTTCTGCACCACCTGGAGGATCCGCACCACCGACTTCAACTCCCTTGTGAAGCTTGCCGAGGATGTGAGGACCTGCAGCGAGTCCATGAACATCCAGGTGCTCGGTCTTCACCTCCGCAACCTCCAAAAGGTGGTCATCAAGGAGGGTCACATGCCCCCGATCAATCCCAAGGCGCCGAAGGTCAAGGGACTGGGCACCAAGAAGTGGAGGAGGCGCCAGAGTGAGGAGGTAGAGGCCATGAGGGGCAACTGATCTTGTCCTGCTGTTGCCGTAAAGCAACTTCTTTTGTCTTGTATGTGTTGAACTTGTCCGCTGCTGCTGAGCAGCCTAATTGTCGAACCTCATTAACTACCATACTGTATAACCTATATTAGCTGCTTTATCTACATCAGCTCTGTTTACTAAATTTATTTATGGTGCTGGTTGGATTTGCTGCTCTAGATTGGCTACTAGATTAGGAAAAAACGAGGGCCAAAAGGAACAATGAATGAAAAGAGAAGCTGCTCTAGATTTGCTACCTTTTTGGGCAAAAAAATCACAACTGTTAGCGAGAGGGAGAGGTGAAAAGGCTCTCATAAAAAGGTCAATCACAAAAATAAAAAAAATAAAACTTCCAATTTAGGAGACAAGGTGCACGTAACCACCAAACGTGTCCCACATAGTCCCACACCACGTTCTCCATAACGTGATCCCAACAAACTTGCCCCACGCAGTCCCACATAGCGCGTCCCCACACGTCAGCCAATGGTCAACCTAATGGAGCTGCCGTTCGAGCTCTTTGATTGGTTTCCGAGAAGGACAGGAGCAAAAGTGAGGAAATGTTAAGTGGATGGGAAAAACCGAGTACAACTAACGAACCAGGGGCACAAAAATAGAAATCCCTAATTAAAAATGAAAATGGTAAATGACTCCAATTGAGAGATCTAAATTTCCTTGGGTATCCACAAGATTTCTCAAACATGCATAAGTAGTCTCATGTCAATACCATTTTAGATATTTTCTGCAAATTATTTTACAAAAAAGTATCGTATGCACTAGACAAATCACTCAGAAGGGTATACATATCCAATTGGAGTGAATCCAACTTCCTCTGGAAGGTAATTAACCTGCTTGCCATGTGACCTTGACCTTATACCAAGTTGAGCCTTAGTTTGCCTATAGTAAAAATACAAAATTAAATGCATGCCTTTAGAAAACTACCTAACCAAACCATGAATTGATTTGACCTCATTCAAACTCTCCGGGATGTGGTACCATAAAACATACCAAACCCCAAGAGATTCATATTTATTGACCCTCTCTTGGATTATGTGAATTAAACCTCTGTATCTAGGGTTAATTCCGTAGATAAATCACTACAAGAGTTTTACAACTCTAAAAATGATGAATCCAATTTCTACAGAAAGGTATTTGAGTAACCTACTATGTGTCGTTGGATTTATATCAAAATCCCATGTAATTTTACTTTGGAGAAAAAGACAAAAATCTTGCATAACTGACTTTTGGGCTTTTTGCAAGGGTATTCTAGTAATTATTTTGAGGTGATTCCAACTCTCAAAAATCACAAACTCGAAGATATACATTATACTATTAGAACAAGTTTATTTGAGATACTGATCTTTTCTGGTGATTTATTCACCTAAACTAGGGTTATTTCCACTAGAATAATCATAACTAGCTAAGGAAAATTGATAAAGTCATGAAACCACTTTTGATGGCCTTGTTATTTCAATACCTACCTGATGATATCATTTGTTCACATTGATGTCATACAGACCCAAGCCTTAGTTCAAAACCCCTTCTTTATGTGGTATTTGACAAGTAAATCATAAAAGCAAATCCACAAAAGCAATTAAAGTAATTCCAAATGCTATGATCACAATCTACCAAAACCTACTGATTTTAGTAATGTGTTGTATGTTGCTTTATGTATTTCATTGATGCTTGTATGCCATGAGTTTATTGTGGCCTTGTTTTCTTGCATGTATGATCCTTGACAATGATAGTTGCGGTTATATCAAAGATCAAGGAAGATGGTTATTATTATATTCTAAGAAGAAGTCTAGGGACATATTTCCATATTGCTAATCACGGAAAAGCCACCGTCTTGCTCATAAGCCTAGTCCTACTATTTTACTTATGCATGTTTTACCTATCATTTATGAAAATTGCATTGTTTTATTATATGATGATCTATATCTGGTAGTGGATTGGCTCCTCCAAACAATTACACATTGGTACTACTAAGTACAACCCCCCTTGATGACACCTGATTATTCCTAGTATGGTAGATGGTGTATAACACCATACCCGTTTGGAGATCCCATTTTAGCCGAAGCAAAACAATAGGATGGGAAGACCCCGGAAAAGTTTACAAAATGTTTTATGATAAAACCTTGGTGAGGTATGACTGATGTGTCCAAAATTGAAGCATATTTACCTCTTGTTTTTGCATAAATAGAGTAGGGATTTTTATTTTTCACCGCGCCTACGTGTGCTATTTCGTTCTAGTTTCAACAGGATCCCAAATCATGGATTCATATATAAACATATCGATTAGAGCTGTCATATTGTGTAATTATATGATATTTCTAAGTGATAAAAGTCATTTTATGAATTTACCTTCCCACCTGGAAGAATAACAAACAAGGAGGAGGCAGCAGTACCGATAACGACCACTGGTACGAGCAGAGCCTTCCCGTACCGTCCGCCCGTAGGAGGCGCCATCGGGACCGTCACGTCAAATAGTTTTGTCCTAGCGAAGATGAGAGAGAGATATCCCACATTCACAGCCACCAGAAACCAAGAAACACCACATCCAAGAGGGATCTGAAGGAGGAACTTGGTTGGGGTAAAATCCTGGCTGCTACGCGGATCATCGGAGGATAACACATCATCCCCTTCATCATCAACTGCTGCATCTTCATCACCACCATTACTCCATCTTTCATCTAATAGATCTCTTTGTAATTCCAGATCCAATTGTGGTTTGCATTAGTTCTACCCCCGTACTTTAATCCATCAATTTGATTATGATGATGTTGTTGATTGCTTCCATGAGTGAGTAGTTCCTTTGTTCTTGGGGAGATGGAGAAACCCTAGCACCACTATGAACTTGTAATAAAGATGGTATATTCTTCTGTCCATATGACCTACATATCTATGATATAATTATGACTTCTGTTTGATTTATATCTTTCGATGATATGTGAAGTCGACCACATATCATTTGCCTTCAGGACTAAAGGTAGGAAGAAACCCTTTGGACGTGTTGTGCAAGCGTACCCTGAGTGCCTCGTGACAGATTGGCACCGGCTCATAACCCACATGGTCAAAGGGGGGTTAAGAGGGACTCCCTAGGCTAATTACGATATCCATGGGGAAACCCTTAATTGCGATTGCCTGTATGGGTGATTGTTCTTAGGCATTGTAGTGGTTATTTAGAGGTGACCTCACACTTGACTCAACAAAGTGGCTTCCTATGAGCCTTGTCGTGAACATCTTATTATGGGGCTCTCTCCACACATATCGTTACACAAGAAGTATGTTATCTCGATTACATATAATAATAGTACTATGATAGCGGTGTATCCTACATCCCTGAGAACTTTTTTGCCCTATTGAGTTCAACCATGCTTTCATACAGTCTTGTTACTTGTTTTGTTTTACTTGTTTTAATTAGTTTTCTACAAACAACCATAAACAATTCAAACACCCTTTACTTGAGATCAAAGACAATTTACAAGTATTCTTTGGTAAATAGTAACGAGGGGCATAAAGTCCTTAACCAATAGCTCTCTATGGGTTCGATATCTTTACTTCGAAACTAGCTACAATTGGTATGTGCACTTGCAGTCATCATGCTATTTTCTAGCACCGTTGCTGGGGAGCTAAGTGCTTTTGGTCTTTGTTCTTAGTTAGTTACTTTACTCATTGTTTTACTAAAGTTGTTTATTAGTTTCAGGTGATAAATTATGGGTGAGTACCGACATATAATCCAGCTTGAGGCTGTGAGGAATTCTGGTCCGCCCATGGTCGCCTATTTAAAATCCAATAACCAGAGAGGGCATGATATTAACCCCATGCTTCTAGATCTTTTGCATGCAAAGAAATTTGCAGGAGATGGTACAAAGGATCCGTATGATCATGTAGGGTTCTTCGAAGATATTTGTGGGACTTTCCATCTTAATTTACAAACTGTAGATGAGGTTAAATTTGCTCTCTTTGCTCAAACCCTCATTGATTAAGCTCTTTCTTGATATATTCAAAGTTCTACAAAGATTACTAATTCCTGGGAGAGTCTAGCCTCTCTATTTTTAGTTGATTTCTTTACCAGGACAAAAACTCTCGGCGCAAGACGCATGATTACGAATTTTAAAGGAAAACCTAAAGAAAGCCTGCATGAAGGGTATACGAGATTTTGGGGTATGCTTGATCATTGCCCCCATCATAATTTCTCACCTTGGCTAGTGATACACACCTTTTATGCATGTTTGGATGATAATAATAGAATTGAACTCGATTACCTTACTAATGGGTCGTTCACTGAATTCAGTATTGAGAGGGCATGGAATTTGTTAGATACGGTGAATAGCATAGAGAAAGCCTATTGTGAGGCAGAATTTAAAAAGGAAAACCCCATAGAGTATAATTGTTTAAAGAGGTTTATAGCTTCTGGAAAGTCCTTGGATTGAGGCAAGAGAGGATACAATAATCATCATGTCATACAAACTAATACACGATCCCATCTATGATAAATAACATGCACAATCGCTACATGGCTAGGCTAAAGCCCTTAGCCAAGGAGAATTACTCACACATAGAAATGAGATCAACAATCACAAACATTGTAATAAAAATCATAAGATTGATAGCAATAGTCTTACAATGTCGCAAATCGAAGAAGAGATCTACTATTACAAGTGGTGTAATATGTCTATGGAGATGGAGAAGGGTTTTGAGGTCTGGAGGCGGCTGGTGATCTGTGGCAGAGACTTTTTGGCGAGGTCTGGATTGTTTTGTTGCCACCCACGGCTTCTTTATATAGGGGTCCCTTCACAAAAGTCGTTATGTTTGAGCTAACCATGGCGGCGCCAACTATACGACCGGAGCTATACAGCCGGAATTTTTGCTCCGGTCGTATAGTTGGTCGTTAAAGCGTCTACCTCCGCTTTACGGCTCCTGGTTTCTTCTTGTTGTTGGAAATCTCTTATCTTTGACTTCAATGTAGTGATTCCCATCTTCAAATGACATAACTACGCAGGAAAATATAAAAGAAAGGATTGCATACCTCTATGAATATTAGGCATTAGTGGCAGGGTTTAGAGAGATATTTCATCAAAATTATGAATGATATCTAGTTTAAATTTGGACGTAGACGGCTATATTTCAGAGCCATCAACCTCCCCAAGCTTAAACATGATCGTCCCTGAGCAAGAAAACCAAAATCAAAAAGGAACTCGGCATTTAAACTGAAATAAAGAGATGGTGTTCTTACTCATGATCGGTAGAATCATGTTTCCTACAGTTCATAAATCTGAAAAACTTCAGCATAGATAGAGTAGTGGCAAGCATATCATACGGGTTTTATGCATCCTTATAGTACAGCAAAATTATTGTTAGCATGGATGATTCAAATGAGTAAACTTTATTCCATGTCATGTAATCAGATGATAGGCCTGCCTTTGAACAATAAAGTATAATCATGTAAATTAAGAGTGTGAGAGTTGTCATGAAAAGCATATACACTAGAGTATATCAATTCTCCCACAATAAATATCAAGACTTTTCAAGCACTACTTTTCTATTCATTGTCCTTCAAGAATTTTAGTTTTTATTAGTTTATCGGGCTGTGATTGACACTCGTGGCATTGATGTCTACGCACACTTCTATTCTTGTAGACAGTGTTGGTCCTCCAAGTGCAGAGGTTTGTAGAACAACATCAAGTTTCCCTTAACTGGATCACCCAAGGTTTATCGAACTCAGGGAGGAAGTGGTCAAAGGTATCCGTCTCAAGCAACCCTGCAATCAAGATACAAGAAGTCTCTTGTGTCCTCAACACACCCAATACACTTGTCAGGTATATAGGTTCACTAGTTCAGCGAAGAGATTGTGAAATACAAGTAATATGGCTGATTATAAGTGATAATTGCAATCTGAAATAAGAGTGGCAGCAAGCAAACATGTAATAGGACTGATTGTAAAAGGTGTTTCAATGCTTCGAAACAAGGCCTAGGGATCATACTTTCACTAGTGGACACTCTCATATAAATATCTTCTCTTAATTATGCTACCCTGAACTACTCTACAGTTGGACGATGTAGGGCTATAACAACACACCTTAAAGTTCACATTCCCCATTTAGATAACCCCTCGCTGTCACCTTGAGCGCTAGATGGTTCCAACAAACACCATAATCTCATAGAGACATCCAACTCAAATTATACTCATGATAAGTATTTTTGTAACCTTAGCCTAAGTGCCACACGGTGTGCACACTATCAACTTCGCACACGTGGGGATAAGAAGAGATTAATTAAAGCACTTGAGTAGAAGAATAGATCTACTTATTAAACTAGATTACAAAGCTCATGATCTCAATAAGATCACGCATAGAGAGAGATGAACACATAGCTACTGGTAGAGCCCTTAGCCGTGAGAGAGAACTACTCCCTCCTCATCATGGGAGTCAGCAATGGTGATGGAGATGGTGGTGGAGTCGATGGAGATGGCTCTGGGGCACTTCCCGATCCCGATAGGGTGCCAGAACAAAGACTTTTGTCCCCCGAATCTCCTCTTCGGTGGCGGCGGTGCTGTGGAACTTTTCGTGGAATTTCTGATCTTGGCTTTAGGGTTTTCGTCTCGGAGGGTTTATATAGGCGAAGAGGCGATGCCAGAGGTGGGCCAGGGTGGCCACACCACCTCGTGGCGTGTTTAGGGGGACCTGCGCTAGGGCGTGGTGTGGGCCCCCTATGGCCCATCTCCACTCCTCCTTCTGGCCTCCTTCGTCTTCTTGAAAAATAGAAATTTCACCTTTTGTTTCATCCAATTCTGAGAATATTTCTGTACTAGCTTTTCTGAAACCAAAAGCAACAGAAAACAGGCAACTGGCACTGCGACATCTTGTCAATATGTTAGTTCCATAAAATGTATAAGAATGCCTCAAAGTGTAGACAAAACATAAGATAGTTGATACAAAACAAGCATGGAGCATCAAAAATTATAGATACGTTTACGACGTATCAGGCATCACTAAGGTTTTTGTTCCTTTTGCATAATGATTACTCATAATAGCCAGAGGAGTGATTCAATCATGATTACAGTGTAGCACCCCGGTAAAACCACTACTAGAAAATCGCTTGATTGTTTACTATGTTGTGCATCATCATGATAACACGCTCATGTCATCATGCCACATTGCATTTGAGCATCATCATGATATCATGCATGGTTTGCCTAAAACTATTTTCCAAAAGGTTATCTTTGTTTTCTAAATATCCTCTCTTTATTCAAATCAAAACCCCGGTGTTTCCGGATATCTTTTATTTGCCTCAAAATTATTTAAAAAAGTCTATTAAAAATAAATATTAAATAAAGCTATTTTTCCTGGGAGGCCGCCACCGGCCAGGCCCAAAGGCCCAGCTGGCAGCAGCCTACTACCTAGATAAGAAACCCCATTCTAAACCCTAATCCTAGCTAACCCACCCTGCCGCCGCACCCTGCCTGTCACGTTGCCGCAGCTACACGATACCACCTAGTGCGCCGCACCGACACGCCCACTCACCTAACCACGCGCACCCCGCAGCAACACATCACAACCGCACGCTCACTCGCGAGCCACACACCCAACTGCCTCCCTACCTCGCTCGCGTCCCACACCACGTCACCATCGTCCTCCCCACCTACCCCGCTCCCACGTCACTCTCCTCTTCTCCCCTCGTAGATAGCCGCCGCCGCCTCTTTGTGACCTTACTCCGCCATCGCATGAGGCCCCAAGCTCCTCCTCGCTGGCCTCCTCGTGAGCCCCGTGCCGGCCGCTACTTGCCGCTGAAGGATCCCGAGACGCCGCCACCTCTCTGCCTCTCGTCGCAGCACCGTGAGCGCCGCGAGTCCCGGCCCTTCTCTGCCCTTCTTCCAGCACGTCGCCGGCCTCCGCCACCCCGTCCTGCGGAGCTTCTACGTCCGCCACCAAGAACCGCTGCCCCGCCTGGATCCGCCGCCCGCTGCTCTCCGCCGCCCCTAGACCTCACCTCGACCCAAGCCCTCCTCCGTCAGGCCACGCTGAGCCAGAGCCGCGCGATCCTCGCTCAGCAGTGCACGCGGTTCCCGTTGTAGATGCTTCCCTGCATCTGGTCGTTGTCCGCTGCCATCTCCCTCTGCCATGTTTCGGCACCGTCGGGACACCATTTGGCCATCTCCACAAGGCCGCTGCCTCGATATCTCGGTGCATCTGCAGGCCCCTTTGTTTGCAGGTCCTAAAAGAGTTGCATCAACCCCTCTTATGATCTCGCTCGCTGCCAACGTCCACCTGTGAAACCCTTGTTTTTCTTGATCAGTTGTGGTGATGCGGCCGAGACATCAATATGCGTATGTGGATGAAGATGATGGCGCTATCGTTGTTCCGGCTTGAGTACAACTACTTTGACTGCTTCCACATCGAGATGATCCAAGTCCGACTCCGACCAAAGACGGATGACAAGCATGCCGACAAGGAACAAGACACCGAACGACACGATCTCCTACACGGATCCGATGTTCGAGACCCCGAACCAAGTTCCGAAGACCGATCCCGCCGACCCCAAGACCCGAAGCCCTCCAAGCCTCAAGATCTTCAGACCTTGATGTGTGATCCCCTTTTTCCGAGACCCATATTTTTTATAATATGACATATATATCGTCGCATCTAAATCATTCATACTCGCATCGCATCATGTGGTTTGGGGGCATTAGGCCGATTCACCTCATAATTAAATATGGAGACTATATGCGGGCTATTCTAGTCTTATATTGACTCCATTTAAATTTGTGTAGCGAACCGATGCCATGTTTCGCCTTGTTAAGCCAAACATTTAAATTGTGGGGCATCTAAACAACATGAACCATCTAATTAATTGTCGGGACCCCGGTTCCGCTTAATATTTCCTAATCGCACCGTATCTTTGCCATGGCATGCATCATACGTATGTCATGCCGGATCTTTTGCCATAGTATTAAATAGTGCATCCGGTGTTTCTTTTAGTGCTTTGCTTCTTCATCGATTAGGCTGTTGAGTGGATGCGAGTGTCGACCCGATCGACAGATGAATCTTCGGCTATATTTTCCAGGCGAGCATTCTCCCCGTTTCTACCTATTTTAAATTTATAGTATTTATTTCCTCCTGTTGATCTATTGCTATTTGTGTTGCGATTCTTTAGTGTTCCGTACCAGATATATCCCTTGCAGCCTTTATATTGTCTTGGACACATCCTATTGCCTGTTGTTGATATATTGTCGGCCTTGCCAGTCGTAGTTGCTTACTCAGGTGCTGCTTCGCGTCGTTGGTGTTCCACCGTTGTTGGAAGGTTGGCACATGCTTAATGGTGGAGATGATCATGACTTTAATTACAACTTGATATTAAAATGTTAGAACTAGATATAACTAATGTAGAGGCATCGGTGGGAAATAGCTAATATTTGGTTTTTAACCGCTCACTTGTGTCCCATAGACCCCGAGTACTTGATACCTGTTACTTGACTATCGCACTATCCGCATGTGGGACCATGAATCCCCTTAGCCAGAGCTTGATTCATTTCTTATTTCTTGGGACCACAAACTAGTTTGGGGTTTTATTACTATCATGTACTTATGCCATGCTTTACTGCTTTATTTACGATTGTGCGTGGAGCACCTGTACTATTTTGGAACGTGGAATGTTTTCACGGTATCGACAAGCCTAGTCACACTTTCGGGTTCCTAGTCGTTTAAAGCCATTGTCACAAACCTTGGGTCCGTCTCCGAGCCGGCCAACTTCGTTGCGGGTAGCTTAGTGGGGTGGCCCCCTGAAATATTTTATGAATCCTATGATTTCTTTATCGTCAAAGCCTCGTTGGCTTTTTATTTGGTTTTTCCAAGGTTGACTGTGCGTGTATTGCTATTTGTGCACCCCTGCAGGGTTAATCTTTTTGAAAGCCGTGTCCGCGGTTATGGATGACTTGCAACACAGTATATCGATCATAGACAAGCATAACTAAAGTAGTGTTATAAATTTGACTTTGACATGTCTAGTAATCAGATTCACTATAACGGAATGAGTAAATAAAAGTGCCAATAACTGCTGGTTTTGGGAGGTCTCATGCTATCTATATCTGACTAGTAAGTGCTGCAACTATAATACAATGAATAAAACTGCCAACTGTGTCAGTTCCTTGGTTTGACTTCCTCATTTGGTCTCAAGGGGGAATACCAGGATGGGTATGATTGGTGTTAGTATCAGGTTGGATTCGGATAGGCCTTTCTTACCCCTCTCTAATAGCCGAGAGATGTATCGAGTCTCTATAGGTTGTTTAGTGCATGCTGTGCTGCCGCTTCAGTCCACCACACCTACGTAGGCGAGAGCCGCCGAATTGTAGTCTCGCCGTGTACTGGCCTCAGTACTGACCGCTCCTCCTTTTTCCTTTGCTCTTTGTCGGCACCCCTTTTTGTTTTAGCAGGTTTGCGATCGATATCATTAGCAGGGTTACCCTTCCGGCTTAGCCTGCGCAGGGTTATGGATGCCATTGGTTATTCTTCAGGGCTTTTAGCCCCATTTGCATCTTATCCGTACTCGGATGTTGTATCGTTTTGAAGGTGATTTGGATCTTTGTATTGTATATCTGTATTCTTGACTCATGTAGTCGTTGTTGTATATAAATGTTCTGTGGGTTCCATCGTGGACTAATGTGTAATGGTATTACTTCGATTTCCACCCGCACGCAAGTGCCTAGTGGGCGTCCTTGAATCGTTTCAATGCGGGTTTGGCGGGAAGCGCTAAAATCTGCATAGGGACGATTCGAGGGTGTTACAAAAGCTACCCGGGAGTGCCAAGAATATTACCTACTATAGCATTGCTGCTACAAGTGTTTAATCAACTCATATCCGAAATCTAGGAGTTTCCTCCATGAAGATCTTTAGTAGGCCAGCGGAGTTGTTGGCATCCCATGAAGTTTTACACGCATAAAGCTATATCATTCTTATGATTAACAACTCAAACTTTGGCATGCTCACAAAAACCACTAAACATTAATTCAATCAAAAAATCCTTTCAAAGAGAGCTATCAAGTCAATCAACATTTTCAGTGGTGTTGAGTGCCTCTAGAAATAAACCTTCAAGACTAAGCACTACAACACCCAAGACTTCAATTGTGAGACTTTTTCTTATTACAATTGTTTAGCAATTTTTAGGCAAGACTTGGTTAATTACGAGAGTTGGAACAAAATGTACCCAATTAAATACCCATGCAAACGAAAACTTTTACTACAATACAAAGAATCACTCCACCAATATAATATATCAACATTTACTACTATCTAGCATGGGTTTCTCAAACTTCAAAAGTGGGGAGTCATAAGGCATACCTCTCATGTTTGGTTCCACTTCCCTCTTCATTTTTTATTTGTTTCTTGGAAACTCAAAGTCGATCAATCTCCTGCAAACATGTGAAGACCTCGAGGCGGAAAGAAAAGAAAGAGCGAAAATAAGGAAAAATGGAGAAATCGTTTTGTGGTTTTTAAGAGAAGGAATTTAAAATTGGCTGCAAAGCTCAGCTAGAAAATCTCGAAAGCAAATAGAAAGAACTACAAAATAAAGTGTTGGGGAAACCAACACGAGTGCTTATAAACACAAATAAAAACACAACCTCAAAATAAATAAGAGCAAATGAACACCAAATAAAGATACATGAGGAAACTTCCCCAAGCTTAGGCTTTTGCTAGCCCTTCAAATCATTGTGGTGGTGAGAAAAAGTCATTACTCTAGTTCGTGAATTGAGTTGAGAGGTTACTAGTTAATTCTCTGAGGTTCAAAGAGAGTCTATGCATCCTCTCCATAGTCCCTCCAAGTCCTTGGAAATCTTGGTATATGGCGAGCCGGGTTTGTGGCTGCTCCTCTTGGTAAGGAACTTCTTGCTCCTCCTCTTGCTCCTCATCCTCTTTCGGAATCTCCTCCTTGGGTTGGTGTTGCTCAACCTGTAAGTCATATAGCAAACGTCCTTCCTCGATAGAGAAAATACCATTAGGCAAAGTAGCGGGGTAAAGACGCCCAACTCCAGCAATATGCAGATAATAAACACCACCTCTCCTAGTGAGCATTCCACATGATCTCGGGGTGGAGAAATCAACACATGTCTCACCTAGCACGGGTTGCAAATCACCTAGGTTGATGCCTAGGGAAGTGGCAAGCATAGTGATGACACTTCCTCCTGTTATTGGTCCTTGGCTTTGGGAGGCTTGGTGCTCCAGGTAGTGCACAAGGATGCTGCCCAAGTTGAGTGACAGGTCGCAGTTGATGTAAACAGCCATTGCAAGGACTAGGATGTCCTCCTTGTGGAGTCTCATGAACTCATTACGTGCCTGCAAGGTGTTAGCAATAACATAGAACAAATAGCGAATTGCAGGATGTTGAATATTCTTTCCCTTGTCCACAAGTAGTGAAACTCATTCCATTATAGTATTGTTCAGAAGAAGGTTCTAAGCCAGTAAAGGGTGCGCGCAAGGCATTAACATCATTGTTTGGAAAATTAAAACATGTGCACCATTCATCTAATATTAAAGTGTAGTTGTTGTTCATAAATCGGAAAGAAATAGTGTCCTCTCCTTGCCATGTTTAACGGTGTTTTGCAACGAACTTCGAAATTCAATGGTTAAGCGGCGATCAGTAGGCACATAATTGTACACAAAATTTTGCAGGCCAGCTCTTGCAAAGTAAATTGAAGTCATCAAAATACCGAGTTGGTTCAATATAATGGGGCAAGCCCACTTGGTGGCCTTCACTTCATGGTTCTTGATCATGTTGAAACAATCACGTTGGGGCTCATCCTTGAACTTGATCTCGATGCGTTCTTGAGCGGCACCCCAAGAAGCGCTAGTGGTGGCACGAGCACGAGTTTGTCTCCTTATGTTCATCATCTAAAACATTGAATAAAGACAAAAATAAAACTTTTTGATCCAACAATAGTAATTGGAATGTATTCCTCATGATAGCACATTAAAGAATCTCCTCAAAATAATAATCTAGGCAAGAGAATCATGTCAATAGGTTCATAGTAGGTCGCACCCTAGATTGATAATGACAATAGATCAAAGATGAATATGCAAAAAGTAATTGGAGGATCAGAGGAGAAACATATCGTAGATCACTCGTGTGCGAGGAAATCGAACGAAATTGAGTAGAGATGAAGATCTCTTGAGGTTTTGAGAGAGTTTGGAGGTAGAAGAGAGAAAAAAGGATTGAAGTTTTGGAGTGGTAGGTACCTTCCCGTGCGATTTTGTGGTTGGATGCAACTGTACGGCCAGAACATTATGTTCCCGCCATATAGTTGGCCTTCTGTAAAAAAAATAGGGTTTCCACCTGGCGGCGCAGCTATACGGGCGCAACTATAGAGCCGAAACAAAATGTTCCCGCCGTATAGTTGTTTGTTAAACTGTCTGTCCCTGGGAAAGAAAATATACAAAGGCATCGATATCTATATGACCGGAACTATACGGCCGGAATTTTTATTCTCGCTGTATTGTTGGTCATTAAACTTGCAGCATATTAGAAAAGAATTCATACGGAGACACCGATATCTATAGGACCAAAACTATATGGCTGGAATTTTTATTCCTGCCATATAGTTGGTCATTAAATTCTCTCTACATATGAAAGAAAAATTGTCAATGTCAAAGATATCTATACGACCGAAACGATACAGCCGAAATTTTTATTCCTACCGTATAGTTGGTCGTGAAACTCTCAGTACATTTTAAAGAAAAATATTCGATGGCAAAGATATCTATACGACCAGAACTATACGGCCGGAATTTTTATTCCCGCCGTATAGTTGGTCGTTAAACTCTCTGTGTGAATCAAAAAAATTCTATTTCTTCGAGAATTACTTCTTTTCCAATAAGTTAATGATATACCTTGTTTATGATACAAAATTGCCACTAAATATTGTCGACCAACAATAGCATGTATCTAGCAGAATTTTAAGTACTACCGAACTTCTTCTCCTCAAATGGAGTTTTCTAGCACTCTTTATTAAACATAAATTTAAACTGAAAACTAAAAACTTAACTCAAACCTTTATTTAACATGGGTTGCCTCCCATGGAGCGCTGTTTTACGGTCAATAGCTTGAACTTGATGGTACTCACTTGGGCGAGATGAGTGGAACACCCACTCCAAAGTAATTGGCCTTCAAAGTGATGGCCTCCCTCTCGTCATGTTTGGCTTTCTTTTTCCTGGGGAAATGGATAAGAAAATGACCCCATGAAGGCAATTGCAGCTTCACGTTCCCTTCATGGAGGTTAATTAAAGCCTTTATAGTTCGCAAGAAAGGACGGCCTAGTATGATAGGAGCAATAGTATCTTCAGGCATGTCAACAATAACAAAGTCAATTAGAGCAGGACAACCTTTAATGTAAACTAAAGTGTTCTCCTTAATTCCTATAGCTTGTTTATAAGTGGAATCTACAAGATGTAGTTTTAGTTCAGTGATTTCAAAAGATCCAAAATTTAGCTTGTTAAAAAGACTCTTTGGGATTGTTGAGACGCTTGCACCAAGATCACAAAGTGTAGCTATCTCATTAGTCCCAATGTTTATCTTAATAGTAGACTCCAATATGTCATCTAGTTTAACAGGTAACTTTTCAGTGATTTTCTTGTATTCCTCTTCAAGCTCGTGTACCTTAATCAACAAAGTGTTGACACATGGCTTCATCGTTACCTTCACTTACCAGAATTTTGACGTTGATCCTCTTTACGAGGTCTTCAATGGTGTATCTTGGTGAAGGGGCATTACTATACTCAAGTTCTTTAGGCTCCTCCCTTTGGATCCTCATAATTTTGAGTTCTTCAACAAGATTAGGCTCAGCTTTACCTGCAAATTTAGTTAGAATGAGAGTTTGACTCTCGGTTATCTTACCTAGCTATGCCTCAACAATCCTCGTTCTTTCTTGGAGGGCCTGCAAATCATTTCTCAAACTAACAGCTTGGTTAGATAATTTACCAAGAATAGCATCATGGTTCTCCATTATTTTAACAAGAATATTGTTTTGTTCATTTTGTGAGTCTATAAAAGACTTAAGTGTTTCTTGGAGACTACCATTACTAGTTCCCATATTATTATTAGAATTACCCGCAGGACTAGAACAATGTTTCTGAAAGTTAGGATTGTAACTCTTCTTCCAAGCAGGGCTATAATCATTACGAGCTATAAAATCTATTTCTTCAATATTTGTTTTAGGGGTGGCTCTTACCTAGGTTTCCTTACCTTTTACAGCTAATATGAGCTCATCCAACTTCACATTGAGTTCTTCATTTTCTTGTGGTGAGACAGATTTCACCTTGTTTGTGTTTGATCTGTCCACATGCCATTGGGCATGGTTGTCTTGCATATTGTCTAGCAGCTGCTTTGCTTCAGCAATATGTTTACCCATGAATGTTCCTCTAGCTGCAGTATGAAGCATAGGCTTAGACACAGGATTAAGAGCATTATAAAATAAATGGAGGATTAACCAATCTTCCATCCCATGACTAGGACAGTTTCTTAAGCATTCTTTCATCCTCTCCCATGCAAGCGCTAGTGGCTCACGCCCTTCTTGTCAAAAGCCAATAATATTAGATCAGAGTTGCATAGTCTTTGCAGGTGGGAAAAATTTAGTCATAAATAAATAAGTACATCCTACCCATGATGTAATAGTATTTCTAGGCAAAGATAGCAACCATTCTTTTGCTCTGCCTCTCAGAGAGAAAGGAAATAGACGTGATTTGACCACATCGGGGTCAACGTCATTTATACGCATCATATCACATATTTCAGTGAAAGTATTCAAATGCATACCTGTGTCTTCAACAGCAGAGCCTCCAAATTGATTCCGTTGAACCAAGCTTAAATAATGGGGCTTAATTTCATAGTCATTAGCAGCAGTTGCTGGCTAAGTAATAGGAGTACGCAAATAATCATTGTTAGGAGTAGCAAACTCCCCAAGCTTCTTTTCAGCCATATTTCCTATGTTTTTGGGGTTTTCTTAAATAAAGAATTATAATAGTAAAAGAAAGAATTTAAAGGCTAACTAATTTTTTTAGTTTATCAAATAAACACTGAAACCAAACTAACAAAATTAAAAACAATAATTAAAACTAGCAAGGTTCCTAATAACCTCATTGATGCACTCGACGATCGACGTAGAGCTCGTTGGGAACCCCAAGAGGAAGGTATGATGAGCACAGCAGAAATTTTTCCCTCAATTATGAAACCAAGGTTTAATAGAGCCAGTAGGAGCAAGGAAAGACCGCAAAGGTGTTACTAGCTGAGCTTTGGCAGGGCGCACTACCGGTGCTAGTAGCAACGTGGAGACCTGCACAACACAACCACGGAACTTTGTCCCCAACATGCGATGAGGTTGTCAATCTCACCGTGTTTTGCAGAAAACAAAGGATTAAACGTATCGAATGGAAAGAAGAAAATTTTTGCAGAAAGTAAACACAAAGCAGTAAACAGTTGTAGATTGTGTGTAAAGTAAAAGTACCAGGATCCAGAGTTCACTAGAGGTGGCTCTCCTTAGATAGATAACATGCTGGGTGAACAAATTACAGCGGGGCAATTGACAAACACCGAGAAAGCAATACATGCATATACTAATCATCTTGACTCCTTTGAGACTTGATTGGGCATTACAACATAATACATAGACCGCCATCCAACTGCATCTATGACTAATAATCCACCTTCAGGTTATCATCCGAACCCCCTCCAGTATTAAGTTGCAAGCAACAGATTATTGCTTTACGAACTGCATGTAAAGTAAACAATACAATTGTTCTATGAACAAAGGATCGTTGTTTTCTCCCTAGTAGCGACAGCACATCTAGTACCTTAGAGATTTCTATCACTTCCCTAGATTACCAGAGGCATGAACCCACTATCGAGCATAAATACTAACTCTTGGAGTTGCTAGCATCTACTTGGCCAAGATAGCTACTAACAACGGAAAGCATGCAAGATCTCAAATAACAAAGACATGATAGAATCAATAATCAATCTGAAATAGCATCTCAATATCCATCGGATCCCCGCAAACACAACATGTATGAATTAAAAATAGATGATCTTGATCATGAACGGAGCTCACAAGATCTACACATGAAAGCACAAAGGAGGAGAAACCAGCCATCTAGCTACAACATGGATCCGTAGTCCAAGGATGAACTACTCACACATCACACCGGAGGCTTGCATGGTGATGAAGAAGGCCTCTAGGGTGAATTCCCCTCCCCGGCAGGGTGCCGGGAAGAGCTTCAGATCCCCCCAATCTAGGGACAGAGACGACGGCGGCTACAGACTCTTTCGTGGATTTTTGATCAGGTACTTAGGGTTTTCGTCCCGAGGGCAACTTATAGGCAAAAGGAAAGGCCGAGGGGGTGCTGGGGTCGGCCAGACCACCCCCTGGCGTGGGCCAAGCCTGGCCGTGCAGCCAGGTGGTATGGCCGGCCCCTGGCCCCTCTCCGTCTCGTATTCTCGCACTTGATCCCTTCCGGAAAAATAGGCACTTTTGCTTTTGTCCCGTCCAATTCCAAGAATATTCATTTTCTGACTTTCCTGGAACCAAAAAAAGCAGAAAACAGGCAGCTGGCACTGTGGCTCTTATTAATAGGTTAGTCCAAGAAATCATCTGAAAAGTACTCCAAAGTTGGAACAAAACACAAGAAAGTGGATAAAACTAAGCATGGAACATCAAAAATTATAGATACATTTGCAATGTATCAACATCCCCAAGCTTAACTCCTGCTCGTCCTCGAGTAGGTAAGTGATAAAATGAAATAATTTTTGAGGTGACATGCACCATCAAAGACTTGATCAAAGTTTTTGCAAAACATTCAAAGCTGGGATCGTAGTACTTCAATCATAACATGAAAGACAAAGTTCTAGCAATAAGCAAAGAAACTATGATGCAACATGAAAAGGTACAAACAAAAGATTCATGAATAACATGCTTTGCAAGACATTTGTTTGTTTCACATAAATAAAACATAGCATAATACTATTCAGTTTGTCCCACAATAGAGTAGCAAATATAAATGCATAGGACACCTTCAAAGTTCATAAGAGTGACTCGATACAATAGTTTAAAACAAGCAATACCAAGTTATGCATCAATCAACTAGTCTTGGGACAATGCCCATAGAACTAAGAATGGCCACTATGCTCTCAAAGTAAGTGCATAAAGATAGAAGGTGGAGACTCAATATAATGGTGGAAGAAAGGCCTTTTGTAAAAGGAAGTAGGGATTCAAGTCTCATAAAAAGCTTCCAAAAATTATGGTACTTATAGCTTTCAGCTCTCATTGCCCCTATCATAAGCATCTTGAAGGTGATTAAGGTTAAAGTGACACAACTAAGAGGATATGCTTGACAAGTTATAAACCGAAATCTCATGCCCCTTACTTACGAAGCCCGATCCGCATGCTACTCAACTTTAGTCATGAGTAAGCTCTTGTCATTTTAAGTATATGTGTATCATTAAGAACCGCCAATGGGATACCCCTTGCACATGATACGGGAGCTTTCCCATAGTCAAAATGACAAGGCAAGCAGACAATGAGCATCTCAGCGATCTTTTTATTTGCTATTTGCATAGGTTTTTATTGAGGATGCTTCATAGAGTGCTCATTATGGTGATGCTGCAAGTTTCCACCATGATTAGGCATGGCTTAGGCTAGCGGCCCAGGCGTTTCTCTAACACACATACAAACTCTATGATCTTACAAGTTCCACTTTTATTTCACACCGCCGGGATCCGTAAGCAAAACAATACAATATCAACGGGGTACAAAGTACAAGTGCAATGTTGATAGCGTTCCCCATGAAACATGGTTCTGCTAATTTCAACTTATAAAGCGCAAGCATATACGCAACAAAGAAGGACCCAATGGTTCAAGTTTATTAGAGGCAATAAAGTAAAGTATGCCATCAAGTTCGTGAGAGCTTTAATCACTAGTTTTCTCATAACAAGTGGAAGGTAAACAAAAGCATGAATATACTTGGAATAGCATAAGCTAGTAGGTAGGTATGGTGGACTCTTTGGAAAAACTTGGTTTAGGTATTTGGATGCATGAGTGGAACTCGTACTTTGTTGTGGAGGCAGGCAAAAGACTGGGAGCGACAAACTAAGAGAGAAATAATGGCCATAATCATGCAGAGTGACACAACATCATTGATCAAAACATAAAGTGATACTACAAGTTGAAAACTAAAGGATCATAAAGGCTATGGTGACTTGAGATAGTCATAACATGGTCTGAGCATGCGCCAAGTCAACCCAAATAAAGCATCAAAGGAGAATACCACTATACTATGCTTTAATATGCTAAAACAACGCATGATTCATCCAAGGCACATTAAGCAATTTCAATTGTTTATAACAAGTCATGCTACAGCAAATAATACTAAGCATAAAACCAAAACAATATCAAGCATGGCATGACAAAGAATGGCCACAGTCAAAAACGAGCTCTTTTTACCACATAAGCATGAACTTTCCTACTCTTTTCCAAACCCAAACCAAACTATTTGCAAACCAAAGTGTGAAAGAGGGGGTCCAACCAATTAATTCAGAAAACTAAGAAAACAAAAGCAAACGAAAACCAAAAAGAAGATGCTCCAAGAAAAACACATATGTGCATTAAACAATAAAAATGAAGCGTTTGGAATAAACCTGGATTTTTATTGATGAAGAAGGGGATGCCTTGGGCATCCCCAAGCTTTGACGCTTGTACTTCTTGGATATTTCTTGGGGTGACACGCGTGGCATCCCCAAGCTTGATCTTTAGTCCATCCTTCATCTCATTACTCATTCCTTCCATACACCTGAAATTTTTCCTTCATACAAAACTTCACACAATCTCATTAGCAACATTAGTGCACTTAAGATAAATAAGTCTCAAGGTTCACTTATAACACCAAATATACTTCCATTAGAACACTAGCTACTGTAGCACTTCCCTCAAAAACCTCAATTCCCTAAAAGAACTCAAGAAGGAACCAACAAGAAGCAAATGCAGAAAATGGCAGAAATCTGTCAAAACAGACCAGCAGGTAAGACGAATTTTTTCGAAGACCTTCTGTTGATCAAATCAAAAAGTGTTGAACTAACGAAAGTTAGATAACAACCTGGGGCAGAAGCACAAAACTTTACAGCTCAATCCGACGTACAGATATCTGTCAGGAATTTTTACGGTGAAGCACTGAAATCTGTTTCGGGACAACAATTTTTCCAATCATTACTTCAGTCTCATTAGAGGTTACTCTTGGCATAAAAAGCAAATAAAAAGGATAAGGAGAGGTTATTACAGAGGTAATAACTTCCAAGACTCAACTAAAACTCTTGGGTTATCTCCCAAAAAGTACTTTTCTTTAACTCCTTTAAGTTAGGCATGAAAATTTGAGAAGATGCTCTCATAGGAAATATGAATTGAAGTAAAAGAGAGCATCAAGAAGCAAATTCAAAACACATTTAAGTCTAACCCACTTCCTATACATAGGAATCTTGTATGCAAATAAATGCACAAAGAACAAATTGACAGGCATAGGAAGATAAATCAAAAGTAACATCAAAACTTTCAGCACATAGAGAGGTGTTTCATTACCATAAAAACTTCTACAACCATATTTTCCTCTCTCATAATAATTTTCAGTAGCCTCATGAATAAACTCAACAATATAACTATCACATAAGGCATTCTTTTCATGATCTACAAGCACTAGAGCTTTATTATAAACATTTTCAAAAGAATCCTCGGGAACATAACATTCACCCTCCTTTGATAAGCATGGGGGACAATCAAATAATGTAAGGGATAAAGAGTTACTCTCATTAGAAGGTAGGAATGGGTAGATCCATTCTTCCTCCTTTTGTCCATCACTCTCCTCCTCTTTTTCATCTAATGAGCTTTCAGGTTGAGCAATTTCTTCTTCCATGGAGGTTCTAGCAGGCGGTGGTTCATCTATTACCTTAGCAGTCATAAAACTGTTCCCAAATAGGAAACTGAGTGAGCTATCCACAATGAAATAGTGAATGGAGCTGAGCTAGTCATAAAGGCAACTAAAGGAACTAATTTTTTTGTGTTTTCTGAAGAACAAAACAAGCAAACAAAGCAAAAAGAAACTAAGAAAAACAAAAACAACAAAGTAAAGAGATTGGTTATGAGGGACTCCCCTTGTGAAGATGTCCTTGACTCCCCAGCAACAGCGCCAGAAAAGATCTTGATGCACTCGACGATCGACTTAGAGCTCGTTGTGAACCCCAAGAGGAAGGTATGATGAGCACAGCAGAAAGTTTTCCCTCAATTATGAAACCAAGGTTTAATCGAACCAATAGGAGCAAGGAAACACCCCAAACGTGTTACTAGCTGAGCTTTGGCAGGGCGCACTACCGGTACTAGTAGCAACGTGGAGACCTGCACAACACAACCACAGAACTTTGTCCCCAACTTGCGATGAGGTTGTCAATCTCACCGTGTTTTGCGGAAACAAAGGATTAAACGTATCGAATGGAAAGAAGTAAAAGTTTGTAGAAAGTAAACACAAAGCAGTAAAAAGTTGTAGATTATATGTAAAGAAAAAAGGACCGGGATCCATAGTTCACTAGAGGTGGCTCTCCTTAGATAGATAACATGCTGGGTGAACAAATTATAGCGGGGCAATTGACAAACACCGAGAAAGCAATACATGCATATACTCATCATCTTGACTCCTTTGAGACTTGATTGGGCATTACAACATAATACATAGACCGCCATCCAACTACATCTATGACTAATAATCCACCTTCAGGTTATCATCCGAACCCCATCCAGTATTAAGTTGCAAGCAACAGATTATTGCTTTACGAACTTCGTGTAAAGTAAACAATACAATTGTTCTATGAACAAAGGATCGTTTTTTTCTCCCTAGTAGCAACAACACATCTAGTACTTTAGAGATTTCTATCACTTCCCCAGATTACCAGAGGCATGAACCCACTATCGAGCATAAATACTAACTCTTGGAGTTGCTAGCAGCTACTTGGCCAAGATAGCTACTAACAACGAAAAGCATGCAAGATCTCAAATAACAAAGACATGATAGAATCAATAATCAATCTGAAATAGCATCTCAATATCCATCGGATCCCCGCAAACACAACATGTATGAATTACAAATAGATGATCTTGATCATGAACGGAGCTCACAAGATCTAAACATGAAATCACAGAGGAGAAACCAGCCATCTAGCTACTACATGGATCCGTAGTCCAAGGATGAACTACTCACGCATCACACCGGAGGCTTGCATGGTGATGAAGAAGGCCTCCAGGGTGAATTCCCCTCTCCGGCAGGGTGCCGGGAAGAGCTTCAGATCCCCCCGATCTAGGGACAGAGACGACGGCGGCTACAGACTCTTTCGAGGATTTTTGATCGGGTACTTAGGGTTTTCGTCCCGAGGGCAACCTATAGGCGGAAGGAGAGGCCGAGGGGGTGCTGGGGTCGACCAGACCACCCCCTGGCGCGGGCCAAGGCTGGCGGCGCGGCCAGGTGGTGTGGCCGGCCCCTGGCCCCTCTCCGTTTCGTATTCTAGCACTTGATCCCTTCCAGAAAAATAGGCACTTTGGCTTTTGTCCCGTCCAATTCCGAGAATATTCATTTTCTGACTTTCGTGGAACTAAAAATAGCAGAAAACATGCAGCTGGCATTGTGGCTCTTGTTAATAGGTTAGTCCGAGAAATCATATGAAAAGTACTCCAAAATTTGAACAAAACACAAGAAAGTGGATAAAACTAAGCATGGAACATCAAAAATTATAGATACATTTGCAATGTATCACTCATCAGGGTAGCTATTGCTTCCCCAACAATGGTGCCAGAAAACGGGTTGATACCTTCGATCTAGATTACGGATGTAGTGTAGCTTCTTTTTGCCTAGTAGACCTAGGTTATCGAATCCTCGAGAAGAGAATGCATAGTGAAGTTACTTTAACGGACCTTTGGGAGTTTTAGAATTCCTTTTGTGTTTTTACCGGACCAATAGCTTGCGTCTTTTTGTTGTTGTCAATGATGGAGAGAGAGGGCCTAGGGCGTTCAGTTTCACCTGTAGCTATGCAAAACATCTGATGGAAATAAAAGATAGAAATAAAGTATGCATGTACTTGTTAGAGTCAGATAAATTATACGTGGGTAGTGCATCCATAATTGTTATTGCCTCCACAACCGCTTATAGAAATAACCTACCATCTCATCCATAGAAGAAAGAGATCTAATGATTTGCATAGTGATGTCACTGTTAATCCCAAGCAAATACCTCACATACAAATGTACTACCCCTTCTATCACTAGGGTTCCCAACCTGCAGATCAGTCATTACTCATACTCCCTATACCTGGATCAACCCTTCGGGTCTTGGGTACCTGACAAGTCCTTGGATTGCGGCAAGAGAGGATACAATAATCATCATGTCATACAAACTAATACACGATCCCATCTATGTAAATAACATGCATAATCGCTACATGGCTAGGCCAAAGCCCTTAGCCCAAGGAGAATTACTCACACATAGAGATGAGATCAACAATCACAAACATTGTAATGAAAATCATAAGATTGATATCAATAGTCTTACAATGTTTCTAATCAAAGAAGAGATCTACTATTACAAGTGGTGGAATATGGCTATGGAGATGGAGAAGGGTTTTGAGATCTGGAGGCGGCTGGTGATCTGTAGTAGAGACTTTTTGGCGAGGTCTGGCTTGTTTTATCATTGCCCGAGGCTTCTTTATATAGGGGTCCCTTCACAAAAGTTGTTCTGTTTGATCTAACGGTGGCGACGAAAACTATACGACCGGAGCTATACAGTCGGAATTTTTGCTCCAGTCGTATAGTTGGTCGTTAAAGCGTCTGTCTCTGCTTTACAGGTCCTAGTTTCTTCTGGTTGTTGGAAATCTTGTATCTTTGACTTTAATGTAGTGATTCCCATCTTCAAATGACATTATCTATGTAGGAAAATTATAAAAGAAAGGATTGCATACCCCTCTGAATATTAGGCATTAGTGGCAGGGTTTAGAGAGATATTTCATCAAAATTATGAATAATATCCAATTTAAATTTAGACGTAGATGGCTATATTTCAGAGCCATCAATCCGACCATAGTAACTCACAACGTTCCTATGGTTGAGGATGCTAAACCATTTGTTGATAATAAAAAAGGTTGAATCCCAAAATGAAAGAGGTAGTGAGAAAGGAAGTAATTCGTATGTTAGACAATGGTTTTATCTACCCAATTTCACACAGCAAATGGGTGAGTCCAACTCATTGCATACCTAAGGAAGGATGCATAACAATAATTAATTATGACAAGGATGAACTAATTCCAGCCAGAACAATAGCAGGATATAGAATGTGTATTGACTTTAGGAAGTTGAATAAAGAAACCATAAAAATGCATAAGAAACTTCCCATCATTAACGATATTATGGATAGGATGTCTGCTAATTCTTACTTTTGTTTCTTGACGGATACTCCGGTTATTCTCAAATAGCTATCCAACCTGAAGATCAAGAAAAAACTACTTTCACATGCCCCTATGGAACCTATGCTTATCGATTAATGCCTTTTGGATTGTGTAACACATCTTCTATTTTCTAGGAGTGTGTTTTAAATATCTTTGACAGTTTTGTGGAGAGTTCCATGGAAGTTCTTATGGATAACTTTGTTGTTTATGGATCTACTTTTGAACAATGTCTAAATAATATTAATAGAGTTTTGTAGAGGTGTAAACAAACGAAGATGGTTCTAAACGGGGAGTTTTGCCACTTCATGGTAAGGGAAGGTATAGTTTTTGGGCATAAAGTTTCTCAGAATAATATTAATATTGATAGTTCGAACTTAATTACTTTAGAAACACTTCCAATTACGCAAGATATAAAAGTAGTAAAGAATTTCCTTGGGCATGCTGGTTTTCACACACGCTTTATCAAAGATTTCGCTAAAGTAGCCACCCCCTTTAACTCGTCTCCTAGATAAAGATATTATTTTTGCTTTTGATAGAGATTTCTAGGGTTCTTTTGAATAGTTAAAGAAAGCCCTAATTTCTGCACCTGTTATTCAAGAACCTAATTGGGACGAACCATTCAAAATTATGTGTGATTCTAGTGATTATGCTATTGGGGCTGTTTTAGGACAAAAAGATGGCCCTAACCTTAACGTTATTCAATATCCTAGTCGAGTCTTCAATAATGATCAAAGGCACTATGCAACAACTGAGAAAGAATTCCTTGCTGTTGTTTTTTCTTGTGATAAGCTTAGACACTATATCATCAACTCAAAAGTGATAGTTCATACTGATCATCAAGATCTAAGACATCTTCTAGCTAAGAAGGATGCTAAACCCCATCTAATCAAATGGGTCTTGTTACTTTAGGAGTACTATTTACAAATAGTGGCTAGGAGGGGAAAGGATAATACTATGGCCGACCATTTGTCAGGAATGGAAGGAATCATGGAAGATCCTATCCTTGTAAACGAATCTATGCCAGGCGAATATCTTGCAGTTGTAGAATCTCATGATCCCTGGTTTGGAGATTATGCTAATTTCCTAGCAGGCAAGTTTTTACCAAAAGGAATGGATTATAATCAAAGAAAGAAAACTTGCAATGATTTAAAACATTACTTTTGGGATGATCCTTACTTATATATAAACATGGTCTAGATGGGATAATCCGGAAATGCGTGCCCGAGCACGAGGTTAAAGACATCCTTAAAGCCTATCACGATAGCCCCTACTGTGGGCACCACGCTGGTAATCGCACTGCAGCCAAAGTTTTATAGTCAGGTTTCTACTGGCCTACTTTAGTCAAATATTCTCATGAATATGTTAATTTTTTTGATGCTTATCAACATATGAGTAATATAGGAAAAAGACAAGAAATGAATATGAAATATAACTTAGTAATAGAGCCATTCGATGTATGAGGAATGGATTTTATGGGACCATTTGTTCCCTCTAACAGTTATACTCATATTCTTGTTGTTGTCGATTATGTTACTAAATGGGTTGAAGCTATACCTACAACTCATGCAAATGCAGCCACCTCCATCAAGATGGTCAAGGACATCATCTTCCCGAGGTTTGGAGTACCTTGATTTTTGATTACTGATGGTGGGACTCATTTTATGAAAGGAACTTTTGACAAGATACTTCAAAAATATGGAGTAGACCATCGGGTAGCTTCGTCTTACCATCCTCAAACCAGTGGACATGTGGAATTATCTAATAGAGAAATCAAGGTCATACTCCAGAAGACTGTGAATAGATCGAGAAAAGACTGGGCTTTGAAGCTTAATGATGCATTGTGGGCATATCGCACAACATTCAAGAACCCCATGGGAATGACACCATACAAAATGGTTTACGATAAAAATTGTCACCTCCCACTAGAACTAGAGCATAATGCTCGGTGGGCTATCAATACTATGAATTTTGACTTTAAAACTGAAGGTGAAAAACGACTCTTAGATATTCATGCTTTAGATGAACTAAGGAATGAGCCTTATGAAAATGCTAGAATATTTAAAGAAAAAGTTTAAAAAACGGCATGATAGAAAGTTAGAAGGAAGGGATTTAAAACTGGAGATAAAGTGTTGCTTTACAACTCTAGGCTTAATATTTTTGCAGGAAAGTTGAAATACAGGTTGGAAGGACCATACGATGTTGAAGAAGCATATCCATCGGGAGCAGTGAGACTAAAAAATACTACACCCTTTTCTTCATCCTGGATTGTTAATGGGCAGCGACTAAAGCATTATAGAGTTGGCAAAGTAAACACAGTGGAATTGATATCTTTAATCCCAGCTAAAGAATTCAACAAATGGAGGCTAGGTAATGAAATATAAATTACTTAAGTTCTGCTTCTTTGGAAACCTTTTTGGATGATTCTATCTTTTGCATTGAACTCGTCTAGTTTTTCTGGTTAATATGAATGGTTTTTTGACCTAGTACGGGCGGACCGTACAGTCGGACATGCCCGTACCACTGGTCATTAACCATTCGAAGAATTAATTCTGATTCTTTTCAATACGGTACGACCGGACAATACGGGCTAATGCGCCTGTACCGATGGTCGTCAGCACTAGTGGTTTCCTCACGTTAAATCTAATCATTCAAAAAAAACAATTTGATGTCGGTAAGGAGCCCATACGGGAGCATGGTACGGGTAGAGTCCGCCCCTACCACAGCTCGCGACCGACTCTGGCCCCTTTAATTTCCAATTTTGCTTTCCAATTTGCACCTTTTCTTCTTTCTCGGTCTTTTTCATCCTATTTCAGATCTAGAACTTCTTCCTATCATTTTACAATGAAACCTCACATCTGACTTGATTACTCGAGGTTCGTGCAGCCTTTTCATATCAAGCAGATTTGGGCCAAGAAGGAGCGCACCGCTAAAGGACGATTCAAGAAGGAGGGATCCGAAGGGGATACTTCGTCTTCCTCTAACCGCGAGCCCGGACGTGTGGTTCCACTTCCCAATTCGGGAGATATGTTCGCACAGAAATTGGAGATGCTTAGGCACGTGGAACAAGGAAGAAACAAAGAAGAATCTCCACTCAACCCCTACAGGTATAACCTTCATGGATCCCCTCTTAAATCACCTCCGGAAACCTCCTCCAAGAAAAAGGGACACTGTGATGTGATTTGAGAGAAGATCAAGAACCTTGAAAAGATTTCTAAGGCTTGTGTTGAGACCATTGGGGAAGGGGTTGACTCTTACTAGATGATGGGCAAAGACCTCGAAAAGAAGGTCGATGACATCGATGGTAGGGTACAACTCCTTACCAAGATCATTATGGAGATGGCAGATGATAGAAGGACTTTAAACAAAGTAATGAAGGAGTTGCGTGTCGGCATCATAGAGATGTCTGGATGATTCGCGTGTATTGCTCAAGCCTGCAACCTCGAGGCAGATGAAGAAGAGGAAGACGATGACTTCTTTACTCCCAAAAAGTAGTAAGTAATTACAGGGAATTATTTGATCGACCCATATTGACTCCAAGCTTGGGGGGATCTGAGAGAACCTTGTAACTTATCTTACATTTTTAGCATGTTTACTTTTCCACACGTATGGTTAAGTCTAAATTTCCGAATTCGCATTAGTTGCATCAACTTCGAGTTCCCTTTGTTCAAGAGAAGAATTATATCCATTGAGTTATGAGACTTCATGATAATTGAAGCTGTGTTTGATTCATAAGTGTTATATTAGATGACTGAGCTAGGTTGAGTGTTATGATACTTGTATAGTTATCATAATTTTAGGGACTTCCACACCTATAGAAGTATTGATTAAGTTATGAGACAAAGA
This sequence comes from Avena eriantha, assembly GCA_910589775.1. Classification (NCBI taxonomy): domain Eukaryota; kingdom Viridiplantae; phylum Streptophyta; class Magnoliopsida; order Poales; family Poaceae; genus Avena; species Avena eriantha. Next base: position 420,348,256 of record OU342742.1, read on the forward strand.
AATATGGTAGCATATTATGATTAAGACTTTTCAAAAGCCATTGAAGTAGTGAGCATGATCAAATAGCTTGCTGAAAATAAGAAGAGAACAAGGGAGCAAGGAAAAATATAGATATGAAAGTATCAAGAAAGAAAAAAAAGAAGCTATCAAAAGAATCAAGCATATAAAAAAGAGAGAGAAAGAAGAAAAGAGAAAATGATCATGAATCTTCACTATTAAACTTAGAGCTACAAATCCCCAAAATCCGTGATTATATGATATGTTGAGTCACTAGTAGCTTCTTATAATTTCATTAATACTAGAAAATGTGTGGAAGCCTCTAAGTTATGTAATGTGTAAGGGTATGGTAATACCCCGACGTATCTCTGCATCCGATGTTGTACTCCTGTTTAAATTTTTGCCTCATTTATTGTAATTTCTCGTGTCTCATGAACATGATGATCTTGTCCATAAGCCACCATCTTGCTCGGAGACGAGCAAGAGCGTAGCTTGGGGGAGTTGATGCGTCTAAAATTGAAGCATATTTACCTCTTGTTTTTTGCATAAATAGAGTAGGGATTTTTATATTCCACCGCGCATACGCGCGCTATTTCATGGAGTCATATATGAACATATCAATTAGATCTGTAATATTGTGTAATTATATGATATTTCTAAGTGATAAAAGTCATTTTATGAATTTACCTTCGCACCTGGAAGAATAACAAACAAGGAGGAGGCATTAGTACCGATAATGATCACTGGTACATGCGGAGCCTGCCCATACTGTCCGCCTGTACCAGGCGCCATCGGGGCCGCCTAGTCAAATAGTTTCTCCTGGCGAAGACGAGAGAAAGATCTGACATTCACAGCCACCAAAAATCACGAAACACCACATTCGAGAGGGATCTGAAGGAGGAACTTGGCTGGGGTAAAATCCCGGCTGCTTCACGGATCATCGGAGGACAATGCATCATCCCCTTCATCATCAACCGCTGCATCTTCATCACAACTATTACTCCATATTTCAGCTAATAGATCTCGTTGTAATTCCAGATCCAATTGTGGTTTGAATTAGATCTACCCCCATACTTTAATCCATTCATTTGATTATGATGATGTTGTTGATTGCTTCCATGAGTGAGTAGTTCCTTTGTTCTTGGGGAGATGGAGAAACCCTAGCACCACTATGAACTTGTAATAAAGATGATCTATCTTGTGTCCATATGACTTGCTTGTCTATGATATAATTATGACTTCTGTTTGATTTCTCTCTTTAGATGATATGTGAAGTTGACCACATATCATCTGCCTTCGAGACTAAAGGGAGGAAGAAACCCTTTGGACGTGTTGTGGAAGCGTACCTAGAGGGCCTCGTGACAGATTGGCACCGGCTCGTAACCTACACGATCAAAGGGGGATTAAGAGGGACTCCCTAAGATAATTACGATATCCATGGGAAAACTCTTAATTGTGGTGGCCTGTATGGGTGATTGCTCTCAGGCATTGCAGTGGTTATTTAGAGGTGACCTCACACTTGGCTCAACAAAGTGGCTTCCTACGAGACTTGTCGTGAACATCTTATTATTGGGATCTCTCCACACATATCATGACACAAGAAGTATGTTATCTTGATTACAAATAATAATAGTACTATTATAGCGGTGTATCCTACATCCCCGAGAACATTTTAGCCCTATTGAGTTCAACCATGCTTTCATACAGTCTTATTACTTGTTTTCTTTTACTTGTTTTAATTAGTTTTCTGCAAACAACCATAAACAATTCAAACACCCTTTACTTGAGACCAAAGACAATTTACAAGTATTCTTTCGTAAATAGTAATGAGGGGCATAAAGACCTTAACCAATAGCTCTCTGTGGGTTCGATATCTTTACTTCGAAACTAGCTATAATTGGTTTGTGCACTTGTAGTCATCAATGACCTACCAGGAGAAGATTGAGAAAGGAAAAAGGTTTTGTTTTACAAAATGCTGAAGGATATATGGAGGATAAAGGTTTACACAAATGCACCCATTTCTTTGCAGTTTTGCTAGAAGAATTAACCCGTGCAACCACATTACTCTAGAATGAGATAGGTCTAGACTTGATGTTTGCTACTCTGGTATGGTAATTCTCACAACTACTATAAGGGATCACATCCCTCGAATGTTGGGTTTCCTTGACAAAAAGGGTCAACTTTTAGATAGTCACCTGGAGGAGATGCGCACTGCCCTCAGGAGAAGCCGGACGATACTATAAGCCTCTCATTGAATGTGCCACTCCCGAGGAGTCGGATTGCGCTCTGGTTGGTTTGTGGATCCAGATGTCCTGGCTTTGAGAGGAACAACTCATAGTGTAGGGCTTATGCTAGAGTGGTATCTGGAGAGTTTTGATCGGTTATTCAACCCACGATCCTTAGGTGATCAGGGCAGGGTAACCGAATGGTGTGGGTAAGTGTACAACCTCTATAGAGTGTAAATCTATTCGAATAGCCATGTGCACGGTCATGGACGGTTGGAAAGGTTGCTATAGAGCCATGTTGGTTTTGATTTGAAAAAGAATTTTGGAAAAGCAAAGGCTTTTGGAAATGTTTTGACCATGGGATTGTCGGATAGGATAAAGGTTTTGACAATGGTATGGTCGAAAAGAAAGGAAAGGGATTATTTACGGGATGACCAGAAGGACGAAGTAATGGTTAAACCAATCCTAGTGTTCTTCAAGACTTTTCAAAAAGGGTTCTAAATTTTTTTACAAAAGTTTTCAACAAAGATATGTAGATGCTATATCTACAGGAGAAACTAATTTCGAAAAGAACCTCTCTTGGAGCCCTCCTACTACCATAGTTTCATTGCATATCCTCTTATTATTATTTCTATTAAGGTGGTTTGAGAGTACATTCAAAGTACTCAATAGCGTTATCCTTGGCTATTAACTTGGTCAGATATCTAGAAGAAGGTGACGATGACGACTATGTGAGGTAGGACATTCTCCCAGTCAGTTTCCTGTAGGTTAAGGCATGGCTCGAGCTCTACACTTGATGAATTTTCTAATGATGATGATTGATGTAGCCATAAAGGAAAATAAGGTATGACATGTATCCTCTTAAGTAATGGATGTTTAATTTGATACTTGTCGGTTATGTGCCATTACATAGTGATCATGGGATCGTGGTGTATGCATAAGAAGGATTCTCGGAGGATTAATCTGGGGGCCCCACAATTCATATGACTCGTGATTTACCTTTCAGTTCATGTTCCGATGCCATGTTTGTACATGCTAAACTCGCCAAGTAAGGACCTTATTATTCACGTGTGTAAAATGGTCTTACACACATTGTATGCGAACATAGAGCCTATCACACCTGATCATCACATGGTGCATCGAAATGATGGACTTTCTTAATGGTGCATACTAAGGAAGAACATATTATTATCTTGATATTTAGTGAGATGGATCATCTTATAATAGTACCGCAAAGAACTAAGCAAGACATAAGAAAAATAAGATGCATAAAACCGATAAACATCACATGCATATATAATGTGATATGATATGGTCCTTCTCGCATTCTATCTCCATCTTGTGTGTCATGGTATGATCTCCATCGTTCCACCGACGTGGCACCAAGGTCCATGGCACCACCATCATGGATGTCTCCACCATATCTCTCGGATATACATGAATAGCACGCAACCCGTAAAAAGATAAAGAAAACCATGTAGCTCTTGCTAGTTGTTTAACTTACAATAAATCTCATTGCATAGAGAAAATATTGTATAAATGACCATATCACATCACATTCCCTGCAAAAACAATTTAGATGTCTCTAATTCATTTTTCTATATTTTATGTGGTTGTGGGCTTTCTAGAAAGGACCGCTCTACCTACGAACTTCAACCACAACTGTGATAATCAAGTTATTAGCAAACCGTTGTAAATTCGATCATGACTATGCTGGGAGATCTAGACACCCGCTGAGTCACTTATGCAATACAAGTTGCATGTGAAGCGTGGTACAAGTCTCATGTGCGAGCACTTGTAAAGTTAGTCCGGCCGCTTCATCCCAATATGCCACCATGATCCAAAGTCACGCAAGTATGTAATAACATGATCATCAACATCCACATCTCTATGTGTTCTAACCATACATATCATCTACGCATAGACATAGCTCTGATAACACTTATGGGGTCTGTTTCATGGAAAACATAAAAATCCTACTATTGCCACTACCAAGATCGAATATAGGTGACACTTGTAATGGTTTCAGAAGGACTCACCCTTGAAGACCGTAAAGCGGGATAATGTTCCCAAAAACAAACGTGGTTGTTGTATATTTTACACGACCATCCTCAATGACACGAAGATGATTAGCACCACAAAGGGGCTTCGCCTCCATAATCGGTTACACGTATGGTGTGCCGACGACTTTCATCCCTTACTCTATCTGGGCAGCAGATGTAGGCGAACCTTAGGAACTCCACTAGCACTACGACACGGTGGTGATGGTGGCGGATAAAATCTTGATCAGAGCTTCGCCTAAGCACCTTGCTTGTGGCAATGGACAAGGCTAGGAAGGGGAGGAAGATGCCAACCAAAGGACATATGACAAGGAGAAGGAATGAGTGAGTGAGAGAGGAGCTCCACCCCAACCCCTCCCATGGAAGGAGGCTAAGAGGTGCCCCCACCTCTTCCCACATTCATGTGGGTGGACACTCCACTCACAAATATTCATCTCCACTTTCTCCCATTTATTCTCCACTAAAAAAATCAAGAGTCATTCCGTTAAAACCACTTTTAATTCACTTGATTTAATGCCACTCATTTAATGAACACTTCATTTAATGATCACTTAATTTAATGAACACTTCATTTAATGAACACATCAACTATTCAATCATTCGCAATAATCCGATACACTGAAACTATCCCGGTAGATTTATCAGAACAATTCCTGCAGTGTCTAGTATTTTCTCCGGTGTTCCCTATCTACTCAAATGCATAGACTACCCTAAAGTGTGTATCCCTACGGGTTCGTGAAATATGTGGACATGATCGAGACTCTCTCTGATCAATAATAATTAGTGGGACCTGGAGATCCATAATGACTCCCACTAGTTCAATGATAAACTAGTGATTGCGTAAACCTTATTCGCAGTAACCAATTCCTTTTGTGTCGCGATATTTTACTTGTTTGAGATCCGATCATTTGGTATCATCCAAATCTAGTTCGATCTCGTTACTTACAAGTACTCTTTTCTCGTTCTCGTGATATAACATTCTCATTGATCTTATCACTTGCTTGCAAGCTACGTTAATGTGATAGCACCGAGAGAGCCTTGAGTATCTCTCTCTATCTTCGGGGTGGGAAAATCCCACTCTTGATCCATGAGCCTCAACTAACACTTTCTAAGTACCCGACGACATCTTTATAATCATCCTGTTACGGTGTGACATTTGATGGAATCAAAGTACTCTTCTAGAGTTAATGATTGACGTTATCTCATGGTCTAAGGATTAGAGTTACTTTGATAGCAATATAAACTTGAGGACATGATGGTATTGCTAAATCTACCATGACTGAATGTTCATCATATCATTCTCTAATGACATGACCTTGTTATTAACAACATCCAGTGTTCATGATCAGTAAACCTTCATCATCAGTTAATCAACAAGCTAGTGTAATGAGAGGCATTACTAGGAACATGTTCTTTTGTTTATTAAACACACATGTATCAACGTTTCTTGTTGACACAATTATAGCATGAGAAATAAACATCTATTATAACCCTGGAATAATATAATAACCATTTATTATAGCCTATTGGGCATATTCCTTTCAAATGCTTCAATGTTTCGACTTGCAGAAGTTGTTGCCAAGGCTAAAAGCATTGTTGAACAATCCAAGCACATCCAAGAGTTGGATGATGAGAACAAGATCCTAAAATAAGACATGGCTAATGCTGTCAAGGCGCATGATAATGTGATGAAGGCCATGCAAGAATCTGCAAATAATGAGATGGAGCACCTAAAGAAGAAAATTGTAGATATGAAGGAACGGAACCAAGCTACTACACAAAAGAATACTCAGGGCCGTGAGATGTACAAAAAACTTTAGAAGGAGCATGATGTCTTGGCAAAGACATGTCAACAGGCTAAAACTAGCATCTTTGGTAACTTTTTCTGTATTTCTCAAATTCTGCAAGTTGGATATTCTATATCATTTCAGTATTCATGACCTTTGTTTCTTACGAAAACATTGCCCCTTGCTTTAACCAATATGGGTGAAACTGCCCTGGATTCAAAGGAATGCATGTTTCTTGCCGGCAACTTCATCAAAACTGACACCACCTAGGCCATGGAGATAGCTCAACCCCTAGACATCAACATCAAGGTGGCAGACCCTATAGCCAAGTACTTGGAAATCCTCCGCCAAGCCTCCATTCGGGATGGTGCTAGGATGGCCTGGTCCTTGGTGAAAGCACACTATGACGAGGCCAACATGGATTTGGTAACCTCCGGTATGCCGAAGATTGACGAGGAAGGCAACAAGATTGATAACACTTCTATTTGGAATTCCCTCGCTTGCTATGATACTAAGGTTTCCAAGCTAGTCAAGGCTGTGGAGGAGATGGACACCAATCAATCGACATCATATTCCTCCTTTAGGACCGTCTCCGACCTTGATGATATGTCCAAGGTTGCTTCTCTTGTTGCTGATGATGCAGCATCAAAGTCACCTTTAGTAGAGCCATAAAACACTTTGTTGTATTAAATGTGTCTTTGCAATCTTTGTATGTCTGCGGAAAACAATCGTAGATGTAAGGCAGAAAACTTGGCTGCAAGCCTCCTTCTACTTATCTATGTCCGACATGTATATTTTTTAAGAAAGTGTTGGCTTATCCATTATTCTAGTTCTTATGGTTGACCTTTCATGAGACGGAAGACTCACAACACAGAACCATGTCCTCAGGTGATGATGCTTAATAGCACCTTCAAGGACCTAACTAAAAATCGCTGTCTTTGAGTGCCTAAATTTCACTACTCCGGAATCCACATAAAATGACAGAAAATGTGTAGACCAGAACACTTAAGCTAACGCCCATAGGCAGAATTTTCACAAGTGCAAATGCAAACTTGCGCATAAAGAGTTTATACGATCCAAAAATGAACACTAAAGGAGGTAAAAGACTCGGGAAATATGAGTGAACCAAATGCTTTATTTCATTGATCATACAAGATACTTATTACATAATATAAAATATGTTAAGTGTAAAAGGGACGTAGTTGTGCCATGTTCGATGGTCGATCAGTCTCTAGATTGTCATCATCAGGGTCACGTCGCCTATGCTTGCGATCTTTACCTGACATATCATTCAACTTGCGAATATCGATGAGGTAATTGGAATCGTTGAGAAGCACTTTTCTTATGATGAATGGTCCTTCCCAAGGAGGGGATAGTTTGTGTGACTTTTTCTGCTTGAGGTGAAGTAGAAGATCCCCTATGCCTAACATGGTGACTATGATAGTTGTGTAGCTTCTGCTGGTAGATGGCATATCTCTGGCATGCCAAGACATGTTTTTCCTCGAGTAGGCCCACAGATAAACGTGTAGATTCTTCAGCATCATCATTGTCGTAGGCGGCGAATCTCGGTGCATCATGGAGGATGTCAGATGGTAGGACTACTTCTGCTCCATAAACCATGATGAATGGGGTCAAGCCGGTGGATCTATTCGGTGTTGTTCGTAAAATCCAAAAGACAGATGGTAACTCCTCCGCCTAGGCTCTAGCTCCTATATGCAGCGAGGCCTCTAAGCGTGGCTTGATTTCTTACAGAATTAGTCCATTGGCCCTTTCAACTTGCCGATTAGACTCAGGATGTTTCATAGATGTTAGGTCAAGGCGGATACCTATCGTGACAGTAAGCCTCTACTTCTCCAAGTGATAAGTTGTTGCTGTTGTCAGTGATGATGCTATGCAGGAGACCAAATCTCACCACTAGATCCCAGACAAATTTCAGGGCCGTTGCCCCATAGAGATTTCTAATGGGTTTAGTTTCAACCCATTTAGTGAATTTATCAACTGCAACCAGCAGATGCATAAACCCACAAGGTTCCATCTTCAAGGGTCCAACCATGTCAAGCCCCTAGACTGCAAACGGCCAAGTAATTGTTATTGTTCACAATTCTTCACATGGAACATGTGGTTACGTTGCATAGAACTAACATCCAATACAAGTCTGCACCAGCTTGTCAGCATCCGCCTTGTCGGTCCTCTAATAGAACCCTAGCGAGAAGGCTCTAGAGACCAACAACCGGGGAGCAACATGATGCCCCCAATCTCCGAGATGTATCTCTCTAAGAATTTCCATACATTGTTGTTGGGAGACGCACTATAGGAATACTCCCGTGGTGCTTTGTTTGTATAGCTGGCCATCTATTATGGTATACCCTTTTTCTCTACGTACTATCTGGCTACTTTCGACTTTGTCGGCGGGCAATGTTCCGTCTTGAAGGTAGTCCATGAACGGTTTCGTCGAAGCTGGAGAGGTCATTGTAACTGAGTTAACAAATGAATCAACTCTTTCCTGGTTGTTGGGGTCAGCTCCTTTCACGGATGGTTTCCGGCAATGCTCCAGGAAAATGCCAGGTGGAATTGGTTTGTGAGCTGATCCAAGTTTTGACAGAAGATCTGCCACCTCATTATCCTCCCTTTTAACATACATGACTTTGTTGATGTCGAAGCACTTGGCTATCTCATCTACTTTTTCTTGATATGCCGCCATCATAGGGTTACACGCATTCCAGGTGCCAGCGACCTGCTGGGCAACCAAGTTAGAATCTCCAGAACAAACTATGCACTTTATGCCAATATGCTTGGCCACACGAGGCCCAGAAATGAGAGCTCATATTGCGCCATGTTGTTGGTAGCGTTGAAGTGGTTCTGCAGGATGTATTGCAGGTTCTCTCCTATTTGTGATTGTAATAATACACCAGCCCCCGATCCATTGAGCAACTTAGATCCGTCAAAGTGCATGACCCAAAACTCTGGCTCTAGTGCAGGAGTATCTTCTGGCAGTTCTGTCCAATCTACAATAAAATCAACTTGTAGGTGATTTCGAAGGTGGCAAGATCGATGCCCCACTTTGCCACCCTTCCTATAGTGTCGTTGTTGTTGATAATGTCGGACAGTGGAGCTTTGCTCACTACTGTAATGGAGTCCTCCTGGAAATAATGCCTTAGCTTATGAGAAGCAAGGAAAACTCCATAAGCTATATTCTGGTTGTGTGGGTAACCTTGCTTGGATTCTATCAAGACCTCTCTTACATAGTAAACTAGTCGCAGAACTCCGTGCTCGTGCGTTTTGGTCACCGAATTCCACCAGGAAGACGATGTTGATAACCCGGTTGGTTGCCGCCATGTATACTAACCTAGGCTCCATTGACTCTGGTGCTACAAGTATTGGTGCAGAGGAGAGTATTATCTTCATCTCCTAAAGTGTTGCATCTACTTCATCCGTCCATATGAATTTGTCCACCTTTTTGAGCAACTTGTAGAGCGGCATGTCCTTCTCTCCAAGTCAACTGATGAACTAGCTTATTGCTGCAACGCAGCCCGTGATGTCGGAGAAAGTGTCTCGAGAAGGAACAAGGAGTGCAACAAGCCCTGAGTTCGAGAGGGTATTGAACAGGTGTTTTGAGCTTCTCAGTAGCGGTGGAGACGGCGGCACATGAGGGCGACAGAGAAGGTGACACAAGGGTTTTTTACCCAGGTTCAGGACCCTCGTGAGGAGGTGAAGCCCCTATTCCTGCTTGTTTTTATTGCTCGCGGTGTCTGGTGAGGGTACAAGAGTGTACCAATGTCTAGGGTTACATATCGCTAGGATCGCCCCGTTCTAAGGTAGGAGATGGTCTCCTTATATAGGGGAGTCAGGCCTCTTCCCCCAAAATGTTGGGCGGGAAGGGTGTCCACAATGTCGCCCACCGAACTCATGGTCTATTATAATGCTTTTTGGGGACTAAGCCTATGCAGCCTCAGAGATGCCCGTCCTCCTCATGTCTTCGTTCACGGATGAAGTTTACCTCGGGGGTGCATCGTCCCCTGGCCTCTTGCCTCAAAATGGAGAGACTTCGCTTTGGTTGTCGGTGCCTTTGCTAGAGGCACCTTTGACTAACTGGCACCTCTTGGACCGTATTAGGGTGGCATCCAATGCTACCACCAAGGTTGTCGTCTTCCTCCAAGGCGGGCGCGCACGTGATCTTCCCCTGCAGAGGGATCTTCTCTTGTCTATTCCCTCTTGAGGGCAAGGTCTTGTGCGTGCTTCACCCTCCAAAGTGTTCCCTAGGAAGGCCCGTTGAAGATCTTTGGTAAGGGCCCTCCATCCCCTCAGGAAGCGCACAGATGATCCGCACAGAGGCCCATCCGGCTAGGGACTCGGGGTACCCCTGGTGCCCTTGGTCCGACAGTAGCCCCTGGGTTCCCGACTCACATGCTCACCCCGGGGGGCGAAGGGTCGGGCGGCCAAACGGTCGGCTAGTGCCACAAGGATGCGTGCTGCTCCTTCTTCCTGGGCACCACCCTTGCAGGGCCACGTGCCATGTCTCAGGAACTCGGTCTGGCTCTAGGGGCACCGTTATAAGGTTGCGTCCCTTCCCACTGAGTCTTCCCATCTTCAACCAAGCCGCCTCTTCTCCCACACCCTTCTGCTCAATTTCTGGCTCTGGCAACACGAGATGTCTCGCTGGGGAGCCTTGCTGCAAAGACGAGGCATGTTCCCGCCGAGCCTCATAGGGTGGAGGATGAAGAGGAGGAGATTTGCGAGGTGCTGATACCTTCCACCATTCGACTGGACTCGGGAATTGCCAAGTTCCACTTGTAACTAGCCTCGAGCTAGAATGAGTGGGCGGTGAACCGAGCATGGCCCGGCTCGACAGACCTAGCGAGTCTCATCACTTCCACGCACCCATTTTTTATCACACCATGCTTGTGGGGCGGGTTCCCCCGTTCTCCCCCTTCTTCATGGTGGCCCTGGAGCACTACCAGATCGCTACCTTGCACCTCCAGCCCAATTCCGTCACCACCCTATCAATCTTCGCCTTCTAGTGTGAGATGTTCATCTGGGTGAAGCCCTCCGTGGCGCTGTCGTGCCAAATGTATACCCTCTATCCTACCTCCACCTCCCATAACGCTGGTTGTGTCTCCTTCATGAAAGAGGGGAACTTCGGGCTCCCTATGGGCTAGACGAAGCGGGTGGAGGACTTTTGGAAGCGCTGGCTCTTCCTGGATGTCCTGGAGGATGATCCGCGCCTTTCAGCCTCCCACCATGCTGGCTGAAAAGATCAGGAGCCGATGGTCTATCGCGGAGCTAGATGGGGACAAGGTCGAGGCCCTCGATGCGTGTATCGAATTGCTCAATGCCTCTGGCCTAACCAAGCCCCTGGTGGCTATGGAGTTCCTCCATCGCCGCATCGCCCCGTTGCAGAAATATCGTAAGGATCTATGGGACCTAGAAGAGGAAGACCACGCATACCCGGGGGACGATATCACTAACGAATCCGGCATGGGGATGTTTCTCTATGAGCTCCTCCATACTTCCACGACGTGGGGACAGTATCACTAACGAATCCGCCTCTATCCTCAGAAGGATGAGATCTAGGCGTCCCTTCCTTAGTTCGATGAATGGAGGATTCTCCCTACCAGCCACATAGGGAAATGAGTGAATCCCCTAGGCCCGGCTTCCCTCACCCCTGATGAGGGGGTTCTGTGCCACCTCCAGGCAAGCAACGGAGACCAGAAGCAGGGCCAGTGAGACCGGCCTCGAGAGGCATCCTATAGGAAACGTGCTTGGTCGTCTGGCCCCAATGGCACCGATGGGGAGGTGAACTCCCTCGTGAGGACAAAGTGAGTGGGAGCGGGACACTGGGGCCCGCCGGGGCCTTCGTCCATCTTGGCACAAAGCGGGGGAACTAGGCCCCCTGCTCTCATCAGCTGGCACCTCTAGGTAAGGCATAGTCGTGCTCCAATTCTTATTGAACGTGAGTCTTTACGGTTGAGCTGTCTCGTGGTTTGCATCGGTGATCGTCCCCGAAAATGGTAGGTGAAGTGAACCTCCTATTGAGGGCTAACCTCATGGGTCGCCCGATCATCACGGATCTCGTGGTCAAATCGATGGGAAAGCGAGGGGAAGGGAGAAGGTAGCGGAAGTGAACGCACACCTCATGAAGAACACGATGAACACACGCAAAACTCACACGATACGACACCAATTGCTCCCGCCGGTGGCCCTAGGTCTGAAAGAATCCTCGCAAGGAAAGATCGGTCAACGTGCTCCCTTCGATCCCAAGCAGAGAGTGAAGAACACCTTGGAGAGGGTCTTGACGTCTTGAAAAAGGGCACCGATGCCAAGGCCTTGTACAACGAGGGAGGCGTGATGCAAACTCCAACGAGGTGGTGACGATAGTCGGTCCCCTTTGGTAAGGGGATGAGGCAAAACTAGAGATTCCACAAAGGGGATGTCTTTAGTCTATCATCTATGCCTAGGGATACGTGAGGGGGTGGTGGCTCTATTTATAGGCCAACCACTAGAATGGGGGTAGTCTAGGTAAAGGGGTAAGTAAAAGGAACATTCCAGGGCATCAAACCCAGATCCATGCGTAGACGGGTGATTTCGGCAATAAGTCTGGCGGCGCTGGATCTAGCTCTGGAAGTTCCGGCGGTCGCCGATATTTTTGGTCAGCGCCGGTTTGAACTTCTATATGCGTTTTCGACTACACTTCCGATCCACCGGTTTGGTCGCCGGTTTGGCCAGCGCAGATTCCGGTGTGCCAGTTCTGGCGCCGAAAGTTCCGGTAGAGGATCCGGCAATGCTGGTGTCTTCGCCGGTTTGGCTCTGCCTCTTCCGTCTCCTCTCCCAAGCCTCTGCCTTGTCAGCGTGAGTCCTCGGGCTTCCTCCCTTGCCTGCATACTTGTCGGTGTGAACCTATCATGGTCATAGGACAAAGTATGAAGTAGTATACCATTCAATGGGGTAGGAAGTGGGATCTCAAAAAGGATAGAATTCACCTTTGGAGTCCATCACGACTTGGCATAAGTTGGAGACCTTAATGTGGTAACGACCGTATGTTGGCTACATCAGCTCCCCCCTTCAAAAAGAGTCATCCTCGGCTCTACATGGTCATCATAAAGTAGAAGAAGTCGAGAAACATTCTTGATCCTAGGGTTCACCATATAGTCGTCCTCGAGAAGGTTCACTTGACAACACTTCAATGTTCCTTCACCTTGCATGAAGCCTACAAAGCTCACCAGAAAAGTGAAGCAACACTCACCAGAAAAGCGAAGTCACCTTATGATGTAGAGATAGCTCATTGAAGGGCATCCCTAGGTAACTCTCTTCGATCCGTCTTGTCAACTTATGGTCCATAGAGGTTGACGCATAAGCAATTGTACCTTCATATAACAAAGACCAAACAAAATATGTTCATGCACAATAGAGGAACATGTCATTTGTGGCATGTCTATTCTTTTTCACAACACTATTAGCACAACTCAAGTATAGAAAACGGGATGCATATGCAAGGTCCAAGTGCATGGAAATTGTTTGAAAATCATCCAAATGTGGGAACTCAAAAACTCCATACAACATCTTAGTGCGGTGCTCAAAGCAATTTACTAAAATATCGATCAACATCTTTGATGCAAAGCTAGGAGAATTCGGCAAAAATACATGAGGAAGAATATCCAAAACAACATCATTATGTGTGCAAACTAACCGTTGGAAAGAGAAATTGTTCAATATGTTGGATGCCACACACAAATCATCCAAACCAAAGATCATGGGAGTGTTTATCACAAGCGGAAGCAAAAACCACATGTTTGCAAACAAACCATATGAAAGATCAAGTGGTCCTTATGTTTGTTGCAACAACAATATGAGGTACTTGGAAGGTCTCATGACAATACATGCTCATAATGGCATTATAGTTGCACACAAAACATTGGAAAGAGAAATTGGTCAACATTTTTATTGCAACACACAAAGCATTAATATCCAATAGCAAAGAAACATGATTGTCACAAGGTGAAAGAATACCATTAACATGCTTGCAAGCTAACCATAGGAAAGAGCAATTTTTCAACATGAAAGATGCAAAGAATGCAAAAGGTATCAGAGGTAGGTTCGATCTTGAACTCACTTGGGGCATGGTATCTAGAGCTATTTTTTCAACTCGTGCTCAACCGGGGTTGACATGATCATGCGGGTACCTACACACATCAAACACAAATCGAAGAATGTGTGTGCATGGTAGAGAAATACATCATCCATCATGACATATCTCTTCTTGTGCACATCACCATTAGTGTCAATTAAGTGTAAAATAGGTGCATGGTGAGTATGCAAGTGGGGAACATGCTTATTATGGCATTTAACAAAATCACCAAAATTTGAGAAAGCTATGGGGGCCATCTCAATAAAAAACATATTATCATTATTGTTGCAAGCAAAACAAATGAAAGAGCAATTATTCAACTTCTTGCAAGCAACGGGAGAAATTGTAAACACTCATGACAAAGCATGGTCCTAGGGGTACTGTTGTTATCATCATTTCAAGCAAAACATTAGAAAGAGCAATTGTTCAACAAGGTGCAAGCAATGATGTCATCAACATAATGTTTCGAGCATATCAGGTATATGGCAATATCATGATAATAAAAGGAATCCACATGGTCATCATGATGCATAGCAAGATCAACACATGGGAATAAGATGGAACATATGTCATGTCACATGTATCATCCATAGCATGCAAATCATCAGAAGTCATCATGTCCAATAGTGGGATCATGGCATCATCAACACCCGTATTTTTACCTTGTCCATACCTCTCATATGAAGTGGGTGTTGTGGTAGTGTTGGCGTCCATGTGGGCGACTTCTTCATCATGTATGGGGATGGCATCATCTTCATCCACCATGTACATCTTAATGGTTGGAGGCATCATCATATCCAAGCTTGGCCCTTCTTCATCCATGGAACCTAGCACGTCATGAGGAAACACACTAGAGGTAGAGGGTAAGTCATTAGAAATCAAAGTGGTCTCACATGACCTATTAACTACCAGTCTAAACTCACTCGGTGTATCACCCATGCCCTCAAAGTGGAAGCACTCAATCTCACGTATGGTGGAGTCACTCATCTCACTCTTGCTCTCACTAAAGTGGGCTAGGAGGCTCTCATACTAACATGGGATTGGTACCACATCATCACTCAAGCATATAGGGGTAAGCTCAGTTCTCTCAATTCCATGCGCCTCCTTTGGTGAACGGAAACTCCCATGCTCACCATTCTCGACCTTGTCACCGTCTTGTAATTTGGGTGCCATTGTGGTGGTGGTACTTGTATTAGAAGTAATGGTCCTTGACGTCATCTTCGCCATTGCATCCAATTGTTGGCAAAGCAACTTCTTTTCTTCAATCTCATGGGGGGTCATATTTTTGATGGCCTCGTCCAACTTGGCAAAGTAGAGTTCCATCTCTTGCTTGAATGACCTTCTTGGAGTGCTTGGAGAAGAAGTTACATTGAAGCTCTTGTAGTTGGATGCTTCATCTTGAACTTGAAGTTTTGGCGTTCAAGCTTGATGGCATGGAAGAAGGCTTGCTCTTTGTGCCATTTTGGTGGTGGAACTAGTAGTTGAAGGTGCCTTATGATGATGGTGTCGACGGAGGTCATTGGCGTGCCTTGCCGAAGGTTTATGTTGGTGAAGCACTTGGTCATCCACATGATGCTCACGACTGTCATTTTCCTTGGCACTCTTCTTGTGATGGCGGTGCCTTCTTGAGATTGGTTGAGCAATATGGATGGTGCTCAACATGTATTCTCCATCTTCATGGTGAAGATGCCTTGAACGATGTCTTGTATCCTCTTGATGTTGACGATGATGACGAGAGGATGTATGTCGATGAAGATTCTTGTGTCGTGGCACCTCTTGTGGAAGGTGATGTTTTGTCGCCACTTTTCTTCGAGTAGGTGGCACTTGATGCCTTCGAGGTAGATGCGCTTGAAGCCGTGTAGATGGTGGTGCTTGGTGCCTTGGAGATGGTGGTGCTTGACGGCTTGGAGGTGATGGGGCTCGTCGCCTTGGAGATGGTGATGCATGATGCCATGTAGGTGGTCGCGCTTGACGCCTTGGAGGTGGATCATCGAAATAGGTGGTTCCCTTTGGTGTGGCATGCTTGGCCTTGAAGTTCATGGTTTCTTGATGATGCGCCTCCTCTTGCTTGGCGTAGTAGTCCTCCATCTCCAAGCGGTGGAGGTATTCTTTATGCCTCATGGAAGAGCCCTCTAAGTTGGTGAAGTTCGCCATGTCCTCCATTCTTGGTGAGGCGTATTCATTGTAGCACTCCAAGTCGGGCATGCATGGGGAGTCGTTGTTGATGTAGTACTCCATATCACCCAAGCATGTGGAGCCATTGTCGGTGTAGTGCTCCATGCATGAGGAGCCATTGTCGATGTAGAGCTCCATGTCTTCCATGCTTGAGGAGCCATAGTTGATGACGTGCTCCATGTCTTCCATGCATGTGGAGCCGTCGTAGGTGTAGTGCTCGGGGTCCTCAAAGCATGCGGAGCCATTGTTGGTGTAGTGCTCCGTCATGTCCTCTATACTTGTGGAGTCGTAGTCATGGTGGCTCATCATGGATTCTTCATAGATATCATCCTCGGTTCCGGAGTCCCTAGACATGATTCACAAGACCAAGTGGTGTATATGTAAGTGGTAGGAGGGTTAGGGATGCAACATAAAACCTTACTTTACCTTGAAAGATAGTATCGTGCAAGTGGCCACACTTGAGAGCAATCAAAACCAAGTAAAGTGAAGTTCACGCGGAACACCAAAACCAACTAACCACTAAAAACACACAGATGATGGGTATGGAAGGTCACAAGTCCAAGAACAATCCGAAATCAAGATATTGTAATGGCAAGTAAAGAACCACGATGATCACAAAGAAAAACAAGTGAATCGACAAGACAAGAATTATGTACAAGGAAACATACACGGTGGGATAAATGGGACTTTGGTGATGGAGAAAGTGAGCAAAGAACCAAATGATACCTAGCGAAGACTATAAGCTCGTGTCGCACAAGTGCAAGGAGAGACGCTAGTTCGATTGCACAAAAATTGGTGGGCTACAAGATATGCACAATAAGTACCACCTATATGATGTTCATCTCGCTTGCGCTTCCTATTCTATGAGGCACTTGTTTCTTTTTCTTTATTTTTCTTCTTTTTCTTTTTCTATGTTTGTTGATCGCAAATATAGTATATCTCACACAGGAAAGCAAGTGGGGAGAAGTCACGGAATGTATATACCTTTCCTCGCCGGTCTGCACCCTTTATTGTTGGATTCCGTCTTGCTCATGGACTTTGTATGGAGTAGATAGCATGCACCACTTGGATGATGTTGTAGAGACCCTTCTCCTCTTCTAAACGAGCTAAAGAACACCAAAATCTAAGTTTGTATGCAAAAGTTATGCTCAAAACGGTGTGGAGCTAAATCTGTTGGCGGCCAAATCGGTGGGCCGGAATTGGAGCCTGAATTTCCGGCGGTAGGGCCGACGGCGCTAGAAATCTGACGGGAAATTCTGGCGGGTGAACTGGTCAATCGTACCTAGTGCCGAATGTGTTCGGGACGCGAAAAACGCGATTTTCGGCGGAAAAACTTGATGGAAAACATCAGATTTGAGGGGCAAATAATGAAATTAGGCCATGGGAACGGAAGGGAAGGTAGATCACTACAAGAAATATGGTGATACATAGGGGTGGGCATATAAACTGAGGACCGAAAACAAAGCCCGAAGAAACCGACACCGAAGCCGAATTGACCGAAACCGAGAAATTCGGTTAAAAATTCGGTCTTTAGATCTTGAAAACCGAAATTATATCGGTGCATTCGGTTTTAAGGCTTGGTGGACCAAGTTGACCGACTAGACCGAATAACATGTAAAAAGGATATTCAGCCAGACCAACATCCCACTCGGTAAGGCCCATGAGGCTCGTAGCACTCCTACGACCCCTACGACCTCACCTCTCCCGTTATACTGTCAAATCACGTCCCACGGTGTGCCAAATCTCATCCTGCTGCCCGCGAAATCCAGCACGGACGCACACGACACCGCATGCCCCAGGGCGCCGCTGCGTCGCCCCTTCCCTCCTCCTCTTATTCTCTCCGGCACGGTATCAATCCATCTCCGAAGGCAGCCTTATCTCTTTCACAGCACCTCATGGGACATGGAGATCTCGTCTCCAATTTCTCTTGTTCATCGATCCCTTTTTTTCAATAATGTTCATCAATTCGTTTTTGCTGCAATCTGCCACAATCTGTTTTTTACAGTCATGCAGTTAGCTTCGGTATATTCGGTCAAAACCGAACATGGACCGAAATTTTCGGTGGACAGAAGCATCGGTTCCTGATTTCTCATAGGACCGATCGGTCATGAATTTTTGTAAACCGAAATTTAACAAAGCCGAGAAACCGATCCGATAGGTTCGGGGGAACCGAATGCCCACCCCAATTTAAAGCAGTGTTGGGTTTGTTGAATCACTAAAGAGCAACTAACTTTGAACTGGCCCAAATCAGCTCTTATAAGCACAACCAGCCTTCATACCAATACATTACCCTCCTAAATAAGAAGAACTAAAGCTCTAGATGAAGCCCACACTAGATAAATTTTTTGGCTTAACGTTAACACTGAAAGTCAAGTAAACAAATCCCAACAAGTAGATGATGCCATTAGCATCTTTTGGTTTAAGGAAACGGAAACTTACATAAATTTCGCTCGCTAACTTCAGCAGAGTCCTTGGCACACAGGTAGAGATGGTCAGCCTCTTCTAATTCCATCAGTTGCAGGTCCAGGTGCTGAACGCCATCATCCAGAAACTCACATAAATTTCACTCGCTAACTTCGGCAGAGTCCTTGGCACACATGTGGAGATGGTCAGCCTCTTCTAGTTCCATGAGTTGCAGGTCCAGGTGATGGACCCCATCATCCAGGAACAACATGTTACCTTGCTCATATTACATGCAACCATGTAAGGTAAAGCGTGTTTACATGAATTCATTTACAACAAATACAATTGAAGGTTATAGTTAAGCTGTTTTTGGACATTTAAATGATATAATAGATAATGATTAATACAAGTGTATAGAGCACATCTCATCTGATATTCAAAATGTACCCAAGAGCAACAATTCAATAGAAATACAAGCTATAAGCAAAACAATCACACGTTCTGACTGGGTAAGCTATAATGCAAACTAATTAAGTAAATTATATCCCCCATGAAATATGCACTAGCTAAAGCTAACAGAGCGACTAATGCGACAATAGCATTAGACCAAACAAGCATCGGTACCAAAACCTAACCCTAGTACATTATGGGGAGGTGGCCAGTAGCAGCATGACAGAGTCATGGTAACATATATGCATGCAAGTTCATGGAATACTGAACAGAACTATCTATCTTGGAATATACAAAAATACCAAATGCATAGGGAACCTAGCAACATACAACAAGAGTGTGTACATTCATGATAGGTGCGGCATCCATAGACTAATACTTGAACTACAGAAGCTTGCCATCAAATATTATTCATATATGAATCTTCTAGCAAGGTGAATTTATGCTACTATATCACAAGACATCACCTGTAATAGTACCTCTTCAAGAAACCGACACACAAGTACAAGTGGAAGTGTTCTTACATATAGTGAGTCCACAAGAGCATGATCTGATCAAAACTGAACTCCCTGTAATCCATAATACATTGGGAGAATTGGAACTTAGAAGAGAAAGGGACCACTAACTTCTTTTTATTCATTTAATAAATGTATCACTATATAGCTCACTTAATAAATCTGACTCGTATGTAATTAGTGTTTGTCAACCAAAATGTTTTTTAATTCAACCAAGATAATTTAAAATGAATAGGAAACTATTAAAAGAGAGAACACTTTGTGTTTGTTTCGATGGAAGTAACAACTTGTAAACTATGAAATAACTTCACTGTAGTAGCCAAAGTGAAATTCCTATTGTTCAAAGTGACTCAAATTTCCTCAAACTAAAGTATCAGATTATGTGTGTAAGAGCATAGTCAATTCAATTCACTATGCACGTAAAGTGAATATGCAATATCGTATGTTTCACAATTATCAAGTATCCATGAATAACAAAGAGATACATACAAACTGCTATAACAACAATTGCTAGTGTAGCTAGTTTATAAGTGGTGGTCATTGCCCTTTTCAAGAATGCAACAAAAACAAGTTATATACGATTCTCTACACACAAGAGCATGCAGATTTAAACTTGAGTTTACTCGAAACTTGAGGAATCAGTGATTTACCTAGAATAGGGACGGATCAGGAGGAGATTGGAAGCAGCAGAGCTCCTGGGACAAGTGGGGGATGTCGATGGTGTGGTTGTGGATGTGGTCGTGCCCTAGTCATTGTAGTTGGGTCGCCCGGTGATGTAGATGATGGATAGCTTATCGCTGTAGGCGCCGCCGATGGCATTGAGGAGGTCAACGGTGAGCGCGATGGTGTAGACGTCGATGCCATTGGCCCCTGCGTACTGCATGTGTAGCTTGTTGCACAAGCCCAAGAGGCCCAGCCTAGGCTCGGTGATGGGGTCAGCGTGACGGTGCAAACGCCAATGTCGTTGGCCCTGCATACTCCATGCGTAGCTCGTTGCAGCAGCTGACGAGGCCCTGCCTAGGCTCGGCGATGGGGTTTTAAGTCCCCAAGGACGGCGAAGAAGTCAATGACACCCACCTGCACGAGCCTCCACGAAGAAGCAGGGATCTGGCGATGGCGCAAGGATCCGAGGAGGGTTCGGGTAGTGGCGCTGGTGGTTGGAGGAGTGAGGAGAATGCGTATGCAGATGGAGAGGCGGCGACGCAAGAGGAGTAGGGCGACTGCGGGTGGAAGATGGCGTTGATCGTGGGAGGGGGAGGAGAGGCGGCGGAGTGGATTGGATCTGGGTAGGACGGGAGGTAGAGGCGTGCGATGCAGGAGATGGTTAGGGTTTGGAGGGGTTGGGCTAGGATCCTACGTGGAGTGGCGGCAGTGTCTATGTTTCGGGAGTGGAAGCCAAGATGCCATGTCATCGATCCACGCTGAAACTAACCCGGATCACAATCTCGTCCGTCCATTCTGCTCTGATCCAACAGCTCTCCTAGTATCATAGATTTATTCAAGACTGTAAAGCAGTGTTACTCGTCTATGACCATTTAGTGTTAGGAAATCGTGACCTTCTTGACATAATTGGTCGTAATTTTTCCAAACTTGGACCTTCCCAAACGTCTTACGATTAGTTGGTTCAGAATGGTCATAGATCTATGACCAAAAAATACATGGTCGTTAAGAAAAGGTCACTAGTAAGCATATTTCTTGGAGTGGATCAACAAGTTTAGCAAGTAATCCATGGATGAAAACCTACCAAAACGCACTCAAATCATAGATCAATCCAAAACAAGAAATTAGGGATATTTTTGGTGGAATTTTCGAATTTATGGGGGAAACACCAAATCAATGAGAAATCCGTGGCAATCAAAAGTTGTTGATACCAGATATTGAGGGCTAACCTCATGGGTGGCCCGATCTTCACAGATCTCGTGGTCAAATCGATGTGAAAGCAAGGAGGAAGGGAGAAGGTAGCGGAAGCGGATGCACACCTCAGGAAGAACATGATGAACACATGCAAAACTCACATGATACCAGGCCGATTGCTCCTGCCTTTGGCCACTGGTCCGATAAAATCCTCGCAAGGAAAGATCGGTCAATGTGTTCCCTTTGATCCCAAGCAGAGAGGGAAGAACACCTTGGAGAGGGTCTTGACGTCTTGGCAAAGGGCACCGATGACAAGGCATTGTACAAAGAGGG
The DNA here is from genome assembly GCA_910589775.1 of Avena eriantha. Lineage (NCBI taxonomy): Eukaryota > Viridiplantae > Streptophyta > Magnoliopsida > Poales > Poaceae > Avena > Avena eriantha. The sequence goes on from OU342742.1 coordinate 420,370,177, forward strand.
AGTTCAATGCAAACTGCAACAAGGTGGTGACGATAGTCAGTTCCCTTTGGTTAGGGGATGAAGAAAAACTAGAGATTCCACAAAGGGGGTGTCTTTAGTCTATCATATATGCCTAGGGATACATGAGGGGTTGGGGGCTCTATTTATAGGCCAACCACTAGAATGGGGTATTCTAGGCAAAGGGGTAAGTAAAGGGAATATTCTAGGGCATCCCAAACCCAGATCCATGCGCGGACGAGTGATTCTGGCAATAAGTCCGGCAGCGCCGGAAGTTCTGTCGGTCGCCGATATTTCCGGTCAGCGCCAATTTGCACTTTTGTATGTGTTTCTGGCTGGACTTTTGGTCCCCCGGTTTGGTCGATGTTTTGGTCAACGTGGATTCTGGTGCACCGGTTCTGGCTCCGGAAGTTCCGGTGGAGGATCCGGCGACACCGGTGTCTTCGCCGGTTTGGGTCTGCCTCTGCCAAGCCTCTGTCTTGTTGGAAATGAGTCCTCGGGCTTCCTCCCTTGCCTACATACTTGTCGGTGTGAACCTATCATGGTCATAGAGCTCCTGGCCGAGAGCTTTGGTGAGGGCACAACTCACGGGTCAACCTCAGCGGCCCTTGCTCCCTCTACAGGAGTTGGGTCTGGCTCCGGCACTAGTCCCCGACGCCCCTCCGAGGCTGGGATGGCCTTCGAGGCCGGCCATGCCGAGTCCCAAGTACTGGTCCTAGCCGTGCCGGAACTTCTGGGCTTCAGCCAGGTCGATCACCTGGGGAGGCTCATTTCCAGCGTTCGTGGGGAACTAGACCCGTTTCTAGCGGATTCCACGTGGGAGGATCTTCAGCTGGCGCTAGACTGGGACCGGCTCAGCGAGGCTCAGAGGACGATGGTGGTGGAGAAGGAGAAGGTCTTCCTCTCTATGGAGGCCTAGCTTCGAGAGGGCTCGGTACGGGTGACAAAAATTATTGCCAACATGGAGGAGAGTGCGTCCTCGGAGGGGCAAGTTCTATCCGCTCGCGAGGAGGCCGGTTTCTCCTGTGAGGCGGCGGTGGCCGAGCGTCAGCAGGATCTTGACACTCAGTCCCGTGAGGACATGGGTAAGATAGAGGAGGTCCAGGGTTACTTGGGAAAGGAGCAAGAGGAGAGCTCCTGGCTGCACCGGGACCTAGAGGCCATGAAGAAACTCCGAGATGACTCGCTCCGCTAGGTTGGTGCGGTGACCCAGCATACCACTGCATGGTGTAGTACACTATAGACGTTGACATAACACCAATGAAACACCGTTCACTAGTATTACATCCCTCATAGTGGTACAACAGTAACACAACAGGTCCAAGACATTACTATAGATTACAACTCGACTCTTTACAAAAGATCCAGAGAACACTCTATGTTAAAGAGAGAGAAAGAACTTCTTACAAAGAAGAACCAGAAATAATAACTCAGAACTATCTAGAAACTAAGACTAGTATCTAAACTATCTGGCTTGCCATTGCTGATACTACAATGCTCTACAGATATAGGTTTTATGGCTAGAGAATCTACTCCTATCTAAACCGACACTTTATCTTCACTTCAGCTGATGGATACGTTGACTTCATTGACTTTATCGAAGAACTTGAGTTGTCGATGATGGTTTCTTGAGAAGAAATTGATGTTGTCGTCGTCTTCAATGGCTTAGAACCTAGCAAGAGTTAAGAAGGTACGGTTGAGTACGAGCGTACTCAGAAAGTTCACTAAAAAGGAGTGTATGATGCACTATCTCTACAGCCACAGACCATAGGTCGTAGGCAATGCAGGTTTTGTAAACATTTTTTCAAAGGTTGCTTTTATTCTGGAAACTATGTCCGACAGCCTTCATAGGTTGACCAGAACTTCATGGAGTTCCTTTCCTGCTGCGTTCGTAGCTCCTTCCTAGAATAAGGACTAACATGTCACAATTCTTACACTCTGCAGAGGTGCGTCACTTTTCCCACAAGAGACCTTAGCTTTGTTGCACAACCGAGTTGCATTCTCGTCCACACTTCCTTGGTGTGGGGCCCAGTCTAAGATCCAAGCCAATCGCTGCCCTCTCCGCGACCCCATATGTCTGCATGATCCTCCGGGACTCACTACACCTCCATTAAGCCGCCAACTAGGGCAAGCTATAACCATAGAAGTTCCCAAAGACTCTGTAAGCATCTCTGACTGGCGGTCACCATGAGCTATGGTGAACTCTGACCCAGACAACCTGCAGAGATAATATAGACACCTAACTCGAGGGAACTAAGGGGTCCCACCCATGTGCTGGATTCTCTGGAACTCCACGAGAAATCAACGGCCTCACGATAAGGTCATCTTTCCTCCATATGAAAGGGAGAAGATACTGCTGACTTCTCTGTCCCATTCCAAATCTCATGGTTGACGTGAAATATACGGTGCTAGAATCACTGGAGACATTGGTTGTTAACTTCTAGATATTATGTTCCTTTACCACTGGAACTGTATCAATAGATTATTACCACTTGGTAAATAATCCATAATCATATTGTTATGAAAATAGTAATTTCTGTCCTTTTTGAAATGCAGGTGATGACACAGTTGAGTTACAAGCATAGAAAATAATCAAAGGACATGAGAAAGTTGTGAACTTGCCTTTTGTGATTGCAAGATTATGCACTCACAGTCTTCAATACAATAGAAGATCCAAAATCTAGAAATAGCATCATTGGTCCGGTAAGGACTAATGTTTGAAGAAGCAAGATGCAACGATGTATAAGTAATGTAATGCAACTTGAGAAACGCGAATCCCTGGTATAGTCGTATCTAATCTAGGGTTTGGAGTTTGTGATGAGTTCTTTGGAATGTGTTGCACTTTTATCTCAGTTTCACACTTGTGCTTCTTATTAAGGCTTGTGAGAGTGTGTGTGAAACAATAAGTAAACACAACAAGGAATATGCAATGGTAAAGCACGCAAATGATATGGTATCTGAAATACTTCTTAAATAAGATTAAGATTCTATTAGAGTTTTTTTAAATAGGTGTTCAAGGATTACTTTTAATGTTTCTTAAAAGAATAACCTTTGAGGAAAATTACTTTTATAAAGTAAAAAGTATTTAAACTTAAAGCTAATACTTTAAGGTTCTCTTATAGCTAAGATTATTAAATAGGAAAACATCACTATATTAAACAATCATAGTATAAGTGAATAGGATTCTTGTGATGAACAATATACTATTTTAGTTGATTTTATAATTGATAAAATCTTTTTAGGAAAATTAAAATACCTTTAATTTGAGATAATAGTTTTAGTAGATATCTTTTAAAATGGTTTGACCTCTTTTATCTTTTCTTAAATATTAACTGACTTGCTATTACATTTTTGGACTTTAAACAAATAATACTAAAGACAATAGTAAAGGCTTATATATTTTTAATGAATTAAAATAAAAGAAAAGGGTTTAAATAAGATTTATTAGACCTTTACCTTTTATTTTACTTCAAAACTGGGAGTTGATATTTTTAGTGTGTAGATATCATTTTTGTGATCATTTTGGTATATTATAAGTATTTTTATGATTTTTAAATTATAAGATATGATTTTTACAAGTTTTATCATTTTATAAATACCTAATAAATAATAAATACAAGTTAAGTGATACAAAAATAATTTAAACAAGTTTTTAAGTGTACATTTTGTTTTTATGAGAATTTTGATATTTTATTTATATTTTTTCTTATTTACTAATATTAAAATATGAATATTTAAAGTTTTATTACTTATAAAATTTTATTGAATAATATTTATGTAAATAATTATCATAATAATATATGATAATAAGGTCAAATTATAGATTTTATTTTTTTAACATTTTGATATATAATATGTACTTTTCTGAATTATAAAACAAAAGATATAAAATTTATAAAATTTAACCATTTTATTTAATTTCTGGAAATTAGATTTATATTTAAACTTATTTGTTTTATCTAATTACTTAAAAAAATAATACTTTTTACACTGCTATCTAACCTAGCCACAGACACTGACTAATGGGCCCGTGGCCACGTCATCTGCCACACGAGATAAAGACTTTTTATACCTAATCTACTCTACCCCAGAGTCACAGACAAGTGGGGCCTAGACTACATCCACTGTCACGCGAGCAACGACCAGAAAAAACATGGACTTGGTCAAGGATGACCTCATCCCAGCGTCAGTCCGCCAGCCCGATGATGTCAGCACGCCGGCGCTCGGCGGCGCCGCCAATTTCTAGCATCAGGGGTGATACAGAGGAGTGTATTCGACGCTACAGAACATGGCGAGTCCTACTAGATCGTTGGTACAAGCTCTACTGCACTGGAACAGTGGCTACGATGAACACCCACGGCGGCGCTCATCGGTGACACGACGAACTAGAGCTATGACCTAAGCTAGGACGTGTAGGTAGTAAAAATCAATCGGAATTCTTACCCTGGACATGACTGTGGGCTCGGTGATGTTGATGGTGACCAGAGATAAGCGCGGCGTCGCGGATTTCGGCAAACACCGACAGAGAGGAACGGTGAAATTCACACTCCACCGAGCTCCCCTTGATGCAATACTTTCCCTAGAGGCTCCATGGAGCACGGCGCTTCTTGCCCTCCACTCCACGGACTCCGAGATGGTTTGTATCAACGACAAGCAGAAGCTCACCGGCGGTGGCTTCAGTGGCCTTCTAGAGAACAGAGAGCGAGAGAGAGAACTAGAGAGGGTAGGGATGGATAGGAATGTCGATGCAGATCTCCACGGTCTATTTCTAGGTCCAGTCGGTGTCAGAGGCTACGTCACGATAGCGGCGATGGCCAAGATGCACTAGGGCATAGGAGCTCGATCTGGGCGTGAATCGCTGCGCATTTGTCCAACTTGCGGATGCGTGGCGACTTAGACGGGGCTCTGGGTGAGTCAATCGTGTCCGGGCGGTCTCGAACGACAGCGGCGACGTGGAGCTCGCCGGCGCGCTGTCGGACATGTGAAGGAAGAAGAAGACGGTCGCTCACCTCGAGCAGCCCCACATGCCAGCGAGGGAACGAACCGGTACCCGGGTTGGGTTGCTACCTGGCTGATGTTGGGTTGCGGTGGAGCGAGCGAGAAGTGGCGCTCGTGTGCGACGTTTAGCGCAGAAAAGATTCTGGGCCGTGGGCTGAAGTGGCTGGCTGCCTTTCCTTTTTTTCTTTAAACTTTTCCATTTTCTGTTTTCTGTTTTCTTTTATAAATTCCTTTTAAATTAGAATTTCTTCAGGGATTTAAAGATCCAGAGAATTTATATGTCAAGAATAATACTATATAAAGCAAGTATGACTCTCTTCTCCTGATTTATTATTGTGCATTAAAATATATTCATTGTATTCAAAGTCCTTTTCATTAAGAAATATTAATAAGGATTAGGGTTTTACTAATTGGGTTCCTATATGAAAATCTTATAGAAATGTTCTTGTTTTCACCACGGTAAGGATGATGGTTTAGGATGGCTAATGATATAAATGGAATTCTATTCTAGCCTAGACTCATATAAAGATTAATGGAATAAACCTTTTTAATGAATTAAATCTTAGGGTTCATGGATTGGTGGTTTAAATTTCATGGTTCTCCAAAACTTGGAATTTTCCCTGATGAAGTTCTACTTGCATAATAATGTTTATAATTATCAGAAAACCATTTTGGATAATTCTTATACATGGAGAACAACACTGAAGATACTCATCTACATATAGTTATCATGGCTTCTGAGAGGATTTAATAACTCATATACAATTATAGATATGGACAAGGATCAAGGTTTAGGAATACTACTTCTAAATCTATGAGTGGGTTTGATATCTCCACATAGAGTGAGATATTGGAATTACTTAGTAATATGATCATGACAATTCTATCATTCTAGGTTTTTGGACAATGAGGTAGACATGGGTCTGTTAGGGCTTGGTAAGATCTTGGTTAAGGCTTCTAAAGAATCCTTACCTTAATACCTCACTAAGGATACCTTGAGATAAGCAATTCCTTTACTAAATATACTCCATATATCTTTCTTATCTTATTCACAAAGATCACATCTTCCTGAATAAGATAATCATCTGATTCCACCATATCCATCATCATATGATGACATGGTCATGCCCCTTCAACATTAATCCATCCTTACTCCTAGTATATAACTCCTCTTAATTGACTACCATTGATACACCTATCAATGTAGTTACTGCTAACTCAATCTATTAACTTGGTTAAGCTAATATGCCTCCAACTACTCCATACAACTCATCAAATACTTCATTATACTCTAGCTTGCCTTCTAATGATCAAGCTAGATGATTCCGCTTACTAGGACTTGCCTAACTTGGTACATTCATAACTCTTCTTCAACACCTAATCTTCTATTCTCAAGTGACTTGAAAATAATGACCACCATCATTTTGATCAAACTAAGCTTAGGCTTCTCATTGTTTGACCAAGATCTATACTCAACTAAGTAGTAAACTTGTATTATTCTCTCTATAGACCTATCTTGTTAAGCAAGCTTCTTCTAAGTCTATATCTAGTTGTCCTAACAAGATTGTTATGTAATGTACTAATGCTACTTGCTTTCTCATAGCTCCTTAATTACTAGCTTAACTCTTGGGTTTAGGTACTGCTTCTAGTTGACTCATGAGTGAGTTAACTCCTCCAACATCAAATGGTTTGATCTCCACTAAGGATCACATTCCATTGATGATGGTACACTCAACCACATCAAGTTCTTCCTTCAGATTAATTAACTTAAGGCATTTGGAAGGTCAACACAATAGATCAAAGCTAAAGGCTAATAAGTTCTAGGTCAAGAAGTGCTTACTCAACAATGATGATCACTTGACACTAGGACTTGGTTAAACAAGTATGTCACCTCTTAATATCATATTAAGAGTTTATGCTAGATGGTCTTGACTTGACTTCCATTTCTACTCTATTTATAATAAGAGTTAGTGTTTAGAAACTACCATGATTCTCATGGTAGGAATAACTATAGTAAATAAATGTTTCAAGATTTAGTTATAGAGTTTATTTACTTAAGTTATGTACTTAACTTGGTATACAAGGTTTGTTGTAGATAATACCTTGATATCATCTTTAGAATATTAAGTATTCATCCTTGAGTTGTGATATGAAATACCATGTAATGATCTTTGGAAGATCATGTACACCTTATTAAATAGTTTGTTGTGACTTAGTTTTATTACATTTGATCTACCCTTAAATCAAATTATATTACCCAAAGATAAGGTTTTAGCAAAGGTCATATTGAAACTTATCGCAGTTAACTTGATGATCTACTTCTGTTCCACCAAGTTAAGAGAAGCTTCAATCACTTTGACAAGTTTTATTTAAAATCGCAAAAATTATCCGGATTTTCTATGCATGAATGCAATGCACACACTTGTGTTCAGCTTATTTCTAAGCTCTAATGCTGGGACGTTATAGACTCTTCCCCTTAAAATAAACTTTGTCCCTGAACTCGTACTCTCTTGCGTTTCGGAATGAGGAGTTGACTTGTATTGATCAGACCATTTCTCAAATCCATAGTGATCAAATTTGGGATAATTGTGATATCCCGTATCTAGATTTGTTTCCTTGAATCATATTCATTCTTGGAAACTTCGAACTATCATTCCTAATTTTTCCTATGGTTCTTGTTACGATAATCCCTTGGATTATGTCCTTACAGTTCTATTTAGAATTGGTTGTGAGCACATTTTGTCCATTCTAATCTGGTTTTTCCTATTACACTACACTATAGTAGTCTATCTTGGAATACCCTCTTCACTCTTAGGGACAACTTACGAGATATTTCCCCTTATAACTAGTCCACTAGGGTTAAGCATTTATATCTCCTTTGATCTCTCATCCGGACATACTCTAGAGAGTACTCTTATACAGATGATTTCTTATAACCTTATGAGAATAAGGCTTAATCTCACCATAATTTTATACTTCTTCCCCAACCTTTAATAGGAAAGTTGGACAACAACACATTAGTGTTTATTGCTTACTCTCCCCCTTGGGGTTTCCTAATGGTCTCTAAACTTCATCTATAATACCCTTTAACTCAATAGTAACTATATTGGTCACTATTCTGTAAGTATAACATACATTAACTCGATAGTAAGGATATTGGTTTTTGTCTAGCTTATACTTTATCTCTATAAAGCTTCAAGAAAGAATTTACGGTACACCCACACAGTTGTGGATATCCGAAATGAACCTTCCGACACTATTTGTATGACTTCTAACCTTTGGGACATTTTCACTTTTGTAAGTCCGATCTCGCGAAGCGTGTCGAAATACAATCTTTAATTTCATACTTCCTTAGGTCTAACTTAACTTAGGCCAAGTTTTGTACTATTTAAATTACTCAAATATAACTTACTTCACTACACCGTTAGGATACCAGCTACGGATACCAGCTGATACCAACTGCGGATACCAACTACGGATACTAGCTGCGGATCCTCCTAGGTGTACGAATTACCCTACGATTTTTTTAACTTCTTACTGGCATCCTCTCTGAGTTTGTCAGAGCTTGAATACTAGCTACGGTTTCCAAACTTCTTCTTTGGACTGATTCATGATACTTCCATGAACCTGGTACAACTACTTCATTAACTTTTGAGCAACATCACCTATCTTGAGTGAACTTAAATTCATTCTTTTATGTTGCTCCACACCTTTTCTACACTACTAATTCTTATTATTGCCAGCTCATAATGAGTTGGGGTTGATCCATCCTTCAAACTAGTGTTGATACTCCTTATATTTAGCTTTACTCTTCATGCAAGTCTTCATCTTGATCTTCGGAACTCGTCACTCCCTTACACGAATTCCCTTTTCTATCTAGGTCTATAACATCAAGTAATAACTTGATGATGCAACATGCATTTGCACATCAAGTCAAACTTCATGCACAGATCTAGTCAATCAAGAAGATGCAATAAAAACCAAAAATCCAAATGTGATATATATAACACACATCATTCTAAGCCCGGAATATAATAGTTGAGTATAATACCTCTAGAATTCAGGCTTAGTTGTGTAGTATATGACACCTCCTATTATAGGTTTACACTGTGATACTTAGCACTTAAGGGTTAAACTACTCTTCATCTCAATATCTACCCAAATTGCTTAGGTGCAACAGGATAATTTTGAGCAAAGTGATCTCACTTCGGTTCTAACTAACCTCTTACTTTTCTTTCGAAACTACTAAAGACTACCAAATTTCCATTCTATCGTAAACTATCCTCACATGATCTCTCGAGACTACTAACAAAATGGTAGTTACTACTTTAATCCATAAATTATTGTAATATTATGACACATATGACTTCTATCATAGACCTACATTGTTCTTTACTTATGGTTGTTACAAGATTATTTACTAAGTACTTGTCCTAATTACAGACTTATCATGGTGTCGGAGCTATTCTCACCACGAACTTGTCTAGATTTACCTAGTCATCATGATTAAAGAGCTAATCTCACCATGCCGACTCTTTTTCTTGGCTTACAATTAATGATTCTTAATTAAATTCTACTCCATCACATGGAATTATCAAGTGGATGCCACATGATTTACTTCCATTTGTATCCATATATACGCTAATGGTCTACCTTATATGGTATAATGATATCAACTAGTGGTAAATTCTGCTACTTCGCAGGGGTTCTAAATATAGACTCCATCACTAATACTACTCCACATGATGTCCTAATCTTAGTCGTAATCTTCTTTGATATTTCAACCTAATTAAGATATCTTAGTGGTGTTACACCTATTTATAGCTACACTAAAATAACATTTCTCTAGAGAATACATATAACTAATCCTTAAGAAAGATGATAAAACCATCCAACTTAAGTGTGACAAGGTTTATCCTCAAGTGGATATTCATCACAAGCTTTGGTTTAGATAAGATGGCTCCTATAGTCACTATCCAACCTACAGATCTTTCTAAAGCATATGCTCTGATACCAGCTGCGGTGACCCAGCATACCACTACATGGTGTAGTACACTATAGTCGTTGACATAACACCAATGAAACACCGTTCACTAGTATTACATCCCTCAGAGTGGTACAGCAGTAACACAGTAGGTCCAAGACATGACTATAGATTACAACTCGACTCTTTACAAAAGATCCAGAGAACACTCTATGTTAAAGAGAAAGAAAGAACTTCTTACAAAGAAGAACCAGAAATAATAACTCAGAACTATCTAGAAACTGAGACTAGTATCTAAACTATCTGGCTTGCCATTGCTGATACTACAATGCTCTACAGAAATAGGTTTTATGGCTAGAGAATCTACTCCTATCTAAACCGACACTTTATCTTCACTTCAGCTGATGGATATGTTGACTTCATTGACTTTATTGAAGAACTTGAGTTGTCGATGATGGTTTCTTGACCAAAAATTGATGTTGTCGTCGTCTTCAGTGGCTTAGAACCTAGCAAGGGTTAAGAAGGTATGGTTGAGTACGAGCGTACTCAGCAAGTTCACTAAAAAGGAGTGTATGATGCACTATCTCTACAGCCACAGACCATAGGTCATAGGCACTACAGGTTTCGTAAACATTTCTTCAAAGGTTGCTTTTATTCTGAAAACTATGTCCGGTAGCCTTCACAGGTTGACCAAAACTTCATGGAGTTCCTTTCCTGCCACGTTCGTAGCTCCTTCCCGGAACAGGGAGTAACATGTCACAATTCTTACACTCTGCAGAGGTGCGTTACTTTTTCCACAAGAGACCTTAGCTTTGTTGCACAACCGATTTGCATTCTCATCCACACTTCCTTAGTGTGGGGCCTAGTCTAAGATCCAAGACAATCGATGCCCTCCCCACGACCTCATATGTTTGCACGATCCTCCGGGGCTGACTACACCTCCGTTAAGCCATCAACTAGGGCAAGCTATAACCAAGGAAGTTCCCGAAGACTCCGTAAGCATCTCTGACTGGCGGTCACCATCAGCTATGGTGAACTCCAACCCAGACAGCCTGCATGGATAATCTAGACACCTAACTCGAGGGGAACAAAGGGGTCCCACCCATGTGCTGGATTCTCTAGAACTCCATGAGAAATCAACGGCCTCACGATAAGGTCATCTTGCCTCCATATGAAAGGGAGAAGATACAACTAACTTCTCTGTCCCATTCCAAATCTCATGGTTGACGCGTAATATACGGCGCTAGAATCACTGCAGACATTGGTTGTTAAGTCCTAGATATTATGTTCCTTTACCATTCGAACTGTATCAATAGATTATTACCACTTGGTAAATAATCCATAATCATATTATTATGAAAATAGTATTTTCTGTCCTTTTTGAAATGCAGGTGATGACACAATTGAGTTACAAGCATACAAAATAATCAAAGGACATGAGCAAGTTGTGAACATGCATTTTGTGTTTGGAAGATTATGCACTCACAATCTTCAATCCAATAGAAGATCCAAAATCTGGAAATAGCATCATTGGTCCAGTAAGGACTAATGTTTAAAGAAGCAAGATGCAATAATGTATAAGTAATGTAATGCAACTTGAGAAACGCAAATCCTCGGAATAGTCGTATCTAATCTAGGGTTTGGAGTTTGTGATGAGTTCTTTGGAATGTGTTGCACTTTTATCTTAGTTTCAACACTTGTGTTTCTTATTAAGGCTTGTGAGAGTGTGTGTGAAACAATAAGTAAACACAACAAGTAATATGCAATAGTAAAGCACTCAAATTATATGGTATCTAAAATACTTCTTAAACAAGATTAAGATTATAATAGAGTTTTTTTAAATTGGTGTTCAAGGATTACTTTTAATGTTTCTTAAAAGAATAACCTTTGAGGAAAATTACTTTTATAAAGTAAAAAGTATTTAAACTTAAAGCTAATACTTTAAGGTTCTATTATAGCTAAGATTATTAAATTGGAAAACATCACTACATTAAATAATCATAGTATAAGTGAATAGGATTCTTGTGATGAACAATATACTATTTTAGTTGATTTTATAATTGATAAAATATTTTTAGCAATATTAAAATACCTTTAATTTGAGATAATAGTTTTAGTAGATATGTTATAAAATGGTTTGACCTCTTTTATCTTTTCTTAAATATTAATTAACTTGCTATTACATTTTTGGACTTTAAACAAATAATACTAGAGACAATAGTAAAGGATTATATATATTTAATGAATTAAAATAAAAGAAAAGTGTTTAAATAAGATTTATTAGACCTTTACCTTTTATTTTACTTCAAAAGTAGGAGTTTATATTTTTAGTGTGTAGATTTCAAATTTGTGATCATTTTTGTATATTATAAGTATTTTTGTGATTTTAAAATAATATGATATGATTTTTACAAGTTTTATCATTTTTACAAGTTTTAAGTGTATACTTTCTTTTTATAAGAATTTTGGTATTTTATTTATATTTTTCTTATTTACTAATATTAAAATATGAATTTTGAAAGTTTTATTACTTATAAAATCTATGTTGAATAATATTTATTGAAATAATTAACACAATAATATTTGCTAATAAGGTCAAATTATAGATTTTATTTTTCTTAACATTTTGATTATATAATATGTATTTTGCTGAATTATAAAACAAAAGATATAGAATTTACAAAATTTAACCATTTTATTTAATTTCTAGAAATTAGATTTATATTTAAACTTATTTGTTTTATCTAATTACTTAAATAGATAATACTTTTTACACTACTATCTAACCTAGCCATAAACACTGACTAATGGGCCCGTGGCCACGTCATTTGCCACACGAGAAAAAGACTTTTTATACCTAATCTACTCTACCCTAGAGTCACAGACAAGTAGGGACTAGACTACATCCACAGCCACACGAGCAACGACCAGTCAAAACATGGACTTGGTCTAGGATGACCTCATCTAGGCGTCAGTCCGCTGGCCCGATGATGTCAGCACGCCTGCGCTCGGCGGCGCCGCCAATTTCTGGCATCAGGGGCGATACAAACGAGTGTATTTGACGCTACAGAACATGGCGATTCCTAATAGAGCGTTGGTACAATGTAACATCCCAAAACTCTAATCCAAGGTTATTAGGATCCAAATCATCGGTTTTAGAGTTAACAAAAACTTTCCCACTTAGAATCATTAAGCATTCATATGTGTATGCATTTAAAATAGGAGTTGTTTTGAATTGCCATGTTTTAGTGATCCATTGATTGTAAAATGATTCTAAGGTAAAGTAAACATCATCTAGATCATTCCCAAACAAATCCCAAAGAAAAACAAATCAAAATGAATAAAATAAGCAAATGGTCATTTGTGTTATTTTAATCACCTAGCCTACTTTGGCTAATCCTAGAACTCAAATCTTAACAGAGAAAATTGTGGATCTTTGCACCCCTTACTAGTACAAGTAGTGATGTACCAAGGCCCACTTTGTTTCAGCCCAAAACTTTCAAACACTAAATTTAAATGACATTTGAAAATTGAATCTAGTGTAGGTATCAAGATCACACTTATTCAAAAACCACTCAAATGAACTCCACTTTCAAAACCCAAGCACACCTAGATGCTCAAGCATAAGATACAACACTCCACCAAATTTCAGCCCAAAATTCAAAAACTTTCTTCATGCGCCCATTGTGTCGAACAGGTTGCAGACAGAAATAAAACTGCCTAACTATTATTGTTTGTAGTTAAGCCCTTGTCCCCCAATTGACCCTCTCTACTCTCCCATGTCCCCTTGAGACCAATCAAACCCCCAGCTAGCCCCTCCCTTAGCCGCAGCAGCAGTGCAGCGCCGCCACTTTGTGGTCACCGCCGGCCGAGCGTGGGCAAAGCTCCACAGATAGCGTCGTGCTGTTCCAGCACCACCACTAGCTCCGCCTAACCTTATCGCCTCCCACTATCCACCCCTCGATCACCCACAGCCCCTGGACCACTCCCTAGCAGCGCCGCCCTTTCTCTCTGCGAGCTCACCAGAGAACACCAGAGCGTGATAGCCGCCAGCATGCCACAGACCGCGCCTCGACCGCAGACCGCGCACGCCGCTCCGCCTCGACCCCAACACCCAGCTAGACACTGTCGTGCGCCGCCACGTGACCCACAGTTGCCGACCGCCGCGTCGAGCACCGCCTCTGTCTCCCAGAGCACGTGACGCTCCCGACCATATACCACCGCCCCTAGCCGCGCCATTGCACCGTAGCTGACCGCCAGGGAACCACCCACCGTCTGCCTACCTCACCCATGCCGGTAGCTCCCTGTGCCGTCGTCACCGACGAGCTCCGCCCACACCTCTTGGTCTCGCTGTCGAGCCTATAAAAGGAGCTCTCCCCAGCACCATTTCTTCACACCACTCAACTCCCCTCTCACCACTGATCCTTCCCCTCCTCTCGCCAGAGCCGCTCGAGCCATAATTCGCCGGAATTGCACCGGAGGAGCCCGCTGTAGAGGAGGAGAAGTCCCCGTTGATTTCGTCCACCCCTGGAGCTGCCATGACCTCGCCTGAGTCCGCCATCATCGTCCAGTTCGATCGCCCACCTCACCGCATTAGCTGGAGCCCTGGTACGTCCCCAGTAGAACCCCATCGGCCGTTTAGGGTTCGATCTCGTCGGCGACGAGTCTGTCGTCGATGACGATTGTGAGCCGTCGATGTGTGTTCTAATCGTGCGGCCCAAATCGCTAGTTACCGTTTCGGGTTTTATGTGTCGCTGACAAGCGAGACCAACCTGTCAGCCGCCCTCTGCGCCACGGAGCGTCACTGGGCCGGCCCATTTCCTTTCCTGCGCGACCCAGTTAATTCAAAAATAGATTTTTCCATTTAGGTTTGAATTCAATTATGTCCCTTAGTTTAAAAATCAATTCAGGAAGATTTACAAATCAAAATTGAGTTATTCCAATTTTGTTGGAAAGCTTCTGAAAAGATCTATCCAATCTCGTTGGATTTAATTCATTTAGAGTTAGATATCTCGCCTAGTAAAAATAACAAAACAGAAGCTTTTGCAAATTCAAACATTTTTCTAAAATCAACCATAATAGCATTTTAGTTGATTCCAACCCTCAAAAATCACATTTAACCATACCTATCTGAATATGTAATAGTATTAAGGTTTACATGCAGTGACTTTGCACTAGTACCAAAATAATGCTATATAGGCATTTCTAGTCACTTTAAATCATTAAATATTAAACTTAAACTTATTAGAATGTGATCCAAGCCTTCAAACACATTCTAATATGTCAGAATATGTGGTGATGACATGTGTCCACATGATCCCATATTTTAAATGGAGAATATTAAATCTTAGTTAATTTCAATGAGTAGAAATTACTTTTCTCAAATAAAAAGAATGAAGCTAGTTAATTAAAACATGTGATGCTTGTGATGATAATAGATCATCAAATGTGTGCCTTAGTGTGCTAAGTAGACTAGTTAAGTATTTTTTGGTGATTGTGTATCCGGTATGTATTTATAGACGATAGTACCAACCAAGCTTTTGAGGAGGAGGAGTTCTACCATGAGGAGGAGGAAGAAAACTTCAACCACTACACCAACCAAGGCAAGCCATCATTTACCATGCAAGATAACCCTTGCAAGCTAGATAACCTAAGCAAGATGCATTAGGCATGCTTTGGTTATACCACTTTGACTAGTATCTACCCCAAGTTTTATTTACCAGTTTTATTTTCTTTACTTTACCAAAGTCCCTTACTTGTTTGAAGGTAGCATTAAAAGTATAAAACTTGACCTATCTAGATAACTTTAGATGTAATTCTATGGCATGAGATTGAGATTAGCATCCCACCTTAGTGAATACTCTTAACTTAGTGGCTTAGAGCTAAACCAAAACTTGAGTCACTTTAGATGGGAATACTTGGTGAAAATGAATTGTCAAAACCTTGGAATGATGAGTCATTCTATTGAGATGTTTTGACATGTGTTGAGAAAGACAAATGGTTTATGATGATGAAAATGTTGAGGCATGAGCCTTAGCCCTTTACAAAAACTGATGGTTGGATTCGGATGTGATACCATTCCAATTTTACCGTACAACCACCATACCTGAATTGGGTAAGGCTTAGCTGGAAATTTATATGCATTAGTATTAGTTCCCTCGCGAGAGAGGTTTGAGCTGAGGCTACCTCTCAACGTTGTCGACCTATGCAGTGCCCAAGATGACAGATGGTCATGATTGGGAGGTCATACTCATAGGGGAGGTGCTTATACTAGGGTGTGTAAAGCAAAGGTTATGTTTGATTATCTGCATACTAAGTATGATGATTCAGGGTTATCCCTGATAGATGTATGATTCTTGTGGTGAAAGTGTACCACCTCTGCAGAGTGTCAAACTATTCGAATAGCCGCGTCCGCGGTTATGGACAGTTGGAGTGGCCATACTGTTTCGTTGTCAGATGTTTTGAAAATGACTTATGAAATGATTGATGAATCTTGACTTGACCACAACAGAGTTGTGACTGTGACACTAGCTTCCCAACTTAAGTGATTCTAGAACTTTATTTTATCTTTCTTTGTTTCTAAACTCAGCTTAGGTTTCAAACTTAGTTTTATAAATAAACGTAGAGTTAGCAATCCTGCTAGCATTACCTTGCTTGTTAGTAATAGTTTG
This sequence comes from Avena eriantha, assembly GCA_910589775.1. Lineage (NCBI taxonomy): Eukaryota > Viridiplantae > Streptophyta > Magnoliopsida > Poales > Poaceae > Avena > Avena eriantha. The sequence continues at coordinate 420,386,827 of OU342742.1, forward strand.
CGATTACTTAAAGAGTACTCATGGCTTTTGTTCCTAGCTATTCCTATGGCCAGACTATGAAGGAGACTACCAAGATGACGGACAGTAGGACGACTATGATAACTAGGACTATCTTCCATCGTCAGCATTGCCTGTGCCACTGAAGATGGACCCCACCGCTACGCTTATTATTTATTTCCGCTGCTTATTGTATTAAGACTGGATCATGAGATCCTTTATTCGTGTAAGACCTTTTTATGGTTTGTAATGGATGATGTACGGTGATATCCAATCTGTTATGTCTCGCAAAAATGGTAATCCTAGGATTGCGATGTATGACATAACATGCATCTGGGATTAAAAATCCGGGTGTTGACAAGTTGTTATCAGAGCTGTCCTGACCATAGGAGACCCTAGTTAGAATGGACGTCTAAACAAAAACTTAACTTCAAAACCAAATTGAGTATTTATGAAAAACTATTTCCTCTCTTACCCTTGGGAATTCATTCTTTCTCAAAAATTCATGTTCCTCCAATTCTTACATTACTACATAAAATTTGACACACTTGATCACTTCACTAACTTCCTCATCCTTAATTCTTGTAGATGGAGACTTAGTTCAGCAAGTTCTACCAGTTGGGCAACGGAGGCTAACTGATCTTTGAGAGGGATCTAGATTCACTGTCTGAGTTATTGGGACGCCCACATCCAGTGTTTCTAGGAGCTCAACTTCCTGGACCCCCAGGAGGAGATTTGTAATGGCTAGTCACCGCTGATCTTCAAGGAAGCATAGAAGCACCAACGTCCGGGAGAATCCAGTTATCTGTAAGAGAGAACAACTGGCTAGATGGATTAGCCAGGGCAATGCATGAAGCTCTCGCACGTCTATGTGCCCTCAATGTCAACCAAATCCAACGAACCCGCTTTGTTCACTATGCAAGGCGTGACTTCATGGGAATGCCAATGGAGATGCTAGGTCACCCGAAGTTGAAGCGTCAAGTGGAGAACCTTGACTTCCTGTTGTACGATCGCCAGAAGGAATTGGACAATGCTAGGGAGTTTGCCAACCACAACCGTGCCATTGCCGCCTAGAAGGCCCATACTTTCTCACTGCTTGTCAAGGACCGTCCGTCTCTTCGCCTCCAGCGTGAAAAGAAGGATCGCACCATCGCCCATCTTCGCAAGAAGGTGGCCGACCTCGAGAAGACAATCAAGGAGCAAGAAGCTCAGCTTGCAGCAAAGGAGGAAGAAGAGGAGGGTGAAGACATCCAGGGAGATATGGATTCTTACCTCAGCAATGATGACGACATTCTAGAGGAGGATGCCATGGACTTCTACACCGATGATGAGGACTCCGACTTCATCGATGATGAGTAGATGCACTAGAGCACTGTCATAGCATGAGATGTATCAGTCCCAATGTATCGTAGCCTGCATAATGGTTCTTAAAACCATCTATTTTCCTTGTTGTGGTATGTGTGTGTTTGTATCGTGTGCTTGTTTGAATGAATGAAATGGAGTTAGTTGCAAAACCTGAGTCCAACTCAAAGTTTTAGCCTTGAAACCAATACCATGAACCTTAGAACTTTCCTCTTACCCCTTTATCTATCTCAATCTTTAGATGACTCGTGGAAACCCCGGATGGAGCATCTCATCGCATGACCCAATGCTGCAGATTATGCAAATGTTAGATGCAGACCATGAAGCAAGCAGGGCAGAGCACCAGACCAACTTAGCAACACTACAGCAGATAGCCCAGATGGCCCAAAACAACCAAGGACATGGAAATCAGGATCATCAAGGATCCAAGCTGAAGAATTTCCAGAATACCAATCCCCCAATATTTAACACCTCGGAGAACCCATTAGATGCTGATGACTGGTTACAGACAATGGAGAATAATTTGGAAGTAGGCAGAGTTGATAACAACAAGAAAGTTCTCTTTGCCACCCACTACTTGGCAGGAGATGCAAGAGCCTGGTGGAAAAGCATTCGCCTATTGAACCATGGTCAAGTGATGACATGAAAAGCCTTCAAAATCAAGTGCAGTCGCACCCACGTGCCACAGGGACTAGTCACTAGAATGAGGGATGAATTCAGAGAGTTGAAGCAAGGCAGAATGACTATGGTGGAGTACCATGAAAGATTCTTGTCCTTAGCCAGGTACACACCTAATGAGATCAACACAGAGGCCAAGAAGAAGGAGAGATTCCTGAGTGGACTACATGATGAGATGCAGACTGTTCTCGTCAACATCCGCTTCGAGGATCTCGAAGAACTAGTAGACTCTGCCATTCAGATGGAAGGGAAGATTAACCAGGCAAACGACAACCGCAAACATCGTATGATGCACCAAGCTGGATCCAGTAGTCACCAGAAGTACCGTCCCAACCAGTCGACAGGGTATGCACCAAGAAACAACCGACCTCCAATGTCTCGCCCAAGCTACCCCAACCGTAGCGGAGGCAATGTGAAGTCCGGAGGAAACAACAACAACCCCGGCAACACCAGAAATTTCAACCATGCACCTCCCAAGAACAACAACAACAACACTGCACCTAGAACTGGAAGAAATGTCGTGCCTGTCGTAGCAACAGATAAGTCCCAGATAACTTCTTTCGAGTGTGGAGTTAAGGTTCACTATTCCAATGTGTGCCCCAAGAAGACTGCCGCCACAACCAATGTGAATGCCCCATCTCAACAGCAGCGTCGTGTTCAACCAGGGAGAAGATTTGCCCCAGGGAACCCTCACAACCGCAACGGCCGTCTCTTCCACATGAACGCCGAAGAAGCCCAAGAAGCGCCAGATGTAGTGCTGGGTATGTTTTCTGTCAACTCAGTTTTAGCAAGGGTGTTGTTTGATTGGGGAGCATCGCATTCATTTGTCACCGAAGAATTTGCATGGACTAGTAAGATCCACCCAACCAATTTGAAGCATGTCATGATAGTTCAAATTCCCGGTTCAACTACAAAAGCTAGAAAATTTGCAAAGCTGTGCCTATCAGAATACATGGGATATATTTTATGCTAATCTAATAGTACTTGGATCTAAAGGATTGGAAGTAGTACTAGGAATGGATTGGGTGTCAAAGCATAAAGGACTGATAGACTGTGCTAAGAAAGCCATCACCATGACTAGTAGCTCTAGAGTCACAGTAGAGCATATATCTGAAACCTTACCTTGTCAATTGAAGTGCAACAAGAGTCTAGCCCTACCCACCATAGACCAAGTCAGGGTAGTCTGTGAATACCCCGATTTATTCCCAGATGAATTGCCCGGTATACCCCCGGATAGAGATATTGAGTTCATTATCGAACTAATCCTTGGAATCAGACCATAGCCCAAAGACCCTATAGCATGAACCCCTCTGAGTTAGTGGAACTGAAGAAGCAGTTGGATGCTATGTTAGCAACATGCTTGATTCAACCAAGCGCATTGCCATGGAGATCACCAGTGTTATTCGTCGACAAGAAAGATGGAGGCAACCGTTTGTGCACAGATTACAGAAAGTTGAATGACGTCACCATCAAAAACAAGTACCCTCTGCCAAAGATAGAAGATATATTGTATCAGTTGACTGGTGCCCAAGTATTCTCAAAGATTGATCTTAGGACTAGTTATCACCAACTTAAGATTCATGCAATGGATATTCTGAAGACCGCCTTTACTACCTGTTATGGTTTATACGAGTATACGGTCATGTCTTTTGGATTAACCAATGCCCCTACTTATTTCATGAATCTCATGATTAAGATATTTATGAATTTCCTAGATAAGTTTGTGATTGTGTTTATCGATGATATCCTTATCTACTCCAAGTCAGAAGAAGAGCATGAGCAACATCTGAGAATCATCCTGGAAACCCTGAGAGAGCATCGGTTATATGCCAAGTTCAGCAAATGTGAGTTTTGGCTGAAAGAAGTAGGATTCCTAGGACATATTGTGTCTGCTGGAGGAGTCTTTGTTGATCTCGCCAAGATCAAAGATGTCAAAGAATGGGAAGCCCCAACCACTCAAACCCAAGTCCGTGCATTTCTCGGATTAGCGGGATATTACCATAAGTTCGTAGAAGGATTCTCGAGCATCGCCAGACCCATGACCCAATTGTTGAAGAAGGACAAGAAGTTTGAATGGACCGACAAATGTGAAGCTAGTTTCCAAGAACTGAAGAAGAGATTGATTTCAGCCCCAATATTGATCATGCCAGATATCAAGATGTCGTTTGATGTGTATTGTGATGCATCCAAGATAGGTCTCAGATGTGTATTGATGCAAAAAGGAAAAGTTATCGCATATCTGTCTCGGCAACTGAAGCAGCACGAGCAGAACTATCCGACCCATTATCTTGAGCTAGCAGTTGTAGTTCTAGCGTTGAAGACATGGCGTCATTATATTATGGATAATCGCTGTGAGATTTACTCAGATCAGAAAAGCTTCAAGTATATTTTCACTCATAAGGAGCTGAATATGAGACGAAGGAGATGGATAGAGTTAATCAAGGATTATGACCTTGACATTCACTATCACCCCGGCAAAGCCAACGTGGTAGCAGATGCTATTAGCAGATTGCCGTGAAGGCTAAACACCATGATCAAGGAGAAGCCACCAAGTTTGTATGAGGAGTTGGAGCAGTTTAGAACTGAGCTAGTTAGCAAAGGATTTTTAGCTAGCATTGAAGTTCAACCCACATTAATCAGCCAAATCAAAGAAGCCCAGAAGGGAAATGAAAGTATCGACGGAATCAAACATCGTATTGGTACAGTAAAGGTACCTGGATTCACTTAAGACGAAGAAGGAGTTCTGTGGTACAAAGGACGTATCTGTGTGCCAGCAGATTCAGAGCTGAAGCAAGTTATCATGCAAGAAGCTCATGATACTCTTTATTCTATCCACCCCGGAGGAACGAAGATGTATCGAGATTTGAAAGAGCAATTTTGGTAGCAGAAGATGAAGAGAGAAATCGGAAGCTACATCTCCAAGTGTGACATCTGTCAAAGAGTCAAAGTAGAGCATTAGAGACCCACAGGACTATTGCAGCCATTGCAGATTCCGGAATGGAAATGGGATTCTGTCGGAATGGACTTTATCACCAGTTTGCCTACTTCTAGTAGGGGAAATGACTCAATCTAGGTCATTGTTGATAGACTGTCCAAGGTAGCTCATTTTATACCTGTCAAGAGTATCTACCAGAGTTCAAAACTAGCAGAGTTGTACATTGCTAGAATTGTTAATCTGCATGGAACCCCCAAGACCATAGTATCAGACCGAGGAACCCAGATTACCTTGAGATTTTGGCAGAAAGTCCAAGAAGGATTGGGAACCAAATTGAACTTCAGTACGGCATATCACCCGCAAACCGATGGACAGACTGAAAGAGTCAACCAAATCCTAGAAGATATGTTGAGAGCTTGTGTGTTGGAGTACAGATCAAAATGGGAAGACTGCCTGCCTTTCCCAGAATGCTCATATAACAACAGTTATCAAGCTAGTTTGCAAATGGCCGCATTTGAGTTCCTATATGGAAGAAAGTTGCGTACCCCTTTGAATTGGTCGCAATAAGGAGAAAGTCGGATCTTTGGACCAGACATTCTCCGAGAAGCTGAAGAGAAAGTTCACAAAGTCCGTGAGCACCTCAAGACCACCCAATCCAGACAGAAGAGTTATGCTGAGAAGAGAAGGAGAGACCTGAGTTTCAATGTCGGAGATTTTGTATACCTCAAGGTTTCACCATTGAAGGGAACCCAACTTTTTTGTCTAAAAGGAAAGTTAGCCCCTAGATATATTGGACCTTTCAAGATTCTGAATCACCGAGGAGAAGTATCTTATCAGCTAGAACTGCCTGAAGAGATGTCAGCCATCCACAATGTGTTATGTATCTCGTTACTTCGCAAATGCCTAGAAGTGCCGGAGAAGACCGAAGTTTTCAAGAACATCGATCACCGAGCTATTGATATCAACAAACACCTGACATATCATGAAGTGCCCATCCGTATCTTGGAGGAAGCTTACATAACCACCAGGACCCAAAGTATCAAATTTCTCAAGATTCAATGGAGCAACCATACCGAAGAAAAAGCCACTTGGGAGCGAGAAGATTACATTAGGACAGAGTTCCCATATCTCTTTAGTTCCTAGTTTTTCTTTCGTAAATCTCGAGACGAGATTTTGTTTAAGGGGGGAAGGTTTGTAATATCCCAAAACTCTAATCCAAGGTTATTAGGATCCAAATCATTAGTTTTGGAGTTAACAAAAACTTTTCCACTTAAAATCATTAAGCATTCATATGTGTATGCATTTAAAATAGGAGTTGTTTTGAATTGCCATGTTTGAGTGATCCATTGATTGTAAAATGATCCCAAAGAAAAACAAATCAAAATGAATAAAATAAGCAAATGGTCATTTGTGCCATTTTAATCACCTAGTCTACTTTGGCTAATCCTAGAACTCAAATCTTAATAGAGAAAATTGTGGATCTTTGCACCCCTTGCTAGTACAAGTAGTGATGTACCAAGGCCCACTTTGTTTCAGCCCAAAACTTTCAAACACTAACTTTAAATGACATCTGAAAATTGAATCTAGTGTAGGTATCAAGATCACACTTATTCAAAAACCACTCAAATGAACTCCACCTTAAAAACCCAAGCACACCTAGAAGCTCAAGCATAAGATACAACACTCCACCAAATTTCAGCCCAAAATTCAAAAACTTTCTTCATGCGGCCATTGTGTCGAACAGGTTGCAGACATAAATAAAACTGTCTAACTATTACTGTTTGTAGTTAAGCCCTTGTCCCCCAATTGACCCTCTCTACTCTCCCATGTCCCCCTGAGACCAACCAAACCCCCAACGAGCCCCTCCCTTAGCTGCAACAGAAGTGGAGCGCCGCCACTTTGTGGTCACCGCCGGCCGAGCATGGGCAAAGCTCCACAGACAGCGACGCGCCGTTCCAGCACCACCACTAGCTCCGCCTAACCCTACCGCCGCCTACTGTCCACCCCTCGATCACCCACAGCCCCTGGACCGACTCCCCAGCAGCGCCACCCTTTCTCTCTGCGAGCTCGCTAGAGCGCGATAGCCGCCAGCACGCCACAGACCGCGCCTCGACCGTAGACCGCGCACGCCGCTCCGCCTCGACCCCAGCACCCTGCCAAACATGGCCGTGCGCCGCTGCGCGACCCATAGTCACCGAGCACAGTGTCGAGCATCGCCTCTGTCTCCTAGAGCGCGTGACGCTCCCGACCATATACCACCGCCCCTAGCCGCGCCATTGCACCCACCGTCCGCCTACCTCACCCACACCGGTAGCCCCCTGTGCCGTCGTCACCGACGAGCTCCGCCCACACCTCTCGGTCTCACCGTCGAGCCTATAAAAGGAGCCCTCCCCAGCACCATTTCTTCACACCACTCAACTCCCCTCTCACTGCTGATCCTTCCCCACCTCTCGTCGGAGCCGCTCGAGCCATAGTTTGCCGAAATTGCAACGGAGCAGCCTGCTGCAGAGGAGGAGAAGTCCCCGTCGATTTCGTCCACCCCTAGAGCTGTTGTGACCTCGCCTGAGTCTGCCGTCGTCGTCCAGTTCGATAGCCCGCCTCACCGCACTAGCTGGAGCCCTGGTACGTCCCAGTAGACCCCCACCGGCCGTTTAGGGTTCGGTCTCGACGGTGACGAGTCTGTCGTCGACGACGACTGTGAGCCGTCGATCTGTGTTCTAATCGTGTGACCCAGATCGCTAGATACCGTTTCAGGTTTTATGTGTAGCTGACAAGCGGGACCAACCTGTCAGCCACCCACTGCGCCGTGGAGCATCACTGGGCCAGCCCATTTCCTTTCTCGCGCGACCTAGTTAATTCAAAAATAGATTTTTCCATTTAGGTTTGAATTCAATTATGTCCCTTAGTTTAAAAATCAATTCAGGAAGATTTACAAATCCAAATTGAGTGATTCCAATTTTGTAGGAAAGCTTATGAAAAGATCTATCCAAGCGTGTTGGATTTAATTCATTTAGTCTTAGAGATCTCTCCTAGTAAAAATAACAAGACAGAAGATTTTGCATATTCAAACATTTTTCTAAAATCAACCATAATAGCTTTTGAGTTGATTCCAACCCTCAAAAATCACATTTAACCATACCTATCTGAATATGTAATAATATTAAGGTTTACATGCAGTGACTTTGGACTAGTATCAAAATAATGCTATATAGGCACTTCTAGTCACTTTAAATCATTAAATATTAAACTTAAACTTATTAAAATGTGATCCAACCCTTAAATCACATTCCCATATGTTAGAATATGTGGTGATGACATGTGTCCACATGATCCCATATTTTAAGTGGAGAATATTAAATCTTAGTTAATTTCAATGAGTGAAATTACTTTTCTCAAATAAAAAGAATGAAGCTAGTTAATTAAAACTTGTGATGCTTGCGATGGTAATAGATCATCAAATGTGTGCCTTAGTGTTGTAAGTAGACTAGTTAAGTATTGTTTGGTGATTGTGTATCCCGTATGTATTTATCGACAATAGTACCGACCAAGCTTTCGAGGAGGAGGAGTTCTACCAAGAGGAGGAGGAAGAAAACTTCAACCACTGTACCAACCAAGGCAATCCATCATTAACAATGCAAGCTAACCCTTGCAAGAAATATAACCTAAGCAAGATGCATTAGGCATGCTTTGGTTATACTACTTTGACTAGTATCTACCCTAAGTTTTATTTACCAGTTTTATTTTCTTTACTTTACCAAAGTCCCTTACTTGTTTGAAGGTAGCATAAAAAGTACAAAACTTGACCTATCTAGATAACTTTAGATGTCATTCTATGGCATGAGATTGAGATTAGCATCCCATCTTAGTGAACACTCTTAACTTAGTGGCTTAGAGCTAAACCAAAACTTGAGTCACAGTAAATGGGAATACTTGGTGAAAATGAATTGTGAAAACCTTGGAATGATGAGTCATTCTATTGAGATGTTTTGACATGTGTTGAGAAACATAAATGGTTTATGATGATGAAAATGTTGAGGCATGAGCCTTAGCCCTTCACAAAAACTGATGGTTGCATTCGGATGCGATACCATTCCAATTTTACTGTACAACCACAATACCTGAATTGGTTATGGCTTAGCTCGAAATTTATATGCATTAGTACTAGTTCCCTCGCGGGAGAGGTTTGAGCTGAGGCTACCTCTCAATGTTGTCCACCTATGAAGTGCCCAAGATGACAGATGGTCATGGTTGGGAGGCCATACTCATAGGGGAGGTGCTTATACTAGGGTGTGTAAAGGAAAGGTTATGTTTGATTATCTGCGTACTATGTATGATGATTCAGGGTTATCCCTGACAGATGTATCGAATCTTGTGGTGAAAGTCTACCACCTCTACTGAGTGTCAAACTATTCGAATAGCCGCGTCCGCGGTTATGGACAGTTGGAGTGGCCATACTGTTTCGTTGTCAGATGTTTTCAAAATGACTTATGAAATGATTAATGAATCTTGACTTGACCACAACAGAGTTGTGACTATGACACTAGCTTCATAACTTAAGTGATTCTAGAATTTATTTTATCTTTCTTTGTTTCTGAACTCAGCTTAGGTTTCAAACTTAGTTTTATAAATAAACTTAGAGTTAGCAATCCTACTAGCATTAACTTGCTTGTTAGTAATAGTTTGCGAGTACTTAAAGAGTACTCATGGCTTTTGTCCCTGGCTATTCCTATGGCCAAACTATGAAGGAGACTACCAAGATGATGGACAGCAAGACGGCTATGATAACTAGGACTATCTTCCATCATCAGCATTGTCTGTGCCACTAAAGATGGACCCCACCGCTACGCTTATTATTTATTTCCGCTGCTTGTTGTATTAAGACTGGATCATGAGATCCTTTATTCATGTGAGACCTTATTATAGTTTGTAATGGATGATGTATTATGATATCCAATCTGTTATGTCTCGCACAAATGGTAATCCTAGGATTGCGATGTATGACATAATAGGCATCTAGGATTAAAAATCCGGGTGTTGACATACAAGCTGTACGTCACTGGAATAGTGGCTAGGACGAACACCCGTGGCGGCGCTCACCGGCGACATGACAAACTAGAGCTACAACCTAAGCTAGGACGTGTAGGTAGTACCAATCGATGGTAATTCTTACACTAGACATGACTGTGGGCTCGGTGATGTTGATGGTGACCGGAGATGAGCGCGGCGTCGCGGATTCCGGTGAACACCGACAGAGAGGAACGGTGAAAGTCACACTCCACGGAGCTCCCCTTGATGCAATACTTTCCCTAGAGGCTCCACGGAGCACGGCACTTCTTCCCCTCCACTCCACGGACTCCAAGATGGTTTGTATCAACGATAAGCAAAAGCTCGCCAGTGGCGGCTTCGGTGGCCTTGTAGAGAATAAAGAGCGAGAGAGAGAACTAGAGAGGGTAGGGATGGATAGGAATGTTGATGTCGATCTCCATGGTCTATCTCTAGGCCCGGTCGGTGTCAGTGGCGACTTCATGATGGGGGTGATGGCCGAGATGCACCGGGCGTAGGAGCTCTATCTGGGCGTGAATCGCTGCGCATTTGTCCAACTGCCGGATGCCTGGCAACTTAGACGGGGCTCTGGGTGATGGTGGCGACGTGGAGCTCGCCGGCACGCTGTCGGACATGCGAAGGAAGAAGAAGACGGTCGCTCACCTCGAGCGGCCCCACTTGCCAGCGAGGGAACGAACCGGTACCCGGGTTGGGCTGCGATGGAGCGAGCGAGCAGTGGCGTCTGGCGCTCGTGGGCAACGTTTAGCGCATACAAGATTCTGGGCCGTGGGATAAAGCGGTTGGCTGCCTTTCCTTTTTTTTAATCTTTTATATTTTCTATTTTGTGTTTTCTTTTATAATTTTCTTTTAAATTAGAATTTCTTCAGGGATTTAAATATCCAGAGAATTTATAAGTGAAGAATAATACTGTATAAAGCAAGTATGACTCTCTTCTCCTGATTTATTATTGTGCATTAAAATATATTCATTATATTAAAAGTCCTTTTCATTAAGAAATATTAATAAGGATTAGGGTTTTAGGAATTGGGTTCCTATATGAAAATCTTATAGAAATGTTCTTGTTTTCACCATGGTAAGGATGATGGTTTAGGATGGCTAATGATATAAATAGAATTCTATTCTAGCATAGACTCATATAAAGATTAATGGAATAAACCTTTTTAATGAATTAAATCTTAGGGTTCATGGATTGGTCGTTTAAATTTCATGGTTCTCCAAAACTTGGAATTTTCCCTGATGAAGTTGTACTTGCATAATAATGTTTCTAATTATCAAAAAAACCATTTTGGTTAATTCTTATACATGGATAACAACACTGAAGATACTCATCTACATATAGTTATCATGGCTTCTTAGAGGATTTAATAACTCATATACAATTATAGATATGGACAAGGATCAAGGTTTAGCAATACTACTTCTAAATATATGAGTGGGTTCGATATCTCCACATGGAGTGAGATATTGGAATTACTTAGTAATATGATCATGACAATTCTATCATTCTAGGTTTTTGGACAATGAGGTAGACATGGGTCTGTTAGGGCTTGATAAGATCTTAGTTAAGGCTTCTAAAGAATCCCTACCTTAATACCTCACTAAAGATACCTTGAGATAAGGAATTCCTTTACTAAATATACTCCATATATCTTTCTTATCTTATTCACAAAGATCACATCTTCCTGAATAAGATAATCAGCTGAATCCACCATATCCATCATCATATGATGACATGGTCATGCCCCTTCAACATTACTCCATCCTTACTCCTAGTATATAACTCCTCTTAATTGACTACCATTGATACACCTATCAATGTAGCTACTGCTAACTTAATCTATTAACTTAGTTAAGCTACTATGCCTCCAAATACTCCATACAACTCATCAAATACTTCATTATAGTCTAGCTTGACTTCTAATGATCAAGCTAGATGATTCCGCTTACTAGGACTTGCCTAACTTGGTACATTCATAACTCTTCTTCAACACCTAATCATCTATTCTCAAGTGACTTGAGAATAATGACCACCATCATTTTGATCAAACTAAGCTTAGGCTTCTCATTGTTTGACCAAGATCTATACTCAACTAAGTAGTAAACTTGTATTAGTCTCTCTATAGACCTATCTTGTTAAGAAAGCTTCTTCTAAGTCTATATCCAGTTGTCCTAAAAATATTATTATCTAATGTACTAATGCTACTTGATTTATCATAGCTCCTTAATTACTAGTTTAACTCTTGGGTTTAGGTACTGCTTCTAGTTGACTCATGAGTGAGTTAACTCCTCCAACATCAAATGGTTTGATCTCCACTAAGTATCACATTCGATTGATCATGGTACACTCAACCATATCTAGTTCTTCCTTCAGATTAATTAACTTCAGGCATTTGGAAGGTCAACACAATAGATCAAAGCTAAAGGCTAATAAGTTCTAGGTCAAGAATTGCTTACTCAACAATGATGATCACTTGACACTAGGACTTGGTTAAACAGGTATGTCACCTCTTAATATCATATTAATAGTATATGCTAGATGGTCTTGACTTGACTTCCATTTCTACTCTATTTATAATAAGAGTCAGTGTTTAGAAACTACCATGATTCTCATGGTAGAAATAACTATGGTAAACAAATGTTTCAAGATTTAGTTATAGAGCTTCTGTACTTAAGTTATGTACTTAACTCGGTATATAGGGATTGTTGTAGATAATACCTTGATATCATATTTAGAATATTAAGTATTCATCCTTGAGTTGTGATATGAAATACCATGTAATGATCTTTGGAAGATCAAGTACTCCTTATTAAATAGTATGTTGTGACTTAGTTTTATTACATTTGATCTACCCTTAGATCAAATTATATTACCCAAATATAAGGTTTTAGCAAAGGTGATATTGAAACTTATCACAGTCAACTTGATGATCTAATTCTGTTCTACCAAGTTAAGAGAAGCTTCAATCACTTTGACGAGTTTTATTTAAAAGCGCAAAAATTATCTTGATTTTCTATGCATGAATGCAATGCACACACCTGTGTTCACATTATTTCTAAGTTCTAATGCTGGGACGTTACAGTTGGGGACCTCAAGGGCAAAGTCACGGCCTTGAAGGAAGATGCTGATGTCGCTGCCAAGGCCCATGAGGAGGATGAGCGGTTGGCTCACGAGGCACTAGAGATCCGGAGGGAGTCATTGTCATGGTGGTGTCAAGGCAGATGCCATGGATAGGCTAAAGGTGGGGCTAATATGCACTAGAGGAATCTAGGGAGGGATAGTGTGGTGATTCCACACACAGATGCTTCGTATTCACCAAGTGTTCAAGGTTTACAGATGCTCCTTGAGCTGTATTGGGGAGAGGAGGAAGAAGAAGCTCTCTTACTCTTACCACTGCCTATCTCCCAGTGAACCAACTACTCAATTGCCAACCCCCTCTACAGAGGCCCTAGCGCTCCTTATAAACGGGAGGCTAGGTTACCAACTAGGTCATACGTGGAGGCATATTCCTTGGAATATGCCTCTTCCAAAAATAGCAAACCGACCGGGTCTTCTTTTGCCGTCGTAAGCCATGCAGAGGGTACGTAACCCTCTGCGGCGCCAGTGTCAGCCGACATAGGCAACGTCACCTTTGTCGGCCACGCCCCGCTGGTCCCTCCCTCTGTTCGCTTCGCTCATGCTCCTGCGTACAGAGGCCAACTTTTGACCAGCGAGATACCTTCCTTCTCTTGCAAGCCTGATATAACCCGGATCCGGCCTGGTTAACCCGGCTCCGTAGGTACCTGCATACAAGTTACAAATATCCTGCCGGCATATGACATACGTCGGCCGGGACATAGATAGGTGGACATCCTCCAGTCCGGGTTACTCCGTAAGATGGCCTGCCTTGAGTTGACCCGGCCAGCTTTCGCTTTGACCTTGCCGTACCTCGGCTAACTCGGCCTTTATACCCTGGCGTGACCCTACCTGGGAGTATCCCCCCAACATTAGTCCGCGAAGCTGGTGCAGTTTTAGCAACTTCAGCTGCTAAGGCCACAGCATGTTCAATCTTTTTTCTCCCTTTTCCGAGTTACTCTGTAGCTCGGATCCCGTGGCGTAGTATTCCCTTGGCACATTCCGAGTTTTCACTCGCTGGCCGGGCTACCCTTTGGTTTTCTAGGTTATCCTTCCTTCTCTCATATGCTTCCCCACGTCCTACGTGGAGGGTAATCATTTCATTGCCTCATTTTAAGGGCATGCGCCAGTTACTGCACTTATTGTCAGGGAGTACTATTGCACACGTCGCGTCGCAACTGCCTCCTTGTTAACCGCATCATTACGTCACGTCGTGGGATCCCCTGTTTCCTGTGGCTCCTCCTATGGCTTGCCTGTGATTGGCTGACCTGGAAGATACACGGCCACACCGTGTGGCCTCAGAGCACAGCGCGATCCCACTACCCATCGCTGGGCGCGGTTAAATAGGGGAGGGGCATGTCCCTTGGGTGTTTTCCCCTTCCTGCACCCCTTAGTCTTTCTGCCTCTTCTTCTTCCTTACAACAGTTCCGCCGCCGCATCCGCTCTGCAGCGTCGCCGCCGCACCGCGCATCTTCGCACTAGCCTCGCTGCCGCTGCCGCGTTGTTTCACCGTCATGGGTCCGCGCCACTCCAAGCCTCTGCCTCCCTCGTCTCAACGAGCCGGCGAGGACAGCGACCTGGAAATGACCGAGGAAGAGCTCGCCGTCGTAGAAGATGGAGGTAGGAGGACAAACCATGGAGCGTGGTGCCTGGGCCGGTTCTTGGGTATTCCAAGACGACCTAGATTGGCTTTACCACACCTGCCGCATCCCGGAGGGCGTGATTTTGCGCCTCCCCTGCGAAGAGCTTGCTCCCTCACCCAATCCTAGTGAGTTCGTCGTGTTCCTCTCTCACTTCCAGCGTGGCTTCGGCCTGCCCGTGAGTGACTTCTTCCATGATTTCCTCAACGTCTACGAACTCCAACCCCACCATCTTCCAGTGAACGCCATCACATCCCTCTCTTCCTTCGCATCCGCCATAAAGGGATATGTCGGCCTGTGGCCTTCCAAGGAGCTCTGGATCTGGTTTTTTGTCTGTGAAGGAACGTGGTTCCGGATAAGCTGCTTGACCCGGAGGAGAAGCATCTGACTCAATTCCATGCTGCCTCCATCTCACCTCGGAAGCAATCTGTCTTCCCCCGGGTTACGGGGCTTGATTCGTGCAAGGGCTGGGCCCGGACCTTCTTCTATGTGAGGAATAGCATGAAGGAAGATCTGATCCGGCTGCGCCCCTTTGCGCTGGGTCCTCCTAACCCAGCTCTGTGGGACCGGGTTCCGAAGAAACCAACTGTCCTGGCGAATCAGGTTAACAAGCGATTCCAGGAGCTGAAGGATTTGGGGCTGCGCAACGAGGACGTGATGATCACATTCGTCCGCAGCCGAATCTCCCCCCTACAGAAGCGCACGCACAAACTTTTCCACATGAGCTGGCGTCTTAACCCCAACCGGACCTCCTCCTTCGAACTGAACAATACCGAAATATTCCGCCGGGTCAAGGCCCTCTTCACGACTGACAAGGACTTCTCCTCTGATTGGGAGTGGGGATTGGAGCACTACTGCCAGGATAAGCCTCCTCCTGCGGTAAACCTCATTACCCCATCCTTCTCCAAGTTATATTCTATGTCAAAGCACGTTGTTTATTTTATCCCATTGCCTTTTCCTTTTAGTTGTTTCTTCAGCAAACCCTCGAAGATGGCACCGAGCCTTCCCTCGAATGGGGGAAGGATCGACTAGTCTCAGACGAGGAGGAGCCGGATCAGGAAATGTTCCTGCCGACCCCGGACGCAACGAAGCGACCCTCTGGTAACTTCTCTTCCTTAAGGAATTGGCCTGACGATGAAGATGATTCCGATGTTGAGGTGATGGAGGCATTTGATGTTGTACCCATTTCTTACGCATTTCCGGCTTCAGCTAACCCGTCTAGGCAGATCCATGAAGATCCCCCTCTGGCTACAGGTGAGCCGGTCCCAGCCGTGTCCAAGAAACGGGCTGCCACTTCTGCTGCTTCTTCTGGGCCTCCCAAAACAACCAAGAGGCGGAAGAAATCCGCTGATAAGACCACGACCAAGACTCTGACTAAGGCCATAGTCCGGAGAGCTCGAAGCCCAAGGAGCCTTTGACTTCTGACGAGTAAGTCACCTTTCTCTTTGTCCAATTCTCTGCTTCATGCTTTTCTATGTATATGCCTTTATTTTGTTATAACTTGTTATTCATCGTTTGATTCGACAGGGCTGCGGTGGAGGTTCCCTAGAGCAGCTCCAGCATTGCTTCACCCCTCCGGCTTACCCCATCTCCCCCTCGTGGTGAAAACACACGCCCACTGAGCCCTATTCGTGAGGGTTCCGTGGCTACCCGGGTTCTAGCCCACGTCGTCCAGAGGAGGGCAACCTCGGAGCAGGGGGAAGTGGCACGGCCGAGGTAGCAAATGCTCCTAGCTCCTCATCGGCTCAGCAGCAGCAGCACCACCGCCAACACCAGCATCAGCACAAGCATCAGCGCCAGCACCATTAGCAGCACCAACAGCAACACAAACACCAGCACCAACTCCTTATGCCTCGTCCGAGTCTTCCAAGACTCGGCGAGAGGGCCCAGCTAGCACCAAGGCTGCACCCAATTCCAAATTTGTAGCTCAAACCTCAGCGTCGCAGCAGCAGTCCAAGGCCAAGAAAAGTTCTGACACCACCAGGGTAGCATCCATCGAGGCTGGACAGCGCACGCTCGCGTCCATGCTGCCGAAGAAAGATGCCCCCTCCGAGTCTGCTAGTGCTAGGGGGATGATTCCCAGGTAGCCCAACCGGACAAGAAACAAGACAGTCGGATGGTGTCGGGCTGGCCAGATGCAGCAGGACAAGGCAAGACAGGCCGGTTATTGCATGGTAGCCGCATCAGCAAGAAGTAGCCGGCTACGGTGACGTATCCGGAACCAATCAGTGAGACAGGTCGACATGTGTATCAGTGCACGGTATGCCCTGTACGATGACAAGACCGACAACTACCCGGCCATATCGAAGACTTTGCGGGGATGATCCGGGAACAGTGGTCCGATGCTGACGACGGGCTCGCATGGCGTCCACTGTGCCCATGACAGCCATACCGCTCGTACTCCGACGTGAGATGCCATACTAGATACTGTAGATGACCAGCCGGCTAGGACCCGCCTGTGGGGCCCGCCAGTTGGACTGGCCAGTGAGACCATTGCCTCTCTGCCTATATAAGGAGAGGCAAGTGATATGGGGTGGCCCGATCTTCTCAGCAAGCTCTTGTCGATGGTGATGGTGGATGATAGATAACTAGTGCGTAGCTATGATCTCTCCCGCTCGATCCCTGATGCCAATGCAACAGCTCTCGAACCTTGTAGGATATTCACAACAACACACTCTTGCGCACGCAGCCGTGACCACGAACGGTAGTATGCAATCTACTAATTCCCAATGGACAACAGATCACACTCAATTATAGTTGGCAGATTCGAACACAGGGTAATTCCAGAGGTTCTATGAAAGAAACAACTCCAAAATATTTTAACTGGTCTTAAAACCTAACTTGTGACGGCTATGGAGGTTTATAAGAGGGCTGGGGCGTCCTCCCCTCTAAACGGGCCTAAAAACAGCCATAACTTGGCCCAAACTGACTCGGTTCGACTCAAACTGATACATACCGACCCATATATGGGTTCGGCCTTATTGGCACGCAGTCCAAACGTCATGGGACACCTCAAACATGTAATTCTTGGTGCGCCATCTCTCTCTCTTGCTCATACGTGATTTCCTCATTGCGTCCTAGTGCGCCTGCCTCCAGCTCCTCCCTCGCGCACTTGTTGATATTGGAAATCAGCGCTTGTCCTTCTTGCTGCAACTCTCCTCCTCCTCGCGCAACGCTTGTGTTATCAATAAACCTGATCATACAAAGATGCATAGACTTAGGTAGTATAAAGTTCTCATTAAGTAAAACATCAGGTTCAATTAAGAATGAATTTACCTGATAGTCATTATTGATTTGACTCAGTATTTCCTTCTAGTTCAGGCAGTCAGAATCATCATAATCCTTGTAGATATCCTCATCATCCTCCCTTTCTTCATGAAAAGCCATCCTCGGCTTTAGGTAAGCTGAAAGTGGGAGAAACAAAAAGAACAACGTGTACACAAAGTATATGTATATATAACATGTTGTATTATTGTTGTTCACATGAAAAGTATGTCTAGTATACATCAAGCAACTTAAATTGCAGGTATAAGTGAAGTACAAAGAATCATGATCATGGTAAAAAACAACTAAATAGATAGTCATGTTCTTCAATATTAAATTCAGTTTTCTCAAAGAAGATCTATGATCAAATTTGTGAACAAGATCAAACCAATTCAATATGTCTGAAAACCAAATTGAATCATGCCATGCTTCAACTGCGCTACTCTGATTATTATGAAAATGATCATGTTGTCCAGTATGTAAAATGCAACTCAATTTGCAAATATAAGTGAAGTATAAAGCATTAGCACAACTAGACAACGAATTTTGGGATAAACACAACGAATATGAAAACTGGGGTTCTATTCTAGCAAGATTACAACGATCCAACATAGGTAAAATTACTTGTGTTGGATGCATTATATCAACTAGACCTGACTTTAGTTTCATATTATCGCAATTTTTAGCATATATCTCACAACACAAAATCGTCGACACACAACATGTATGGCTGAAAACAACATGTTTCAGTTCAGCGATTCGATCACAAGTAATGCATATGTGATCCACAAGAAAATTTTCATGCATGCTATATTCACCAATAAGATTGAAAGTGAAACAAGGAGAATATGTGCTAGAATTCAGAAATGAAATTTCAGAAATCTTATCCATAGCACAACTCATACTCATAGGTTCATTTAGCATGATGGAATACACAATATCAGCAGGTGGTATTCAAGCAAGTATTTCCTTATGTGTTATCAGTACCACATGATCAAAATTTGAATTTGGTAAACTATCACATGGTGCTAAAACAGTAGTGCAAGGCAAATCACAAGGAGGCTTCAGTAAAGGAATAGACTCACAATATGTCGCACATGTTGGCTGAAGCTCCAAAACAGTACCAATGTCATCAACAATCTCCTCAGTTGTAGTAGGTACTAAAACATCCGCCGCAAGTGACAATGCACAGTCCGACGATGTAGGTTGTAAAATAGATTGCTCCCTTTCTTCGAAAGCAACCTGCATAGCACAAGAAACAATACCAGGAGTAGAGATGATTACATTAGTACAAATATCCTCACATGTATTAGCATCTACTGCACTGATGTTTTCTTTTTCTCTCATACTCTTAGAATGGATGCTCTCAGCCTCACATTTAGTGGAATCACACAGCTCACTTTTCATAACACTCTCACTCAGCTTGGCTATGTGGCTCTCATTCTCACATGGGTTGTAATGCACACCGTGTTCAAGATGACAACTAATAGAATTGTCACCATTCATCATGACCTTGTACTTAGAAGACAAACTGAACTCTTTTGTTCTCTCCTTGCGAAGAAGATGATACTCATGAAATTTGTCGGCTGAAATCCTGAGCATAACACGCCTCTTCATGTTCCATTTGAAAGAAATCATTCCAACAACAGGACATATTTGAGCGTCAAACCTTCTGCTCCAAGGTTCTCCCAATAGTATGTGACAAGAATCAAGTGGTATAGGAGATACATCACAGCGCACAATCTCAGTATGCTCTTTAAAAGTCATAGGAACATCAGCGGTGTGTGAAATCAACAATGTGCCATATGATGAATGCAAGAGATATGGCACCGCACGGGCACATGTGGGTAGCTGCAACTTTTGTACAACTTCAACGCTGATCAAATTAATAGTAGAGTTACTATCAATGGTAATGGAAGCACATCGCTCACCAATCATCACACTATGGTGGAAAAGACCATCACCATCAAAAATACCGTGTTCTTCCTTCCAAAAAGTTCCACTACAATGCCAATTGTCGATGAATTTGTAACTATACGTCTCCACATTATTTGTAACATCACTTGCCTCCATTTTCTGCATCACATCAACACTACTAGAAGACATTATTAGTACATTAGTGCACAAATCAAAATCAGTATGGTGGAAACTCTCACAACTCACTCACAACTAATAAGAAAGGAGATCTTACCGTTCCAAAGTGAATAGAGATGATCTACCAAACGAAATCAAAAACTGATGCACTGATGTGATGAAGTGAATATCAAAGGTATAGAGAACGATCACAGGGCACACAGGGTATTTATGGTGGAGCTGTAGGTATGGTATCCTAACTACACCGCAAACAAGTCCTAGTGCTGATCGTATGACAAAGACCCACAAAAACACACACAGTGGAGATAAATGGGGCAATTGCAACTATGAAAAAGAGCTCAAAAAAGTAAGGTATGTCGGCGAAACGCTCGTTTTGCAATGCACAAGGAGAGACGCTAGCAATGTCCCAACGAAACGGGCACAAGATTGCTAACTGAGCAGCCCGCAGAGCACTAAGCACGCTAGTCTTGTAGGATAGTTTTAGACACAAAGAAATGCTTACTAAGGCTCACAAGGATAGGTACGCTATGTGGACTCAGTAAAAAAAATAAACAAAAAAGAAAAAAATTTGACCTGAAAATTGGGCTCTGCCACGGCAGAAAAACGGCCTAAAATCCTGCCGCGGCAGGATGGCAGCAGAATTTTTTTTTTCTCGTACTAGCACAGACTGGTCTATGGTAAGGCGACGGTTCGATTTTTTTTTTTGGAATTTTTTTATCACGCTGGAGCATAGACTTGTCTGCGGTCAGGCGTGAGGCAGCGAGCCGATTTTTTTTTATTCCGACTCGCCAAGTAGTACACAACTAGGACTCGTTACTTGGATCGGATCTGACTTGATGGTAGCGGAAAAAGATGGTGGAAAACAACTAGAACAACTAGAAAACAAATCTACGAAGAATAGATCTAGATCTAATCTAATAGAGGAACGCGACCAGCAACTATTACTCGAATACGATGTAATCTAGGCTATGACAACTCTTTTTGTGAGGCTTTTTCTGTATAGGATGAAAAACACTCTCTAATCTATGGATGGATTGTGGATTGCTTACCGAGGCAACGAGGAAATCTGATACCAAGATGATATTGCTCACCGAGTAAACCCAGTGCTCTGATACCAAGATGATATGGGGTGGCCCGATCTTCTCAGCAAGCTCTTGTCGATGGTGATGGTGGATGATAGATAACTACTGCGTAGCTATGATCTCTCCCGCTCGATCCCTGATGCCAATGCAATAGCTCTCGAACCTTGTAGGATATTCACAACACCACACTCTTGCGCACGCAGCCGTGACCACGAACGGTAGTATGCAATCTACTAATTCCCAATGGACAACATATCACACTCAATTATAGTTGGCAGATTCGAACACATGGTAATTCCAGAGGTTATATGAAAGAAACAACTCCAAAATATTTTAACGTGGTCTTAAAACCTAACTTGTGACGGCAACGGAGGTTTATATGAGGGCTGGGGCGTCCTCCCCTCTAAACGGGCCTAAAAACAGCCATAACTTGGCCCAAACTGACTCGGTTCGACTCAAACTAATACATATCGACCCATATATGGGTTCAGCCTTATTGGCACAAAGTCCAAACGTCGTGGTACACCTCAAACATGTAATTCTTGGTGTGCCATCTCTCTCTCTTGCTCATACGTGATTTTCTCATTGCGTCCTAGTGCGCCTGCCTCCCGCTCCTCCCTCGCGCACTTGTTGATATTGAAAATCAGCGCTTGTCCTTCTTGCTGCAACTCTCCTCCTCCTCGCGCAACGCTTGTGTTATCAATAAACCTGATCATACAAAGATGCATAGACTTAGGTAGTATAAAGTTCTCATCAAGTAAAACATCAGGTTCAATTAAGAATGAATTCACCTGATAGTCATTATTGATTTGACTCAGTATTTCCTTCCAGTTCAGGCAGTCAAAATCATAATAATCCCTGTAGATATCCTCATCAGCAAGGGCTCAGTAGAAAGGGTTGGTCTCATAGCATTTAAGGCAGTAGCTAGTCAATACAGCTCGAGGAGCACTTGTAGTTCGTATATCCCACATAGTCAGATCCGGCAGGAGTAGGAGCTTTACCTCATCACGAGGGCTCCGAACCTGGGTACTTCCTGCGTCCAGCTACGCTCGCTTGTATCCAATCCCTCCTACGGACGCCGTCGATAGCTTCCCTGCTAGTCCCAGACCTCTATCTAACCTCTCCAGGTACTGCCATTCCCAATACAACGACAGTTGGCGCCCACCGTGGGGCTAGATGGCTTCGACCGGAGTCACGTTCCGCATGGGACGCCGCACTTTAGCCGGTGAGCGCGTGGCCTCCGGCCTGGTGCTCACGCTCGGCAAATTTGACTACGTCATCGACAACGCCTCCTGCTTCGCCGGAACCTCCTTCCCGGCAAACGACACCGTCTGGCTATTCGGCGACCTCCCTGTCTATGTCGCCACCATGCCGGAGCGTTTCCCTAGGGAAATCGTCTCTATCGCAGGGCTGCCACGTCTAGGCGGTAGCACCTCCGTCGCATCCTGCGGCATGGAGGTCATGATGGACGGCTCCAGCTCTCACCCCCGCCAGCCGCGGGAGCGAGGTGCGGACGAGGTCGGAACTTCTGCTCCTCCGCAGCCTCGGAACCCGGTGGAGGATGCCATTGATTGGCTCCTGACGCCGGTTAACCTCGGGGATAACCCGGAGGAAGCGGAGGCCAACTTCACCACGGAGAGACAGATCCTCGTCCACGAGGCCATGGAGCTGGCGGCAGCCCGCAAACAACTCGAGATCACCCGGCGTGAGTACGACCGCGCGCATGGTTTCACTTCGGCTACCGTGGAGCCGAGCCGGCACGGCCAGGTGCGGCACCGGGGCGGCGAGCTAGGCGGTAGGATGGAAAAGGATGGGGAGCCAGATCCCTTCCTGCCCTCATCCGGCCCACCTACAACATGCCCATCAAGAACCTGCGCGCGGCACGAGCCGCGGTAGAAGAACTGCCCAGTCTAGAGGGCGAGGAGCGAGCCCGCCAGCATGCTCGCATGCAAGAGCTCCTCCGCATCGCGGACGAGCAGGCTGACGCCAACTGGCAGATGTAGGAGGACCCTAGCTACTCCAGGGGGAGCAAGCTGCCTGCCAACAGCAGGGGCGCGCCGTGCGACACCCAGCAGGCGTTCTCCCCTCAGCCGGCTAAGGCCTGCAGCAGGCGTCGCAGCTCTGGCAACAGGGGCCAACCGCGCCAAGAGCAGACGGTGAACAGCAACCCGCCGCCTCCCCCTCCACCAACCGGAGCGCCCAAACCAGCCGGTTCCCGTCTCTCGGGCCGGGTGGGAGCGCCCAACCCGGATTGTCCGGATGCCCGTGACCGCATCGAGCTCCTCGCTCAAGCGCGCGTCCCGGAGGAGGAAGATTCTACCGGTCTGGTTTGTTTCGGACCCCGCATCCGAAACGAGCCATATCCGGATAAGTTCTCCCTGCCCAGGGACACCCCCAAGTACGACAGCAGCATGAAACCGGAAGATTGGCTGACCGACTATGCTACAACAGTCGGCATCGCCCATGGGAACAACCGCACAGCCGTGCGCTACGTCCCCCTCATGCTAACCGGGTCGGCAAGGACGTGGCTCAACAACCTTGCGCCCAATAACATCAATGCCTGGCCTGACTTAGAGAAGGTGTTCGTCCGCAACTTCAACGGCACGTCCAAGCGTCCAGGGCGCCCGCACGACCTGGCCTTGTGCGTCTAGGGTGACCGCGAGACCGACCGCGAGTACCTTGCCAAGTGGACGGAGCTGCGCAATACATGTGAGGGAATCCTGGAGAGCCAGGCCATCAGTTTCTTCATCGAGGGTTGCCAAGAAGGCACCATGCTTTGCCACCGGCTACTGTGTGACGAGCCGAAAACCATGACGGAGCTCATGACGGTGGCGGACCAGTACGCCACGACGGATGCCGCCCTGAAAAAGCCCCTCCGAGTAAATGCTGACGGGCGTCTGACTCCTACGGAGCCGGCTCAAGACCGGCCGAGCAATCCAGCTGGCGAAGCCGGATCCTCCAGACGCCACGGCAACGACAACCGGTTCCATGTGGACCGCCAGGCCGGACAACAGAAGCCCCACTACCACGCACGGTAGGTCAATGCTGTGGAGGGCGCGCCCAACGCGCCAGCTAATGAGACAAGAAGGCAGAAGCCATGGCTCACCTTCGACCAAATGTTTGACGGCCCGTGCATGTGGCATAGCGGTCCCTTCAAACCGGCTACGCACACCACCCGGAATTGCAGCTGGACCCGCTAGCTAAAAGACCAGGGTACCCAACCTCGTCTCCCCCCTCCCCCTCCTGGTGGACCTCCACCACCGGCTAGGGGAGCCAGCAATGATGGTAACGGCCGCAACGGCGGCAACAACAACAACGGCTACCCCTAGCCGCACGCCGCCTACCACATCTTCGAGACGGAGCAGGACGACAAGTACAGCCGCAGGCGACGCTCCAAGGAGGTCAATGCTGTCATCTCTCCAGTCCCCTAGTACCTGAACTGGTCAGAAACCTCCATCACCTAGAGCCGTGCAGACTAGCCGGAGCACCTGCCGGCTCTCAGGAGCTACGCCATGGTGCTCGACCCCCTCATCGTCTCCAACGCGCGTACCTACTGATTCTCATGCGTCCTCATCGACGAAGGCAGCAGCCTTAACCTCCTCTACCAGTCCTCGCTGGAGAAGCTGGGAATTGGCGAAAGCGACCTGCGCCCGACTACCACGACGTTCCATGGCGTACTGCCGAGGCCAGCCTGCGCCCCGCTGGGGAAAATCTAGATGGACATCATCTTCGGGACCGAGGAGAACTTCCGCCGCGAACCAATCTAGTTCGAGGTGGTAAACCTGATGAGCTCCTACCATGCTCTCCTCGGGCGCCCCACCCTCGCCAAGTTCATGTCCATCCCCCACTACACGTACCTCAAGACGAAGATGCCGGGACCCCATGGCGTGATCACCATCTCCGGCTGCTTCAGGCGGTCGATAGAGTGCGCCTCAGCCGGTTCCAAACTGGCAGAGGCCCTCATCATAGCCGAAGAGAAGCGCGCGATCATGCGCAATGTGGCCATGGCCCAGCATGACATACCGTCCAGCAGCAAACCGGCTGGAGAAGGAGCTTTCCAGCCGGCAAAGGAGACGAAGAGGATCCTGCTCGACCCCTCCGACCCGACCAAGTTCGTCACCATTGGCGCCGGCTTGGACAGCAAATAGGAAGGCGCGCTCGTCGACTTCCTCCAAGAGAATCGGGACATCTTCGTATGGTCCCCCAATGACATGCCGGGTGTGCCGAGGGAGTTCGCCGAGCACTCACTTCATGTGCGTCCGGATGCCAAGTCGGCCAAGCAACCTCTGCGCCGATTTGCAGAGGAGAAGAGGAAGATAATCGGTGACGAGACCACCCGGCTCCTTGCAGCCGGGTTCATCATGGAAGTGTACCACCCGGACTGGTTGGCAAACCCAGTCTTGGTGCTGAAGAAGAACAAGACCTGGCGCATGTGTATCGACTACACCAGCCTGAACAAGGCATGCCCGAAAGACCCCTTCGCCTTGCCCCGTATCGATCAAGTTATCGATTCCACGGCCGACTGTGATTTGTTGTCTTTTCTAGATTTCTATTCCGGGTACAATCAGATCTGGCTAAACCCGGCTGATCAGAGTAAGACATCATTGATCACCCCCTACGGGGCTTTCTGCTACGTAACCATGCATTTCGGTCTGAAAAATGCAGGCGCTACCTATCAACGCTACATGCAGGAGTGCTTCCACTCATAGATAGGCCGAAACGTGCATGATTATGTGGACGATGTGGTCATTAAGACCAAGGAGAAGCGCACCCTCCTCAAAGATCTGGGAGAAACATTTGGCAACCTCCGCCAGTACCAAATGAAGCTGAACCCAGAGAAGTGCGTCTTCGGAGTGCCATCCGGTCAGATCCTCGGTTTCCTCGTATCACAACGAGGCATCGAGGCAAATCCGGAGAAGATCGCGGCCATCGAGAGGATGCAGCCGCCCAGGAGCCTGCTTGGAGTCCAAATGTTCACCGGATGACTGGCTTCCCTCAGCCGTTTCGTCAGCCGGCTGGGGGAGAAGGCACTCCTGCTATACCAGCTGATGAAGAAGACGGACAAGTTCTCCTGGACTTCGCGAGCCAACACCGCATTCCATGACCTCAAGCGCATGCTATCCACAGCGCCGGTTCTAGCCACGCCGGCTAGCAAGGAGCCGATGTTGCTCTATATAGCAGCCATCAGCCGAGTCGTCAACGTCGTCCGGGTGGTTGAGCGCCCCGAGGAAGGTAAGGCTCAGACAGTTCAGAGGCCCGTCTACTACCTCAGCGAGGTTCTCTCCCTCTCCAAGCAGAACTACCCCCACTACCAGAAGATGTGCTACGGCGTGTACCTGGCATGCAAGAAGCTCAAGCACTACTTCCAGGAGCATCCGATTAAGGTCATGTGCACTGCACCCCTTTTGGAAATCATCGGCAACAAAGATGCCACTGGCCAAGTCGCTAAATGGGCCATCGAGCTTACCGCCTACTCCATCTAGTACGAGCCCTGGCTCATGATCAAGTCGCAGGCATTGGAGGACTTCCTCGTCGACTGGGCTGAGACCCAGTATCTCCCACCGGTTCCGGATTCGGACCACTGGAAGATGCATTTCGACGGGTCAAAGATGCTTGGGGGCTTGGGAGCCGGCATCATGCTCACCTCCCCCAAGGGAGACCGGCTGGAGTACGTACTGCAGATCCACTTCAAGGCCTCCAACAAAATAGCCGAATACGAGGCACTGGCGCACGGACTCCGGCTAGCCAAGGAGATCGGTGTCAACCGGATCATGTGCTTCGATGATTCGGATCTGGTGGTGCAGCAAGTATCTGGAGAATGGGACGCCAGAGATGCAAACATGGCTCTCTACCGGTTCCACATCTAGAAGCTCAGCGCCTCCTTCGACGGTTGCGAATTCCACCATGTCCCTCGCATCAACAACGAGGCAGCCGATTCGCTCTCCAAAATCGGATCCACCAGGCAGGCGATCCACCAGGGGTCTCCTTGGAGCACCTACGCAAGCCCTCCATCAACCCGTCACCGGAATCGGACTCCATCATCTAGGCAGGGAGCACTCCGGCTGACGGAGCGGCAGAAGCGGAGCCGACAGAGCCGCCAAAGAAGAAGACCCGCACCAACCTCGGCAAGGCAGTGCCCTTCGGCTCGCAAGACCCAGGGGCTGCCGTCCCGGGTATGCCACCCAGACGACCCCCCCGACATCCGCCAACTGGAGGACGGGAGCGTCCTCGTCATTCGGGAAGTGCCATCCTGGGCACAGCCCTTCATGAACTACATCGCCAATGGAGAACTTCCGGATGACGAGGTTGAGGCCAGGCAAATCCGGCACCGCGCGCACACGTACACTATCATCAACGGCGAACTGTACAAGCGCAGCGTATCCGACATTTTCCAAAGATGCGTCGATGTAGACACGGGCTACCGGCTACTCAAGGACATCCACCAGGGCGAGTGCGGGCTTCACACTTCGTCAAGGGCGATAGTCGCCAAGGCGTTCCGCCATGGTTTCTATTGGCCCACTGCCCTCGAGGATGCTGAGCAGCTGGTCCTCGCGTGTAATGGGTGCCAACGCTTCGGGCAGCTCAAGCACATGCCAACTTCGGTACTTAAGACCATACCGATCACCTGGCCCTTCGCGGTTTGGGGCCTCGACATGGTCGGTCCCTTCAAGCGAGCACGCGCGGGCATGACCCACCTACTGGTGGCGGTGGACAAGTTCACAAAGTGGATCGAGGCCAGGCCTATCCGAAAGCTGGATGTGGCGACAGTCGTTACCTTCTACACCGCCATCATCAACCGCTTCGGCTACCCCAACAACATCATCACCGACAACGGCACGAACTTCGCCAAGGGGGCCTTCACCCGGTTCTGCAGGAACAAGGGCATCTAGCTGGACCTCGCCTCCGTCGCGCACCCGCAGTCCAACGGGCAAGTCGAAAGAGCAAACGGCTTGGTGCTAGCCGGCATCAAGCCACACCTCATCGATCCGTTGGAGCGGTGACCCGGATGTTGGATCGAAGAACTTCCGGCTGTGCTGTGGAGCCTCTGCACCACACCGAATAGATCAACCGGCTACACGCCGTTGTTCCTGGTCTACGGATCGGAAGCCATCCTCTCTGCCGACATCAAGTTCGACTCCCAGCGCAAGCTCCTATACGACGAAAAAGCCAACCAGGAGGCGCGGGAGCACGGAGTGGATCTCCTGCAGGAGGCCTGCGAGCTGGCCCTGTCTAGATCGGCCCTGTACCAGCAGCGACTATGTCGCTACCATTCAAGCCGGATCCGCCCAGTCGCATTCCGCCAGGGAGATCTGGTTCTCCGGCTGGTGCAAGACATGAAGGGCATGCACAAGTTATCGCCACCCTGGGAGGGCCCCTTCATCATCAGCCGGGCACTGCCCAACGACTCCTACTACCTCATCGACGCGCAGCAGCCGCGCAAGAACAAGATGGACAAGTCAGACGAGGAGACCGAGCGTCCTTGGAACGCGGCCCTGCTGCGCCCGTTTTACACCTAGTCACTAGACAGTGTATGTATCCCGCGAACCCTATGAATGAAAATGCATACCCCTACGAGAATCTCGGGGGCTCCTTGCTAGACATGTGTATGCACCTGTTCTCCGGTTCTGATTTTCGGCTCCGGCAACCCCTACTCGGGGGCTCGCCGGCTGGCCCAGCCTGCTAAGTCAACAAACCGACTGAGTAGTGTGCGATGATGTCGGAGGCCCACTCTTTGTCTTAGCTATAGACCGCAACCCGACTATCCAGCTAGCAAGAGGAAAAGCCCGAAGCATCCCACACGAAAAAAGGGGAGGAGACGCGACAGACCGGGCGTCCCGGCCTTGCAACTAGCTTAAGCCAATCCGGTTACGAGGCCATTAGTACCGTGCGCGATGTACTGTCAGCTCCCTTCGCTTTCGGCTGCAGACCGCAACCCGGCTACCCGGCAAGGACGCAGCGAAAACAGCAGAACACACGGGAAAGCGCTCAAGTGTCTAGGGAGGCACAAGCTAGTTTTTGAAAACACAAGTCATTTTCCGGCTACAATTTTGCAGACTAACCTATTAACCTATGAGGACATGTGTATGTGTATGTATATTCGTGTCCGACTACCTCGAGTCGGAATTCAAGAAGGAATGAAGAAGAAGATTCGAAGTCCTTGCCTTCATCAAGCACTCCGAATCTCGGGGGCTACACCCACTAGGTGCGCTCGCGCGCCCCCAGTGGAATCTTGTAGTTCCTGACCGGCTAAAGGCGTTTAGCCGGCCGTTCAGAGCCTAGGTGAGGGCATGGGCAGGTGAAAAGAAGGCAAGAAAGATTTGAAGCACCTGGCTATGCCTGCTACTCCGAATCTCGGGGGCTACACCTAGTGGGTGCGCTCGCACGCCCCCACTGAAATGGTAGTTCCCCCGGCTGAAGGTGTCCAGCCTGCGAAGACAACCGACTAAGACAAGTCTAGTCGGATAAAGAAAGAAGATTTGGGAAAAGAGGGAAGATTCGAAGCACCTGGCTACGCCATCTACTACGAATCTTGGGGGCTACACCCAGTGGGTGCGCTAGCGCGCCCCCACTGGAGGTGTAGTTCCTCCGGATAAAGGTGTGTAGCCGAAGGAAGCAAGCCGGATGAAGTCAACCGGCAAAATATCGAAAGAAAATTCGAAGCACACAAGTTGAAGGAAACTCAGGCAAATTCAATATTAACAAACAAAAAGGAGGCGAGGCTCCCATAAGTTTACCCGGCATCAGAAGCAGCCTGTATAGACGAACAAGTTGCAAGCATAGTTAAAAGGAAGACAAATACACCCGGCATCCTGGGGCAGCGACTAGGCGGCAGGACCCTTGCCGTGAGGAAGATCTCGTCCGGCAGAAGCTTCGGGCGGAGGAGGTGGCGCGGAGCTCGATCCGGTTCTGGCGCCCGTGGGCGGCGGCATCGGGCCCTCCGCATCAGGAGTACCGACGGACTCTGAGTCGATGAGCACCTCATCGGGATCCACGTAGTCGGCGATCTTGATGGCGGATCCACGGAGCTCCGGATGGGTTTGGCGGATGGCGGCCAGATCGGCACCGGCACGGAAGCCTCCGTCGATCTTCTCGACACGGGAGTCCTTGTACCAGGAGAGCATGAGGGCCAGAGCCATCTTCGCTCCGGCTCGCGCCGCCAGGTCCCGCAGCCGGTCCACCGCAGTCGGCACCTCTCCCACCTTCGCAGCCAGCTGCGCCATCGTCTCCGGAACCGGAGCCTCCGGCCACACGAAGGAGAAGACGTCACGTGCCGCCTGGTGAAGCTTGGCAGCCTCTTCGGCAAGAAGGACGACGAGCTCTTGAGCCATCGGCTGCGCTCCCGGCCAGTTCTCCTACAGCTGGTTGTAGGCCAGCAGGTCTATGCCGGGATAAAATGCTGTCAGAAAAAAGGGTCAGATCCGGCTACCGGATCCGGAAAGAAAAGAAGGCGAAAAAGGGGAACTTACCCTTAGCCGTGTGGCCGACCTGCATCAGCTCCTCCACCAGAACCTTCTCCTTCGTCGCCAGCTGTTTGATCTCCTTCTCTTGGTCCTTGTTCTGGGCCTCGAGAAGGTTGAAGGCTTCGGTCCGGCTGGCAAGCGAGGCATCGCGCTCCTTGATGGTGGCCTCCAAGCCATCTACCCTCGCATGCCAATCTTTATTCTGCAGCCGCAGATTAGAGTTGGACTTGCTCAGCCGGTCGTTCGCTTTCTTCAAGCGATCGATCTCGCGCTGAGCACACACGACAAAACCGGCTGTCAGTAAAAAAAGGGCAAGACCAATGAGGCGAACTTACTCTTGGAGGTCCCGTTGGCAGCATCAAGCTTCTGCTCCAGGGTCCGGTTTCCGCCGGCTGCGGCCTCTAGCAGCCGGATCTCCTTCACCGCCAACTCGAGTGTGGCGGCGAGCTCCGTCAGCAAGGCGGCGGAGGAAGCATCATCGTCCATGGCGTTGACGGCCAAGGACTCCTTTGCGGCTACCACCGCCGTCCTCCACTCCTCCCCCGGCTCCTCGTAGGAGTTGTCATCACCGACAACCACGAGCTCCTTGCCCGCAGCCCCCCGCGCGCCCGCGGAAGAGCCATCCGGCTGCGAGGACTCTGCTTCCAGCTGAGGATCCTCTGGTCCGGCTGGGGCAGCCGGTTCAGCTCTAGGTGGAGGTGGAGGCGGCACCTCGGATGAAGGAGGGGTGCTGGCAAGCGCAGTTGGAGCGGCGGGCGGCGACCCGGTCGGCGCTCATGCCGGGCTCATGGCTCCAAAAGAAACCAACGTGCTAAGAAGACATTAGAAGAAAGGGAAAAGAGAAAATCAAGTAAACCAAATGCAGAAAGGCAGGGAAAAAGACAGACAGAAAAACGATGAAGGGGAGAAGAAACGTACCCTGGCACAACTGGAGGTGGCCCCTTCTTTCGGCCAAGGCGGCTCGGCGGCAGGGTGCTGGTCCCGCTCCTCTTGGGAGCCAGCTCCTCCACGGCGGACCGGCGGGAGCCGAAACGGCGGGAGCCGCTCCCACCAGCTTCACCGTTCATCGTAGGGCGCGGTGCCGGGTCGGTGGTCGGCGCGGCCTCCTCCTCCTCAACAACCTCCGGGTGAGGGTTGGCAGCCGACTCATCGTTCCGGCTAGGGAAGGCATCCCCATCCCCGTCCGATTCCTCGCCGGACCCCCGAGCGCGCGGCTCGAGCAAGTCGGGTGTGAACACCTCGAGGGGACCCTCGCCCTCCTCGCGAATGATGCAAGGGAACATCTGCCGGATACAAAAGATCGGTCAGACGAAACAAGGAAGAAGTGCAAGAAATATAAGAGAAACATCTGGCTAGAAGAACTTACCCGGGGCGCGCGGTTCTCCCGGCTATAAGGCGCCAGGTTGAACTTCCAGTTCTCTGGCAGTCGCTCCTTGGTGATCGTCCACAACCACTCCTTCAGGTTGTGGTAGCGGGGATCGCCGCGCGACAGCCGGGTCGGGTCCAGCCGGCCGGAGTAATAGCACATCTTGTGCGCTCGCTACTGCAATGGCATCATCAGTCGGGACATCCAGCTGAGGGTGAAGTCCAGGCCGGTCAGCCGACAGTGGACAAGGCAGCGCATGCGCTTCAGCATCTCATCCTACTCCGCCTTGTCGCCGTGGAACTTCAAGTCCCAGTTCTGCCAGCTGGACTCGACGTCCTGGAAGGCCGGAAGGTTAATCCGGTCGACGTTGGTGAGGTTCTTCACGTAGAAGTACGACTGCTGCCACAGTCGTACCGTGTCGTGCAGAACAAATTTGGGGTAGCCGGTCTGCGAGCAAGAGTAGATGGAGGCGCCGCCGCAGACGACTTGCGGCCCCTGCGTGAACTGAACCTGCGGCCAGACCCGGAAGAGCCGGCAGAAGATCCCGAGATCCGGCTGGTTCCCGAGGTAGCTCTCGCTGAAGGCCATGAAGTGCGCCAACGTCCCGATTGTGTTGGCACCGAGGTGGTGGAGGCGGAGCTCGAAGAAGGCAAGGAAGGTCAAGAGGAAGGGGTGCACCGGCAAGGCAAACCCGCGCGCCAGATGGGAGAGGAAGATGACGCGCTCCCCCTCCGCCGGGTGCGGCGACACCTCCCCCGCCGGTGCCAACCGCACCACCACGTCCTCCGACGACGGGAGAACGCGGGTGGCGCGGTACTTCTCGATCTGGTCTTCGGTGTCGGAGGAGCCGCACCAAGCCCCGCGGTCGGCAGCCATCTCCGAATGATAGGGGGAGCAGCAACGGAAGAGTGGCGGTGGCCGGTAGCAACGACGACGACGAGCGGGCGGCGCGGCGGGTTACAGCGCAGAAGGCAAGGGCGCAAAGGCAGGAGCGCGCGGGGGAAGAAGAAACTGCAGCGGGGGAGCGAAGGAAGGGAACTGCCTCCCCCACGGCGTCCCTTTAAAGGGCCAGAAGGGCAACCATCAACAGAGCCACGTGGCGCGCATCCGGACGACCCTCACCCCAACTGCCGCCCAGATCCCGTGTGCCGAGGCAGGATGCGCAGAAGATCCCGGAGCAGGAACAGAAGCGCCGGACAACGGCTTCCCGAGGCGACGTGCGACGGGATGTTATGCTGCCTGCCGCAGTGCAATGATGGCGCGTGCGCGCGTGGCCGGCGTCAGTGCTGACGTCGTGGGTAGCGCAACCACCAAGCACAGCCGGACACAAATTCAAAACCAGGAGGGAGCGTGCGCACATTTCGCCTAAGGGCGGAATCCACACGTGCTCGGGGGCTAGTGTCAGGGGGATGATCCCCAGGTACCCCAACCGGACAAGAAACAAGGCAATCGGATGGTGTCCGGCTGGCCAGATGCAGCCGGACAAGGCAAGACAGGCCGGCTATCGCATGGTAGCCGGATCTGCAAGAAGTAGCCGGCTACGGCGACGTAGCCAGAACCAATCAGTGAGACAGGACAACGTGCGTATCAGTGCACGGTACGCCCTGTACGATGACAAGACCGGCAACTACCCGGCCATACCGAAGACATTGCGGGGATGACGCGGGAACAGTGGCCCGATGCTGACGATGGGCTAGCACGACGTCCACTGTGCCCACGACAGCCATACCGCTCATACTCCGACGTGACATGCCATACTGGATACTGGAGATGACCAGACGGCTGGGACCTGCCTGTGGGGCCCGCCAGTCGGACTGGCTAGTGAGACCGTTGCCTCTCTGCCTATATGAGGAGAGGCAAGGCCTCAGTAGAAAGGGTTGGTCTCATAGCATTTAAGGCAGTAGCTAGTGAATACAGCTCGAGGAGCACTTGTAGTTCGTATATCCCACATAGTCAGATCCGGCAGGAGTAGGAGCTTTATCTCATCACGAGGGCTCCGAACCTGGGTACTTCCTGCGTCCAGCTACGCTCGCTTGTATCCAATCCCGCCTGCGGACGCCGTCGATAGCTTCCCTGCTAGTCCCCACACCTCTATCTAACCTCTTCAGGTACTGCCGTTCCCAATACAACGACAGCTAGCGGCAAGCAACTTGCATTGCACACCAGCCCTGCTGCTGCCCAAGTTGTGAGGAAGGAGGCGCACTCCAAGGGCTTGGTTATGCCACATATGCTCAGTGGAGAGAGTTATCCACAGGCTCTGATAAAATATGTAGATAATTGGAACAGAGCGGAGTTCGTCAATCCCAACGAAGATCTCCCGGAGAAGTTCGTGCCCGCCGAATTCAGTGCGCAAATGAACACCGCAGCCAAGGCTATCAACCTTGCTGGCCGGATGATGGAGGTATGCTACTTTGTCCTTTCTTTAACATGCACAAGTGCTTAGAGATATATCCATTAGTCCCCAAGCCTCCGGGGGAGTAACGTGTTACTCGGCCGGATGCTCCTTAGAGAACTAGTGTAACTCCTTAGTAGCTTTGGATATGCACACACCTAGAGCCGGGTTAAACTCCACTTGGCCCGGATTTTGTACACTTCGAATATGCACACACCTAGAGCCGGGTTAAGTTCCACTTGGCCCGGATTTTGTACACTTCGAATATGCACACACCTAGAGATGGGTTAAGTTCCACTTGGCCCGGATTTTGTACACTTCGAATACGCACACACCTAGAGCTGGGTTAAGTTCCACTTGGCCCGGATTTTGTACACTTCGAATATGCACACCCCTAGAGCCGGGTTAAGTTCGACTTGGCTCGGGTTTTGTACACTTCGAATATGCACACACCTAGAGTCGGGTTAAGTTCTACTTGGCCCGGGTTTTGTACACTTCGAATATGCACACACCTAGAGCCGGGTTAAGTTGCACTTGGCCCGGATTTTGTACACTTCGAATATGCACACACCTAAGCCACCCTTGCTTTTTTCAGATCACTACCAATCACCGGAGCGCTGAGTTTCAGCGCCTCTTGGACACACACAAGGCACTGCGCTCAAAACATACAACGCTTCTTGATGAGTTTGAGAAAAGGGGTAAGTTTTCTCTTCGACTTTTCCCCATCTTTCTGTCCCTTTTCCCGACGAACTAATCCATTATTCGGTTTGCCTAGCCGGAGTGGAGGCCAAAAATACAATCATGAGGAAGAACTTGGCCGAGATAAAAGGTAATTCACTTTGGTTACTCAATTTCCGTGCACTTTCTCCTTTCTCCTAGGCTCGGCAGATATTCATAACTTGGCTCTGCCGGGTCAACAAACCGTTGCAGCATCCCTTGAAGATAGTTAGCCCGTGCCTGATATGATGCTGCATTTTCTCAAACAAGCAGGGCAACATCAGGCCGAATTTAAGAAGAAGGATGATTAGCTCGCCAAACTCCGAGCGAAAGATGATGAAATTGCCATGCTAAAGGCTGAGATGAAAACACTCAAAGAGCTCCACAAAACAGAGATGGACAAGGCTGGCGAAGACTTCACCGAGGAGCGAGACCGTCTTAACCTCCAACTCACCAAGGATCAAGAATTGCTGAAGGAGGCTGACGTCAAGCTAGACTCTGGTAATGCTGAACTTGAGCAGCTCCGTACGAGACGTGATAATTGCACGAAGGAGCTGACTCGGATCCATAGCCATATCTCCCGTAAACTCCTTTCCTTAAGCCAACATGCATTTCTCCGGATTATGCTCCTTTACTTATTTTACCTGTTTTGTCTTCAGGCAAATTCCCAGAGGGCGATGCCATTGCATCTACTGCCGTTGCCAAGTTCCGCCAGCAGAGGGGTACTCCAACTGGTCCTGGCTATGGCCCCATTCCTTTAGACTTGGAGGATCTGATAGTCAGCCGATCCTCCCGAGTTGAAATTATGAAGAACTATGGTTCGGGTCTCCTGGATTCAGCCGTCTGGATCTTCCGTGCCCTTTAGCCTAGTGAGGATGTTCTGGAGGGATCCACTGCTCTGATCAACAAACTGATGAATTGTGAGACCCAACTTGACCTCTGGAGGGAATCCGCTGCTCGCGCTGAAGCTGATACTGTCCTCCACTTCGTTCTTACGTGGTCTGAAAACTAAATCTGAAGCTTCTCAAGTGCTTGCGCATCAAATCAAAGTGTTCGAATGACTCGGATTGGGTAGCTCGGCATAAGGCTTGTGCCCATAACCTCATCCGGTTTGCCCCCGTCCATCAATGGAACGAGGGACCAAGCTTCCTTGACGATGTTGATGACGAATATGTCGAACATGGTTCGGGCGACAATGCAGAGGATGAAGCCTCGATGTCGAAGAAAATGAAGATGATGATGAAGCTGAGGCCGGAGTTCCACCTGCTGGCACCGAGTTACCTCCTCCTGCTGCTGCTCCTTGAGCACCAAAAAACACTTTCAAATTTATCAGATCCCCGGTATGCCGGGTGCAGATGTATGAAGCATACTGATTTTGTTTTGCTACTATGTTATTCACACCAGGTTAACTTGGGTGTAGTCCCCGAGTTTCATTTTCTTGTTCCTTCAATTTCATGGCTCGGCTCGCGTCTACCTTGATTCGGTTTTGTGACTTACGAGACCAAGTTTCAAAAATTGGCTTAACAATACTTGGAAACTTTAGGATTAGCTCAAAATAATCCAGCATAGTAAAGGTAAAATAAACATGGGGTTAGTCCGAACAATAAACGTCGGCTCGATTACGTTCCTTTCCTTAGTCATTTTTCGTGTGCTGCGCATTTCCGAACTTGATCTCTTGCTTGCCATGAAGCCAATTCTTGTTGGACAGCAGCAAGTCGAAGAGTTGAGTTTTTGGTGCTCACACACTACTAATCCGGCTTAGGTAGAAGTAACTTAAGCTAGCCGACATAAAAATAAAAATAACTAACACAAAGGACAATAAGTATTACTAAG
Source organism: Avena eriantha (assembly GCA_910589775.1). Lineage (NCBI taxonomy): Eukaryota > Viridiplantae > Streptophyta > Magnoliopsida > Poales > Poaceae > Avena > Avena eriantha. Next base: position 420,423,824 of record OU342742.1, read on the forward strand.
GCAGTCCCCGAGTTACTGCTCGAGGTGCCAAGATTTCATTGATAAGCTCATTGTCGGCATACATACCGACATATGAGAAACTAGGATACACACACTTCTTTGTTAAGTGTAGAATGGACGAAGTAGGGCTACATTCCATGGATGTTTAGATTCCTCGCCTGACCTGTCCGCCTTGTTCTTCTCCGTCGGTTGTGCATCAGTGAGATAATAAGAGTCATTGTGCAATGCTTTGCTTACAATGAATGGCCCTTCCCATGGGGGGATAACTTATGCATGCCAGCAGTATGCTGCACCAACCGAAGTACCAAATCACCTTCCTGGAAGACTCGGGGGTTTACTTTCTGGCTATGATAGTGTCAGAGATTTTGCTGATATATGGCGGATCTAGACAATGCCAATTCTCTTGCTTCTTCCAGCAGATCAACATCATTTTGTCGGGCTTCCCGCACTTCGGCTTCTGTGTATTGCGTGACTCTAGGCGAACCATGCTCTATGTCTGCTGGTAATACAACTTCTGCCCCATATACCAGAAAAAATGGCATATTGCCTGTTGATTGATTCAGAGTTGTTCTTAAACTCCATAGTACCGTTGGTAGTTCTTCTATCCAGCACCCCGCTGATCTTTGCAGCGGCTCAATGAGCCGGGTTTTTATCCCGGATAATACTAATGCGTTGCATCTTTCCACTTGTCCGTTCGATGCGCGGTGGGCTACTGAAGCAATGTCCAGCCGGATCTTTTTATCCCGGCAGAATAGCACAAATGCTCCTTCAGCGAAATTGGTGTCGTTATCTGTTATGATACTGTGAGGGTAGCCATATCTCAGGATGATATCTTTGATAAATGTCACTGCTGTAGCTCCATCACATTTTCTTATTGGATTTACTTCAATCCATTTTGTAAACTTGTCCACCATAACCAAGATATGGGTCATATTTCCTCTTGCCGGCTTAAATGGGCCAACCATATCCAAACATGATACATCAAATGGCTAGGTAATTGGTATGGTCTTGAGTTCCGACATTGGCATGTGTGTCTTGGTAGCGTCCCTCTAACAACCGTTGCATTTTCTTACTAGATCCTCTACTTTCTCTAAGGCACTTGGCCAGTAAAACCCATGCCGGAAAGCTTTTGCTACCAAGGCTCTGGACGAGGCGTGATGCCCACACTCCCCTTGATGTATATCTTGGAGGATGTCAAGCCCTTCTTCCGGATCAACACATCGTTGGAGGACATTTGTGTCACTTCTCTTGTATAGCTCGGAATTGATAATCGTGTATGCCTTTGCCCTCCTCTGAATTTGCCTTGAAAGCACTTCTTCACTGGGCAAAGTTCCATCCTTCAGGAATTGGAATATGGGCAGTGCCCAAGCTGGTATAGCTCGCACTGGAAACACTTCCTCGTCAATTTCCATTTGATCCACCGGCATAACCTCAGCCGGATCAAGCTGCACAGTCCCAGGGTTCTGCGAAGCAGTCCCTGCGTTTGCCGAGGCAGTCCCCGCGTTTCGTGAACCATTTCCCACATCAATGTCCATGGGCACAGCTTCCCGACTCCAGATTTCCCGTGTCTCGGACTCTAGGGAGGGCCTGATAGATGGTTTTCTGAGGTGCTCTAGTGCTACACCTGGTAGAATCTCTTGTCGGGTTGATCCGAGTTTCGACAGTACGTCGGCAGCCTCATTTTCCAGCCGGGGTACATGGTGAAATTCGCATCCCTCAAAGTATCCTGATATCTTCTGCACATGAAATCTATACAATGCCATGTTTTCATCCAAAGCATCCCATTGCCCTGAGACTTGCTGAACCACCAGGTCCAAGTCACCAAAGCACTGGATCCGGTGTATTCCAATTTCTTTTGCCACTTTGAGCCCATGTACAAGTGCTTCATATTCTACAACATTGTTTGATGCTGCGAATGGATCTGCAGCACATACTTCAACTAGTCTTTCTTGGGTGAGGTAAGCACAACTCCGGCGCCTAACCCGGTTTTTCTTTTTGATCCGTCAAAGTGCATTCTCCATTAGTTCGGATCTGGCAATGGTGGCTCATATTGCATCTCGGCCCAATCCACGAAAAAGTCAGCCACATCCTGAGACTTGATCGCATCTCTCTTGTCGTATTGCGGAGCATAAGGGGCTAGCTCAATTGCCCATTTTGCAATCCGGCCACTTGCATCCTTGTTTCTCATTATCTCAGATATGGGGGCTTCACATATTACTTTGATGGGGTCCTCTTCAAAATAGTGCTTTAGCTTCTTAGCCGCCATATACACACCATATGCCATCTTCTGATAGTGAGGATAGTTTTACTTTGAAGCTGACAATACCTCGCTCAGATAATATACTGGTATTTGCACTGAATTACCCTCCTCGTCGTGCTCTACCATAATTACTGCACTTACAACTCGGTTGGTTGCGGCTATATAGAGCAACATCGGCTCTTTTGATAGTGGAGAGGCTAACACCGGTGCAGTGGCTAACATTTTCTTTAACTAGATGAAGGCTTCATTGGCCTGCGGCGTCCATATGAACATGTCCAAATTTTTCATTAGTTGATAGAGAGGCAGTGCCTTTTCTCCCAACCGACATACAAACCGACTTAAGGATGCCAGGTAACCAGTGAACTTCTGGACATCGTTAAGACACTTCAGCAAATCCATTCGCTCTATGGCCCGGATTTTAGTTGGGTTAGCTTCGATACCTCGGCTGGAGACAAGAAATCTGACTAATTTTCTAGCCGGGACACCGAAGGTACATTTCTCCGGATTAAGCTTCATTCGGAACCTCCTTAAGTTCGCGATCGTTTGCCGGATATCATCAAGGAGCGTTTTGCTTTCCTTGGTTTTTATAACCACATCATCCACATACACTTGCAGATTTCGACCAATTTGGTCATGTAAACATTTTTGCATACATCTTTGGTACGTTGCCCCTGCATTACGTAAACCAAAAGGCATGGTGCGATAGCAATAAGCCCCGTACGGGGTAATAAATGCAGTCTTTATTTGATCATTCAGGTTCGGAGGTATCTGGTGGAAACCAGAATATGCGTCTATGAACGACAATAACTCGCACCCAGCAGTAGAATCTATGACCTGGTCTATCCTTGGCAGTGGGAATGGATCTTTTGGGAACGCCTTATTTAGGTTCGTGTAATCGATGCACATACGCCAAACCACAACTACATTCGGATCATCTTTCTTCTTTTCCACAAGCACCGGATCAGATAGCCAATCTAGGTAAAGCACTTCCATGATGAACCCATCTGCGAGAAGCCGAGCTATCTCATCTCCAATGACTTTTCTCCTGTCTTCGGCGAAGCGGCGGAGAGGTTGCTTCACCGGCTTTGATCCGGGTCTCACATTCAAAGAGTGCTCGGCCAACTCCCTCGGAACACCTTGCAAGTCCTGTGTGGACCAAGCAAAGATACCTCGATTCTCACGGAGGAAGTTGATGAGCTTGGTTTCCTATTTCTCGGTTAACCCGGCACCAATTGTTACGGTGCGCTCTGGGAACAGATCATCAACTGGCACTTTCTTTGTGTCCTTTGTTGCTTGAAATGATACACTTCCATGCGGTTTACTCAGCGCCGGCATATACTGCTGTGCGGACTGAGCCAATGCCGCTACCTCCTGGATCTTTCTTTTTTCTTGTGCAATCACGAGTGACTCAGCCAAGTTAGACCCGGCTGACGCACACTCAATGGAACGTCGGAAGTCCCCAGCTATGGTAATTACCCCATTTGTCCCAGGCAGTTTCATCTTCAAGTAACTTATGTGAGTACTTTCCATGAATTTGTTCAGGCCTGGCCTGCCGAGTAACGCGTGATATGCGCTTTCTAAGTTCACAACCTCAAACTCCAGATTCTCAGTTCGGCAGTTATCTCTCGTGCCGAATAACACGTCAACCCAGACTTTGCCAATGGGTTCACAGGAGATACTAGGCACAATGCCGTGGAAAGTTGTCCTCGTGGTTTGGAGCATGTTCTCCGAGATACCCAACTTGCACATTGTATCCACATACATGATATTAATGCTACTGCCATTGTCGATCAGCACCTTGGAGAACCTCACATTGATATTTGGCCTAATGAACGTTGGGTTCAGCACTAGTGCATATGAACCAGGACTTGGCATGAGCTTGGGATGGTCTTTGATACTCCAGGTTTCCTGATCCAACCAAGGCATATACCTCGTCACCGCCAGCATAACTGCATTCACCTCCATATGTCGGTGTTGCATGCTCTTTCTATCCATTTCCTCTGTGGTAAACACAAAATAACTCTGGTGATGCTCTCTGTATTCATTTCTCCCCTCATTACCGGGATATCTCTGATCTGGCTAATGTTGATTTTCCACATGATGCACTGCATCCCTTCTCTCATGGTTTGCATACCTCGGCGGAGGTGGTGGCAACATTAACTGTTGCATGTTCGCTCCGGAGAGAAATTGCTGCCAGGGTAACTCCTGCCGACGTTGATAGTTCCGAAGTGCCTGAGCATTCCCCGAACCACTTTGTTCTATCTTCCTCATCCACTCGCATTGCCGAGTCGTATGACCCGCCGGGTTACTCGAATTTGGCGTGTGAAATTTGCACGGCTGATCCAGCATTGCCTCATACGTATACCTTGGCCGGTCTATCTTTTCTTGCCACTGTCTCTTTTGTTCGGGCGTCCAAGTTTTCTTGCCATCATTTCTCGGAGTCCATTGTTGCCCTCCAGTTTTCTGACGCTGATTACTCCCTGCTCCGGGTTGATCTTGATTTACAGCAGCAACTTGTTGCGAACTATATCTATAATCTGGTCTATCATCTCTTCTCTTACCCCGGTAATCATTTCGTCGGGATGATCCGGCTCCATCTCGCTGGTAGTACTCCTCATTTGACTCGTTTGACATAAGCCGGGGTTGAGTCGGATCACCCAAAGCATACGAATCAACAATCCGGATCGTCTCTGCTAGTGTAGTTGGCATATCCCTTTGTAACCTTTGCCACAACATGCTTGCATATCTACATCCTTGTGCAAACCAAGCTATGGCATGAGACTCAATCACGCCCTTACACGAGTTTCTTACGTTGCACCAGCGAGTTAGGAACTCCCGGTCTGTTTCATTCGGTCTGTGTTTGCACATTGCTAAGGTCTGTGGCCTATTTGGCCTTTGATACCTGCTCGAGAAGTTACTGACAAATATTTCCTCAAAATCGATCTAGCAGTTCATACTCCCGGGTGGTAAGTTGTTTAAGCATACCCTCGCTGGCCCCTCTAGCATCTGAGGTACATATCTCACTGCCCATCTCAGATTGCTTGTGGCAATTTTTACTATTGTTGCATAATTGATTAACCAATCCTCCGGCTTTGTTGTGCCATCATATGTTTTCGGTAACTGGAAGTTAGGTACCGGAGGCTCTTTCATGATCCGAGGCCCAAAGCACGCCGGACCCGGAGGACCTTAACACTCAATTTGCTCTGACCTATAAAGCCGATCTAGCTTTAACCTGGTGTCATCAGGCATCAAGTTCCTGCTTCCCAACCTTGACCCTATCAAATGATAATCCCTCCTAGAGTATCCTGCGTTCACCATTTCCAAATCATGGTCATTGTATTTGTCTTGCTCTTGTTGAGCACAATTTTGCCGCATACCTTGGCCGGCATTCTGCTATTGCCGAGGTACACTCCGCTGCTGCTATTGCTGAGGTAAGTTTTGCCCTGCACCTGCCGAGTTACGCTGTCCGGCATTGCCGTTGATGACGTTTTTCTGACCGGCATTGCCTTGGTCGCGCTTACCTCGGCCAGCTTCACCTAGGCTAACACTTCATCGATCCTCATTTCCCTGCATTGCTTTTCCTTTCCCTGCCCTTGCCGGGTCATACGGGACTATCTGCTTGTTTCTCCTTGCCGAGGTTACCACCTCCTCTCTCCTAGGGCCATCATGAGGGGATGACGCAGCTCCAGCAGATTTCTCCGAGTTTCCCACTGCTGAATAAACGACCTTGCAAGCCCTAGCTCTTGCCAGGTTAGCCCTGAGCAACTCCTCATTCCGTCTGTTAGCGATCCGAAATAACTCGTTGACCCTCTCATGCTGTCTCTGCCGGGCTTCACCCGTCAAACCCTCTAACTCGGATGCAGCTGCATCTGCTGCTCTGAGGTTCTTTGCTGGGGTGCTGTACTTTGGCAGCCCCATGGACAAAGGGTTCTCTGATTCTTCAACTCTAGTGTCACCCTCTTTGTTCATTTCACTGATGAGGTTTCTCCCTTTTACTTTTACAGCAGCTACCTTATTTGCTCTTGCATACTCTCGCAGCGTCATGTTCAACGACTGCTGAGCTACGGCTATCTTTTTCGCGCCCTCTAGGATTTTCTGCCTAGTTTCCTCTACCTCGGCCTATGCCTGAGCCGGATCTACCACAGGTGCTATAGGGCTCTCCAAGCTATCTATCGCTTGCTGCAGTAAGTTTTCTGGCCTCTCTAGCGGAGGACCTCTACTTTTCCTTGGTGCCTTGGGTGTTACCTCCAGATCTAGTGTCGAATTATTGCTCGCGCCAGCGCCAGGCGCTGTCATCATCACCTTGGCGTGGTCTGGGGAGCGAGTGATATGCGCCCCATAAGCCGCGCTAAGGGGTGGCTCGCCTCCTTCAACGACGTGCCGCGGGTGAACGCATGACACATTGACACCAACGTGTGGGCGCCAAGCTTGACAAAGACGTTGTTGCGTGGTGGAGGTCTCTTGCCGAAGCAACCAGCATTGTCGCTGACGTAGTCCAGCGCTCCGAAGCGCTGAACGAGTCCGGAGACGATGCGCTCGCCGTTGCCGATGATGTTTTCCGTCCGGATCTTCACTCCTGCTAGAGCTGCTAGGCCCACGGTGGGCGCCAACTGTCGTGGTGGTGTCACGGCAGATGCCATGGATAGGCTAAAGGTGGGGCTAATATGCATTAGAGGAATCCAGGGAGAGATAGTGTGGTGATTCCACACACATATGCTTCATATTCACCAAGTGTTCAAGGTTTACATATGCTCCATGAGCTGTATTGGGGAGAGGAGGAAGAAGAAGCTCTCTTACTCTCACCACTTCCTATCTCCCAGTGAACCAACTACTCAATTGCCAACCCCCTCTACAGAGGCCCTAGAGCTCCTTATAAAGGGGAGGCTAGGTTGCTAACTAGGGCATACGTGGAGGCATATTCCTTGCAATATGCCTCTTCCAAAAATAGCAACCCGACCGGGTCTTCTTTTGCCGTCGTAAGCCATGCACAGGGAATGTAACCCTCTGCGGCGCCAGCATCAGCCGACATAGGCAACGTCACCTTTGTCGGCCACGCCCCGCTGGTCCCTTCCTCTATTCGCTTTGCTCATGCTCCTGCGTACAGCGGCCACATTTTGACCAGCGAGATACCTTCCTTCTCTTGCAAGCCTGGTATAACCCGGATCGGGCCTGGTTAACCCGGCTCCGTAGGTACCTGCATACAAGTTACAAATATCCTGCCGGCATACGACATACGTTGGCCGAGACACAGTCAGGTGGACATCGTCCGGTCCGGGTTACTCCGTAAGTCAGCCTTCCTTGAGGGGACCCGGCCAACTTTCACTTTGACCTTGCCATACCTCGGCTAACTCGGCCTTTATACCCCGGCGTGACCCTACCCAGGGATATCCCCCCAATAGTTATTTTCTCCCGTCACGAAGCAGAGTGCTACACTTCTCCCCTCCCTCGACATCGAGGGATTCCATGCTCCTCATCTATCCACTAGGCGTGAGGCCGAGGCCTTCGTCGAGCTTACCCGTAGGATCCTTACCCCTTTGGGGGAAGCGGCATGGGGGCCTGGATGGCTTCATTATCAGCGAATGCCAGGTGATGTTGGGTGTCGTGGGGAGGGCGCTCTTCACTAACCTCTTGCAGCTAGCCCCTGAGGTAGGCTATGCCCAGGCCATGCGACCGGCTGCCACCATAGCTGAGTTGGACCCCAGGGCCTCTGAACTCGCGAACCTGCTAATCAGGGAACTTCCTCGCTAGGTGGACAAGGGGACAAACAATAGGTACGATGGCACCGAAGGCTCTGCTACCCTAGATGCCGGTCTTGGCAACTCGAAAGTTGGCGCTACGGTTGGGGAGGTTGACATTTGCTCTGGTAATTCCTGTGGGGCACCTTAGAACTTGTCTTTCCCAACCAGGACTGTAATAGTACTTCCCTTATCCGCCCGTACTATTCGTGCGTTTTTGCTCCTTTATCCCTCGGGGAGGTGACCCTCACTGGCCTATCGACACCTCGAGGAGGCGGTCTTAGGCTTCTGCACTATTTGGGCCTCTTGAGGTCGTGTTCCTCATGGGTCGTCCCGCTTACCTCTTCACGAGAGGACCGTCAGGCATTTACTTGTCCTGTAGGTGTTGGGGATATGTTAAACGAATATCACCATTGTTTGTCTCTAATCTGGATAATGTGGGTGGCCCAAAGTTGGTAGCACAGCCCATGGCTTACTAGGCGGCCCAGTTAGATGGATCTAGAAGGGAGGCCCATGCTGGATAAAGGAAGGCTATGTTGCAGTCACCGACCTACTCGTAGCCTTGGAGTGCAAGACACAAAGATGAGTTAGTATTATTGTAGGACTCTGTAACCTATCCGGAAAGCTCCTTTCCCTATAACCCGAGGTTCTTGTGCCTTTATAAGCCAGACCTGTGGGAGCTTTTAGGGCGAACAATAATAGTGCTTAGAGAAACACCTCGCACAGCAAACCAATCCCTGTAACTCGGTGTATTGCCATTATAGTGATTTATAGCAGGAGTAGAGTTCTGCCACCATCGTGGGACTTGAACCTTGGTAAGCTGTGTTACCTCATACCCGTCAACTCACCGCCTTCCCCCACCTCTAAACACGCTCCATAAGGACGCCTCCATGGCATACTCGTCGGCAATACCACAATAGTTGGCGCCCACCATGGGGCAAGAGGCGCTTCGAGCTCTACACTAGGCGAGGTCCAATCTCTTCGTGGGAATCAGTGACACCATAGCCACTAGGCGCGTTCTCTTCTCCGGAAATGTTCCAATCATCCCTCCAGACAAGTTATGGATCCCGGCAAAGACGAACCCCACCCTCTAATCCATTGTCCTAGTTGGGGACATCCACATCTTCATCGGTGAAACCAACTCAGGTCCTAGCTCCCATGAAGTCGGAAGCTCATCAAGCCCCGCACGTACCGCCTCTGTGCAGGACACGTTCGTGGAAGGATCATGCTTGGACCACTCTTCGGAGTTTGCCGGCTCTGATCAGAAAAATTCAAGGCCCACCCAAACCACCCCTATGCGGGATATAATGGTGAAAGGACCCCGCAGATCCGCTTGGCTTCCCCAAGTGTTCATGAAGCGTAGGTCACACTTTGTCGGTGTCGTCACCATCTTCAATCTAGCTAGAAGTGTTCAGAGGGACAGAGAATCCCCCGTGAAGACCTCGACAGATGGATGAGGGTGAGGGAAACCCTGGATGGTGACTGCACTGACGAACTTTTCTACCACTTTGTGGAGGAACTCATGCCTGGAACACTCCTCCAGCATACGCTCAGGAGGCGATAGGTTGCCGGCTTGATTACCCTTAATGAGATGATTGCAACTGGGTCTGAAATTGCTGCTGCAACCGGGGGAGACAACAACAACAGCCCTACACCATCCCCCTCCAACTCTGCTATCGAAAACACCGAAGCCAAGTCCGAATCAGTGCTAGTCACACTTTATGCCGACATCAACATGGATGGCGATGGCTTTGACGACAACTCAGAGAAATACAATATTGCTATGAGGGAGATCAGGAAGGAGATCAGGAAGGAGATCGAGAGGGAGGAGCGCCGAGAAGGCTGTTACTTCCCGCCTGGTACTAGTGGCCATTGAGAACGTGATAGAAGAAGACTAGCAGAACCAGGTGGTCAGCAAAACTCTGCCAGCAGCGGCGGAAGCAGGAGCCACGATAGCAAAAGCTAAGAAAATTGTCGATTCTCTGGTTCCGGCTAAGGCTATGCCCCCACCGGCTATTCCCCTGTATCAGCCGCAGGAACTTACTACCGGGCCTAGTGCTGCAAAACAAACAAACCTACCGCCACCGCCATCCACGTCAGCAGCTGGCAAACCCTTGGTTTCTCCCACCGACAAGGTGATGTACGGTTCACTCCTCGTCGACCCAATAACTGTCACTCATATCCCGAAAGTCATAGAGCTTCACGATAAGCATGCAAAGTTCCTCACGGAGGCCAAGTGCATCGTAGAATAGGGCACCCAGCTAGACAGGGATTTGGCCAAGGCACAACAGTCGATCAAGGCAGCAAGAGCAATGGAGGCTGAGTACAAGCAGTTGTTGTTGAAGCAAACGGCGAATATAGCCCCGGCTCACATTGTCGGTGATCCGGGCATCCGACACAAATTGAGGTGGGCTCCGTGCAATCTGGCAAAAGCTACCCCTTACATCAATTCAGCTGGGAAGCAAGTCATGCCAACTCCCGCACTCAATATGGTCATCGCCAAGACCCTACTCGAATAAGAAAGGTCACCTGCGGTAGTTGATCAGGTCTATGACCTTGTTGCCAAGGCTCGCTCGCAACAAGAGAAGGCAACCTCACAAAGGCTTGAATCCAATCCAGAGCTTTGCCAGTCAAGCATGAACAACCGATGAAGACCAAGATCTCCTCGTGATGAAGGATCGCACATAGGCTCCACAGAATGTAGACAGAGGGATGCGCGCAACAGGGCTGATGCTATCCCAATATCCTCTAGCAATAGAGACAATGCTGACCCTCGTCTCTCGTCGCCACCCCCGGTCCCAGCATCATGAGGAACCACAACCGCGTCACCATACAAGCATGCCACCTCCTAGGCATTCCCAGGTTTGTGTTGTTGTACGTTACCAGGGGAGCAACCTCGGCATGACGGAGAGCATAGCAGCAACGAAGGACACATGAGAAGATCTGACAAGGAAGCCCCACATCCCGACAAGCAACCATGACAGGCATGAGGATTTGCATGGAGGGAGTAGCAAGAAGGCTAACCCACTGACGCCACCGCCACCTTCGCCACCCAACAGCCACCATGGAGGAGGACCTTGCAGGTCCTAGGGCTCGCACCACAACTCTACTCCCATGGAGAAAAGGGAAACAAGAAAGCACCGGAGCCATACGGCGCATGATCATGCCTTGATAAGATCCAAGAAGCCCGAGAAGAGCCATACTTGAGCCACGTTGCTTTGGACCGGTTATCAGGGCCACAACTTACCCTAAGGGCCTCCAGATTGACAAGACTATCAAGCCCTATGACGACACTGTTAGGCCAGTCACGTGGTTGCAGGACTACCGCGAAGCGATCCAAATCGTAGGGGAAACTCCAATGTCACCGTCAAGTACCTCCCACTCATGCTCACCGGCACCGCCCGAAAATGGATCGACGACTTGACAGAGAAATCAATCTGCAATTGGTTGGACATGCATGAAGCGTTCACCAAGAACTTAGAGGGTACATACAAGCGTCCTTGTACCATCAGTGACCTACAACGGTGCGTGCAAGGAAAGGACGAGTCTTCTTGTGCCTACCTATTCTGTTGGCTTGACATGAAAAACTCATGCGCGGGAGTACATGATCAAACTGCTATGGTCACCTTCATCAATATCCTGGAAAAGGGAACATTACTCCGACATACGCTGAAGCGCCATCAATACAACGGCAAGTTGATCTCAACTCAATGATTTTCATGGATAGCGAATTCGCCAATGCTGACGATGATGCTTGCGGGTCGTTGTCGGTGCTGGCCATCCCTAGCTAGGCCAAGAAGAACAATAATATCAAGCGGAAGAACCCGCTAGAAGAAAAGCACACAACCGACATGGTCATCATGATGTTTGCTGGCAGAGGCAGTGGCGGACAACATGGTCGTGACCGGGAGGCTAGTCGTGCGCAGCAACAGAGTGACTACACCTACAGCGCCCTGCATTCCCCAGACATACAAGGAGTACCACGATATGCTGTGTTTAGTCCACCTCGATGCAAACGACAAAGCCACCCACACCAACCACTAGTGCAAGTTTGTCAATGACCTCAAGGAAGACCCTGAGTTCCCCTACAAGCAAAGTTGGAAGAACAGACCCTGCGGAAAAGGCAAAGGGACGAAGGAGGAATAGTCCAAGGATTCATATGACATGGATGAAGACGCTGACCCTAAGCCCGCTGACAAGGGCGATGGAAAGGGCAAGAATCCATTTGAAAAGAAGGATCTGGTCTACCACACATTCCTTGGCACTCCCACCATCCGGCCCAGAAAAACACTTTGAGGATACTAATGGCTAACCTCCCCCAGTTCCCCAGTATGTCAGGTGGTCGGAGATTCCAATCACTTGGGATAGAGAAGATTACCCAGAGCTCATCCCAATAGAGAACCAGTATGCCATGGTCATCAACCCCTCAATTTATGGCAGCGAGTTCACCAAGTTCCTCGTGGACAATGGAAGCAGCATTAACATCATGTACTTGGATACGCTACACAAGATGAACTTGATGGAGACCCAACTAAGTAAGAGCAACACCGTGTTCCATGGCGGTGTTCCTGGCCGACAAGCTAATTCCCTTGGATGCATCACCCTTCTGGTTGCCTTTGGTGATGTTAATAATTACCGCCAAGAGCACATGACCTTTGAAATGGTGCCCTTCAAGAGCATGTACCACGTCATATTTGGACGCGACATCTTCTAGTCCTTCCTTGCCAGGCCATGTTTCGTCTACAACAAGCTCAAGAAACCCGGACCAAAAGGCATCATCACTGTTGCTAGAAGCTTCACCAAGGCAAGGGAGTGTGAGCTGAGTGAAGCCACCTTCACTGAAGCGGCCCTCTACGGTGAAGAGTTCCAGGAGATCCAGCGCCAGGACGATGCCTCGGAGATGCCGACTTAGAAGAAGCGGATTTCTGACTCCGAACCTGCATTCAAGGCCGCCATCAAGACCAAGTAGGTGGAACTTGTTGAAAGAGATTCCTCCAAGACCACCTCCGTTGGCACGGACCTGGATCCCAAATAGGAAAGCACGCTCGTCGAGTTCCTCCGTGAGAATATGGACACAATCTCCTAGCAACCAGCCGACATGAAGGGTGTACCTAGGGAACTTGCTGAGCATAGCTTAAACTTCGATCCTAAAGAATAACTGGTGAAACAACCTCTATGATGCTTCGGTGATGAAAAACGACGGGATATAGGCAAGGAGCTAGCTAGGTTACTTAAGGCTAGTTTTATCCGAGAGGATATTCACACCTAGTGGGTGGCCAATCCTGTACTTGTCCCCAAAAAGGGAACCAAATAATTAAGAATATGTGTTGATTCGAAGGATCCGTTTGCTTTACCTTGCATTGACCAAATCATTGACTCAACGGATGGCTTAGAACTTCTGTGTTTTCTCGATGGATACTCAGGATACCACCAAATCAAGATGCGAAAGTAGGACCAATTGGACACTTTGTTCATCACACCTTACAACACATACTTCTATGTCACGATGACCTTTGGGTTGAAAAATCCTGGTGCTACCTACCAGCGGATGATGCAGCGTTGCCTACATGACCAAATAGGTCGCAACGTACATCATTATGTGGATGATATTGCGGTGTTGTCAATGAAATCAAACAACCTCATCACCTACTTGCTGGAAACCTTTGACAATCTTCGGAAGTATAACATGATGCTTAACCCTAAGAAGTGTGTCTTCGGGGTGCAATCCGGCAAATTGTTGGGCTTCATCATTTCGCACCATGGAATTGAGGTTAACCCAGAGAAGATCAAGGCCATCCTTGACATCAAACGCCCGACATGCTTGAAGTACATACAAAGGCTCACAGGCTGATTGCAGAAGTAAGACGATTCATCAGCCGACTTGGAGAGAAGGCCATGCCGCTCTACATGTTGCTCAAGGAGGCAGACAAATTCATTTGGACGGATGAAGCAGATGCATCACTTCGGGAGTTGAAGAGAATACTCTTGTCCGCACCAATACTTGCAGCACCGGAGTCAATGTAGCCTATATTAGTATACATGGCGGCAACCAACCGGGTTATCAGCATCGTTGTTGTGGTGGAGCACAAGGAGCCAACGTACGAAAACGGAGTTCAGCAACCAATTTACAATGTAAGCGAGGTCCTGACGGAATCCAAGCAGCATTACCCGCACTACCAAAAGCTAGCTTATGGAGATTTCCTTGCTTCGCGGAAGCTAAGGCACTACTTCTAGGAGCACCCTATCACAGTGGTGATCAAGGATCTATTGTTCGACATTATCAATAATAGCGACGCTACAAGAAAGCTGGCAAAGTGGGGCATCGAGCTTGCCGCCTTTGAAATCACCTACAAGAGGCAAGACGCTATCCAATCTCAAGCATTGGTAGATTTCATCACAGATTGGACAGAACTTTCGGAGAACACTCCTATGCCAGAGCCAGAGTATTGGGTCATGCACTTTGATTGGTCCACGCTACTCAATGGCTCGGGGGCTGGTGTATTACTGCAATCACCAATAGGAGAGAAGCTACAGTACATCCTACAGGTCCACTTCAATGCTACCAACAACATGGCGGAATATGAGGTCGTCATTCATGGACTTCTTGTGGCCAAGGATATTTGCATCAAGCGCATAGTTTGATGTGGAGATTCCGACTTGGTTGCCCAGCAGATGGCTGGCACCTAGAATGCGCAGAACTCTATGATGGCGGCATATCAAGACGATGTAGACGAGATAGCCAAGTTCTTTGATGACTACGAAGTCAAGTACGTCAAAAGGTAAGACAATGAGGCGGTAGATCTACTAATGACATTTGGTCTCCCACATAGCATCATCACCGAAAATGGAAACAACTTGTCTCTCAGAGAAGTTGAGGAGTATTGTCATGAAAAAGGTATCCGCCTTGACCTAGCATCTGTGGCACACCCACAGTCAAATGGGCAAGTTGAGCGAGCCAATGAACTAATTCTGCAAGGAATCCAGCCACGCTTGGAGGCACTGCTACATAGAGCAGCTAGAGCCTAGGCGGAGGAGTGCCATCTTTTTTGTGGAGTTTACGAACAACGCCCGACAGATTTACCCGCTTCAACCCCTTTTTCATGGTTTATGGAGAAAAAGCAGTCCTACCATCCAATATCCTCCATGATGCACCAAGATTCGCCGCCTATGATGAAGATGACATGGAAGAATCCAGACACCTATCTGTGGACCTGCTCGAAGAGGAACAAGTGTTGGCAGGCCAGAGATCTGCCATCTACCAGTAGAAGCTATGTAGCTACCATAGTCATCGTGTTAGGCATCGCTCATTGAAAGAGGGGGATCTAGTGCTTCGACTTAAGAAGCAAAAGTCACACAAACTCTACCCGCCTTAGGAAGGACTAGCATTGCATAATGGTTCCTATTACCCCATCGATATTCGCGAGTTGAAAGATAGGACAAATGAATGCAAGCACAAGCAACGTGACTCCGATGATAATTTTCCCGGAGACTGATCGGCCATGGAACATTGCACAACTACGTCCTTTTTACACTTAGCATATTTTATATTATGTAATAAGTACCTTATATGATCGATGGAATAAAGCATTTGGTTCACTCATATTTTTTGAGTCTTTTACGTCCTTTAGTGTTCATTTTTCGATCATATAAACCCTTTATGCGCAAGTTTGCATTGGCACTTGTGAAAATTCCTAAGATGGGTGTTAGCTTAAGGTTACTGGTCTACACATTTTCTGATGTTTTATATGGATTCTGGAGTATTGACTTTTTGGCACTCAAAGCAAGCGATTTTGTTCTTAGGTTCTTGACGGTGCTATTAAGCATCGTCACCTAAGAGCATGGTTCTGTGCTGCGAGGCTTCCATCTCAAAAAAGGTCAAGCATACGAACCAGAATAATGGATAAGCTAGCACTTGCTTAAAAAATATATACATGCTGGACCTAGATAAGTAATAGGAGGGTTGCAGCCAAGTTTTCTGCCTTACTTCTTCAAGTTTTCCGCATACATACAAAAATATTATAGAGACACATTTAATACAAAATGTTTTATGGCTCTACCATAGGAGTCTTCGATGCTGCATCATCAACTACATGAGAATTAGACTTGGCAAGGTCATCCAACTCGGAGGATCGAAGGCTAGAGTCTGAAGCTATTGGTTCATCATCAAGAAATTCAGCAAGCACGAAGACATCCACCTTGACCTTCTTAGCAACCCTAGTTTCAAAGCCAACGAGGGGATTCCAGATGGCATCGCTATCAATTTCGTGCCCCTCCTCATCAACCTTTAGCATACCAGAGATCACCAAGTCAATTTCGGCGTTGTCATAGTGTGCCCTGACCAAGGACAAGGCCATCCTTGCACCAGCCCGGACGCAAGATGCTTTCCAACTCTTTTCTTTCTCGGCGGCTCGGCGCAAGATTTCCTACTACTTGGCAGCAGAATCTACCACCTTGATGGTAATATCCAGTGGCTTGGCAATGTCCTTGGCCTGATTGATGGAAGTATTGATGAAGTTTCCGACAAGAATCATCCACTCCTTTGAATCCGGAGCACCTTCACCCATATTGGTTGAACCAATGGGAGTTGTGTTTTCATCAGAGACAAGGGCCATGAGTACAATAATACATCCACATTTATCCGACTTACAGAATTGACAAAGATGGAGGAAATTTACCAAATATGCTCGTCTCAACTTATTGGTAGGTCTCCGCGAAGATGTCATGCTCCTTCTAAAGCTTCTTGTATGTCTCAAGGCCCCGAGCATTTTGTGCTTTGGCAGCTTAGTTTTTTGTCCTTGAGTTGCTCTCAGGCGCGGAATCTCGGTGTCGACAGATTCTTGCATAACCATCATCGCCTCCTCATGGCCTTTGTCGGCATCAGCCAGGTCTTTCTTCAGAATTTTGTTCTCATTGTCGAGCTACTGGATATGCTTAGATTGCTTGGCAATGCTCTTTCCCTTAGCGATGGTCTCTGTAAGACGAAATAAAGACAACATTGTGAGAATTCAGATGAAATGGTTCCAAGAGATAAATTGGGAGCTGTTGGAGGAAAACAGACGCTTGCTATTTGTGATATGTTCCTTCCGAAAGGCCGTTTTACCCTTTTCAATGTCCAGCTCTTCTTGAAGCTTTGCATATTTCTCATTGTTAGTTTTTCTCCGGGCATTCTCAAACTGCAAAAAGAGGAAGTACTTAGTTTCTCTAGAGAATCTAATCGGAACTTCTCAGGTGTGTTCTCTCTTAGAGTATCTAGCCAGAATTATTCATTCTAACTAAAAACTCAGGGGCTACACTATCAAGTTCTACACTTAGTTCTTTGGAGCACTAAGGCTAATAAGTACTAGTTTTCCGCCTAAGAGCTCAGGGGGCTACGGTGGGATATATTATAAAGTAAAAAGTAAAGATCAAATACTTAGAATAGCAATAACTCTGAGATTGTTGGCCAAGTTGGTATATGCATTGTGGAAGGTCCGGGCATTGTTATAAATGGCATTTGCGTGTTGAATGAGATCATCCAGGCTCAATGTCGGAGGAGTCATATGTAGAGGTGTTGTAGAAGCCGGAGGTGGATGAAGTCCTAGTTGTCTCCCGCATAATGATTGCAGTTGAAGACCTAGTGGCTCCTGGCTTGACCGTTGTTGTTGTTGTTGTTGTTGTTGTTGCTGCTGCTACTGCTTCTGCTCCCTCCGAAAATTGCTTCCCTTTCTCGATGGCATCCTTAGCTGGAGATTTTTCCACTTTGGAGGAGGTACTTTCTTGTGTTGCTTGACTGCTAGGAGCAATGTCTGTACCAATAGGGCATGAGATATGGTGTTGGATTGATGTCTATCTCCATGACAAAGTTCCAGTGGAGCCTGTGGCAGGATTGGCGGCAGGAGTTGGGGGAGCAACGGCGGGCGACGACTAGGAAAACATGTCACAAATATTTTTGAAATCTCCAGCATCTTTGGAGGTCCTCCTCAAACTAACACCGGATTTTTTCCTGAAATGTACAAAGTATAAGTTTAGGGATTGAATAGGTGCAAAGCAAAGCTAATTTGGTGAATGAATATACTTACACCACAGCTGGTCCCTTGGTCAATGGTTATGCTAGTGGATTTCTTCTTCTCCGCCTATAAGGCAGCAATGGATTTTTTGGAGACTCCACTCTCCATTTTCTTCTTCTTCTTGCCCTCGACAGCAACGTCAGAGGTGGAGCTCTTCCACTTCGGCACTACTAGAGCTGGATGATCCTTGGAGGTATCATCATTGGACACAACCTAGATATCCTTCAGCCTTGGATCATAGACTTAGGAGGCCATCTTATGGATCATAAAGTATGTCAGATGGTTGGTGCATTCAATACGGAAAGCCTTAGAGTATATATAAAATAAATAAAGGAAACATGGTTGCCTCTAGGCATTTGCTGCATTCAAACATGTAGAAGTTGATATTGAAGCCACGCTTCCTGTCCTTCACCTTGATGATGTCCTTTAGCTGGACCTTGATGGAGTCGTTGGAGAAATTGTCCTCAGAAATCCGCATAGGATCTTTCCGTTCCTTGGAGTACTTGTGCATCAGAGGTTGGATCCGCCTTGTGAACTAACACATGGCTAGGTCTAGGCCGGTTAGACCTTTGTATACAAGCCACTCGATCCACCTTACGGCGCGAGAGGCTTTGTTGTCGGATGGGATAGGGCCTTGGGACCCCCAGGTGGTGGCCTCAGTGGCAGCTCCATCAACAAAGTCGGGGTACGCGTCTTCCTGGCCAGCCAGAAGGATATTTGGGCTGTAGAAATAAGTCTGCTGCCAATTCTTACAGGACTCATAGCTGACGATGTCGGGGAACCGCCGGTTAGGATGGATCTTGAAGCTAATGGTTCCATAGTTCCGCAGTTCATATTTGGACTCTACGGACTCTCTCTTGATGGTAAATAAATAGATAAGCAGATATAACCTAGGTTTGATTCCTAGGTATCCTTCGCAAAAAGCTACATAGTTGCTAAGTAAAAGAATGTTGTTGGGAGAAAGATTGTGGGGGAGAACCCGGAAGTTCTAGAGGATTTCAAGGGAAAAGGCAAAAACTAGAAGGCTAATGCCACGTACCAGTTGGGATTTGAGGTAAACCTTCTCTCCAGCTTGGGGAGAAGGGATCACTTCGCCGGCTGGTGCCGGCTGGTGCTGGTGCTCAGTGGAGAGGCCAGAACCCCTCCAGACTCCCTTATGGGAGTCCGCATCCTCCTCCGTGGCATCACGCGCCGCCCTGTTTTGGTAACCACTGGTGGATTCCACCACGACAGAGACAAGAATCACCACTCCCTCCGATGGGACGAATACTCCCTGTGACGGCTCGACAGTAGCCTCGGGAGCCGCCACCATCGATGGGGCGCTGCTACTGCTGGCCATTGCGTAGATGGATAAAGGATGAGAGGGAGGAAGGAGTATGACTAGGGTTTTCGCTGATGAGTTCGAACGTCTGTGCGGTCGGAGGAAGAAGAAGATGCAGGGAAGAATATGGTAAAAAGAAATATTCTGGCCACAGTAAACATTTATAGATCCAGTCATCAAGATTCGTGCATGGAAGATCTAACTGTTGCAGCATTGACATCGTGTGTGCGAGCGTGCGTGGTAATTTCGCCACGTCCCCCAATTTGCCACTTAAATGTTTCGAATTTTGCGTGCACGAAAATAGCTAATGATTAATTCACTGCCATATGTGAGTTTCGAGGTAGCGTAGGTTGTAGCCTATGTCATCCTACTAACAGTTGTAGTCGAGGAGTCACGTCAGAAGAATCCATGGAAGGCAGAAACTATCCGACTCTGGAAGAAAAGACTTGAAGAATCTGTGGCTTACATCATAAAGACGGAGAGGATTGCAGGGTTCTTTGGGAGACCTTCAAGATATTGCTTGACGGATTGCCGGCATCACCTAGATGGAGCATTCAAGACTAAAGGGAAAGATGGCACAAGATCTCAAAGTCCTCTGAGGGCTACTGTTGGGGATATGCTAAATGGGTATCACCACTTCATGTCTCAAATCCGGATAACCCGGGTGGCCCACAGTTGGTAGCACATCCCATGGCCTGCTGGGTGACCCAGTTAGACGGATCCAGAAGGGAGGCCCATGCCGGATAAAGGAAGGCTACGTTGTAGTCACCGACCTACTCGGAGCCTTGGAGTACAAGACACAAGTACTAATTAGTATTACTGTAGGACTCTGTAACCTGTCCCGCAAGGTTCTTTCCCTGTAACCCTAGGTTTTTGCGCCTTTATAAGACGGACATGTGGGAGCCTTTAGGGAGAACAATAATAGTGCTTAGACCAAGACCTCGCATAGCGAACCGATCACTGTAACTCGGTGTATTGCCATTATAGTGATTTATAGCAGGAGTAGGTTTCCACCATCGTCGAGGGACTTGAACCTGGGTAAGCTGTGTTACCTCGTACCCATCAAGTCAGTGCCTTCACCCACCTCTCTAAACACGTTCTGTGAGGACCCTTCCGTGGCATACTCATCAGCAATACCCAGACAGTAGGCTCCTTATGGAGGTGGAATTTAGGCTCTACATGTTCGGTTCCATCCTGTAAGCGCCCTCGGGGAGGCAGCCATATGACACATAGTTTCCCTATATAGTTCCTCGTGGAGGAAACCATAGGTTCCGCACGCGTGTGCCGTGTGAGGATTATCAAGAACCAAGAACCATGGGTGAGGTGACTTGTCATCGTAGTTAGTCCGTAAGTTCAGAGCTTGACACTTTAGGCCCCAATGTCGATTAGTGGCACCGATGGGAAGCACCGTGCCTGGCCCCCGCTCACACGACTCGTGTAAGGGAAAGACACCACATAAAAATAATAACCAATGAAAGAAACAACAAGGAACACCATAAAACCGACAATTGTTCTTGAATTTTCACCTGATGGAGGAGAAAGAGGTTGGTTACTTCCACCGATGCTGGTGGAGCTCAGGGGTAGAACTTGCGAAGATGCTGGATGTTCCATGTGTTAGGGATCAGAACTCCCTCTTTCATCTCCAACCGTACTGCCTTAGGCCTCAATACATGAGAGATCCTTAAGGGGTCATCCCACATCGGGGAGAGCTTGTGGAATCCTTTGCGAGAGAGAACTCGTCGGAGGACCAGGTCTCCCACCTCCTAGGTGCAGGCTCACATGTTGCAGCAGTGGTAGCGGCGTAGCACATGCTGGTACCCAGAAGCCCTAACAATGGCCATGTGGTGGGCCTCCTCCAGAAGGATGAGGTCCTCCTTCCGCAGCTCCTCTTGCGCTGCCTCATTGAAATCTATGACCCATGGGGACCCGTGCTTGAGCTCTGTAAGGATGATAGCTTCATCTCCATAGACGAGGAAGAATGGGTCTCAATAGTTGGCTTGGTCGTGGTGGTGCATATGGACCACAACAGGCCCGAGAGCACGTCGATCCAGCCCGGGCCGCGCTCCTTAAGCTTGCGGCAGAAGCTCCTTGTCTTGAGGCCCCTCAGCACCTCTGCATTAGCCCATTCAGCGTGCCCATTGCTATGCGTGTGAGTAATGGAGACATAGCAGATCTTGGTCCTGATATCTTTGGCGTAGGACTAGAATGTTCCACTCGTGAACTGGATGCCGTTGTCGGTGATGATGCGGTTAGGAACACCTAAATGGCATACCAATCCTCGTATGAACTTGATTGCCGACCCTGCCGAGATGGTTCGAACGGGTTCCACTTCTGCCCACTTGGTAAATTTGTTGATGGCGATGTAGAGGTAGCGATAGCCCATGGGGGTTCTAGGAAAAGGCCCCAAGATATCCAGCCCCCAGACCAGGATCCACGTATGAACTTGACCGCCGACCCTGTCAAGATGGTTAAAACAGGTTCCACTTCTGCCCACTTGGTAAATTTGTCGAGGGCGATGTAGAGGTAGCGGTAGCACGTGGATGTCAGCTAGTAGGTTGCAGTCCTCCTTGGCCGAGATGCACCGTAGTGTGACACCATTAGGTCTACGATAGTAGATCTCCCCATCCACTAGGTAGTACCTCTTGGCACAACGAACGAGAAACTCGGCCATGTCTTCATTGTTTTGTAGGGTGCCTTCCTTCAGGTAGGCCTTGAGCTCAGTGATCCAGTACATCTCCTTGGCAGCAAGCGCCAAGACGAGATGGTCTCCCAAGGGTAGTCCGCAGTCTGGGGCGCCCATCGAGGGTGGTGGGGGTAGGCCCTCTAGAGGACTACCCTGGCCCTTACTCGGTGTTGAGGGCGAACCTCTAGGGTGGCCCAATGTTTCACGAATCCCATTCAAATCATGGGTGGAGTGCGGGGAAAGGAGTGGCGGATGAACACGACGAACTCACGCACGAAGAACACGATGAACACACTCACGCAAAATCACGATACACACCGATAGCTCACACCGGCGGTGACCGGTCTGGCGCAATCCCTAGAATCAGCGTCGGGTGGAGGACTCTCTCTTGAACCGGCACAGCGAGTAGGGAGACTTGGTGAGATCTTGACGTCTAGGCGAAGGAACTCTGATGCCTAGGCCTTGTACAACACGAAGGCACAATGCAAACTCCAATGAGGTTTGGGATATTTGGTGCTCCTTTGTCAAAGGACCATGAGGCAAGAACTAGATAGATCCACAAGGGGTTTCCACTAATTCCGAATATCATTCCTAGGGTTTACAATATATGTGGGGGACTATATATAGGCCAGCCACTAGTTCAAGTGTTCCAGCGAGGGGTCTAGAGTCGTGGCCGGAGTCCGGTGTCGGAGACTCTGGGTTCGAAGGAGGGAGACTCCGGGGTGCGCGGAATCTCCGGGGACAGCGATGCTCTCCGGTGAGGACTCTGTGGGGGTGTACTGAGCGCTCCTGGTGGGGGTCCGAAGACAGGTTCAGAGTCCTGGCCGGAGACTCCGTGGATGCAGGCTGGAGACTCTGGGCTTTAGGGCCGGAGACTACGGGGCTTCAGCTCCAGTAGCTCCTTCTTCTTGTCCCCCTCCTTTCACTTCATCTGATGGAGGTTCATATCTGCTAACACACAGTGTAGTTTCATGAAGTAGCAAGCCATTCAAAGATGTATCAACGTCACACGAGGAAAGGATCGAGTTCACCTTAGCTTGTAGGAGTTTAGCTCGTGCACGAGTCATTGATCCACTTGGGGGACTTGGTGGTGGAGATGTAGTGATGTCCGTAGGACGGGCTGCATCAGCTCCCCCCTTGGGAAAGAGCCGTCCTCGACTCTTCATGGTTATCATCCTGAACATCTCCATGGTAGGGTGAAAGGTCCTTGACATTTAATGTGTTGCTTGCAAGGTACTTGGAGGTTGGAATGTCGATGATGTAGGTGTTGTTGTTGATTTTCTTGAGGGCCTTGAAGGGGCCATCCCCTCTTGGTTTGAGCTTGGAATCTCGTTCCTTCGGAAAGTGGTCCTTGCTCAAGTGTATCCACACAAGGTAACCTTCTTCAAATATCATCTCCTTCTTGTCCTTGTTTAACCTTGAAGCTTGGCGAAGGAATTTTTGCTCAATAGTAGCTCTAGTTTCCTCAAGAAGTTTCTTCATAGCTTGCACGCGCTTCTCAACGTCCATGTTGGTGCGCTCATGGAGAGGTAGTGGTTGGATGTCGAGCGTGGTGATGGGCTCGAAACCATAGATGATCATGAAGGCACTCATCTTGGTTGTTGAGTGCTTGGCACGGTTGTAGAAAAAATCGGCCTGGGGAATGCGTTCCTCCCAATCCTTCAAGTTCTTCTTGATCAACACACGTAGAAGAGTTCCGAGGTTTCTGTTGACAACCTCAGTTTGTCCATCGGTTTGTGGGTGCGATGCGGAGGAAAAGAGGAGTTTGACGCCGAGCTTGGCCAAGAGGGTCTTCAATAACTAGCTCATGAATTTGACGTCGTGGTCGGAGACGACTGTTCTTGGCACACCGTTAAGACGGACGATTTCCCTGAAAAAAAATTTGCAACATGTGACGCATCGTCGGTCTTATGGCATGGTATGAAGTGTGCCATTTTGGAAAAGCGATCCACGACAACAAATATAGAATCATGACCATGCTTAGACCTAGGCAATCCTAAAACAAAATCCATGCTAATGTTGGACCAAGGTGCATAAGGTATAGGAAATGGCATGTAAAGACCATAATGGTTAGCTTGCGACTTAGCTTGAACACATGTTGTGCATCGTAGAACATAGCGTTCCACGTCGCGCTTCACCTTGGGCCAAAAGTAGTGAGTGGAGAGCATATCCAATGTCTTGTCACGGCCAAAGTGACCCATGAGACCTCCACCATGAGATTCTTGGATAAGCAAAAGTCAGAGAGACGTCTTCGGAATGCAAAGCTTGTTTTGTTTAAAACAAAAGCCCTTATGCAAATAGAAATCATCAACTGCTTTGTCCATGGAGCACTTTGCGAAAATTGGTTCAAAGAATGGGTCAGGAGAATACAAAGTTTTGATTTCATCAAGACCCAACACGTTGATTTCAAGTCTCGTAAGAAGGCTTGTGTGCTTGCGACACAAAGCGTCCGCTACTACATTATCTTTGCCCTTCTTATACTTGACAATGTACGAAAAAGACTCCATCAATTCAACCCATTTAGCGTGTCGCTTGCTCAAGTTCGCTTAGCCTTTGAGATATTTTAACGGCTCATGGTCGGAATGTATGATGAATTCTTTGGGCCATAGGTAGTGTTGCCAAACCTGAAGAACACGAACTAAGGCAAAAAGCTCTTTGTCATAAATCAGATAATTAAGGCGAGCACCATCAAGTTTCTCGCTGTGGTAGGCCATAGGACGTCCGTTGTGCATAAGGACTCCTCCAACACCGATACCGCTAGCTTCACACTCTATCTCAAAAGTTTTTGTGAAATCTGGTAACGCAAGAAAAGGTGCTTCAGTGAGCCTCTTTTTAAGTTCATCAAAAGCTTTTTGTTATGATTTGCCCCACACAAAGGTGACATTCTTTTTCATCAACTCGTTGAGAGGAAAAGCAATGGTGAAAAAGTCTTTCACAAAGCGACGATAGAAACCAGACAACCCATGAAAACTTCAGAGTTCACTCACATTTGTTGGGATGGTCCAATCTCAAATGTCCTTTACATTGGAAACATCAAATTTAATGCCCTTCGAAGAAACAACAAATCCAAGAAAAATTAACTTGTCTTTAGGAAAAGTGCACTTGGCAAGATTAGCATATAGCTTTTCATGTCAAAGGATTTGCAAAACTTCCTTGACATGTATAGCATGGTCCTCAAGCAACTTGATATACACAAGTATATCATCGAAATACAAAACAACACTTTTTCCAATGAGAGCACACAAGATATGATTCATATGGTGCATGAAGGTGGATGGGGATTAGATACGCCAAAGGGCATAACCAACCATTCAGAGAGACCAAGTTTGTTCTTGAAGGTGGTTTTCCACTCATCACCTTCAGGCATGCGCATTTGATGGTAACCACTAGGAAGATCAATTTTCGAAAAAATAGTGGCTCCACACAACTCATCAAGCATGTCATCGAGACGTGGTATGGGATGTCGAAAACGCACAGTGATAGCATTGATCAGATGGCAGTCCATGCATAACCGTAACGTATCATCTGATTTTGGGATAGGAATCACGGGTACAACACTTGGACTAGTGCTAACTTGGATCAAACCTTTGGAGACGAGTTAGTTGATTTGACGTTCGATCTCCTTTGTCTCCTCCGGGTTCGTGCAGTAGGCGGCACAGTTTCGAAGGGGTGCGCCGGGTATGAGGTTAATGCGATGCTCAATTCCGCGAAGAGGAGGTAGTCCATGTGGAAGATCTTCGAGAAACACATCCTTGAATTCCTGCAAAACAATCATCAAAGATGGAGGAACATTGGTTAATTCATTAGTTCCTTGCGCTAGTCCCTTGCAAATGAGGACATAGTGCAACATGGATGGGTTGTTCCACACATCTCTCATCTCACTTTTGGTGGCAAGGAGAACACTCTTCGTTTTCCCACTCGAATTTGGCTTGTGGCTCTCACTCACTATGATGTGGTTCTCTCGCTCACCGCTCTTCTCACAAGGAGGTTTTTTGTTTTGTGCCCTCGCTAAAGCCTTTGCATTGTCTGCAATTATGTGGCTAGGAGTCATCGGTTGCAAAAAACATGTTTTGTTGAGCCATTTAAAGGTGTACACATTGGTGCGGCCATCACGTAGAGCAGCCTTGTCAAATTGCCAAGGTCGACCAAGCAACATGTGACAAACCGTCATTTGGACTACATCACACTCGACCGTGTCTTTGTAAGGACCAATGGCGAAGGTGACTGATACGGTATGCTTGATCTTCACGGTCCCTTGGTCACTTAGGCATTGCACGTGGTAGGGGTGCTTGTGCGGATGGAGAGTGAGGTTGATCTTCTCACACAACTTGGTGCTAGCAAGGTTATGGCAACTCCCTCCATCGATGATCACTTTGATAGATTTTCCATTGATGTCGACTCATGTTTGGAAGATATTTGAGCGTTGGTCTTCATGCTCTTGTACTTGAGTGGTCAAGATCCTTGTGACGACAAGCGATGGACTTGCGTCATGTTCACACATGAGGAGTTCTTGGTCATCCTCCACTCGTTGCTTTGCCATTGCTTCCTTGACTCGGGCATCAAATTCATCTTCACTCAAGTACTCTTCGTCGACATTGTCATGAACGAACAAAACTTTCTTGTTTCCACACTCGGCCGACTTATGTCCGTTGCCTCCACACTTGTAGCATTCACCGTTAAAATGTGTATCACTCTTTGTTTGTTTGCCACTTGGGGACATTTTTCCTTGTGGAAGTGTGGGCTTGAATGAAGGCTTGGAGGTACTTGAGGAGCTTCCATTGAAAGTTGCTAGTGTAGCGGTTGAAGCTTGCTTGTAGGTGAAATATGTCTTGGGCTTGTTGTACTTGATGTCCTCTTGCACTTGACGTTCGGCCTTTGTTGCAATGTGCACAAGCTCAACCATGTTGTTGTATGTTTGGAACTCGACGATGCGCTTGATTGGGTGGTTCAACCCAATAAGGAAACGTGCCATAGTATGCTCTGTGCGCTCGTCAATTTTGGCGTGGATCAAGTTGAGTTCCATTTCCTTGAAGTACTCTTCCATGGTCTTTGTCCCTTGGCACATCGATTGAAGGTTGTTGAAGAGGTCATGCATGTAGTGCGCAGGAACAAAACAGGATCTCATGTGAGCCTTCATGTCATGCCAAGTTGTGATTGGCGGCTCTTGTCTTGCGTCACGAGCAACTTGAACGAGTTCCCACCTAAGGTTGGCGTAATCATCAAACTCAAGCGAAGCCATGGCTACCATCTTCTCGTTGCTATAATTGTGCATACGGAAGATCTTGTCGACTTTGAGTGCCCATGAGAGATATTCTTCGGGGTCATTGGATCTGGTAAACTTGGGCATTGTGAACGTGAGCTTGCCGAAAGTTTCTTCATCATTGTGATCATTGCGATGAGCTTGGTGACCTTGTTGATGATCTTGTGGATGGGGAGGTGGAGCTTGATTGGGACGACCTTGTTGAGGTGCTTTCTCTTGCTCTTGGCGCGGTTGTTGACGATATCGAGGCGCTTGGGCCTCATGAGGGGGTTGAGGATGTGGAGCCTCATGACACGGTTGATGACGAAGAGGATGCTCGTTCCTCGGTTGGTGATGTGGATTAGGCGCACGGGCCTCACGGAGAAGATTATGGTCGTGAGGCTCTTGACGTGGTGGGCGTCCCTCAACTTGTACCACTTGGCGCTCCATGTTTTGCTCTGGTGGAGGAGGCACCTCATGATGACCATGGTGTCAGTGCGGACGTTCACGACGGTGATGACGAGGAGGAGGATCTTGGAGAGCTTCACGTCGATGATGAGCTTGATTCTCCAAATTGGAGGCATCACTTGTTGTGTCAAGTATGTGTCGCGGTCGATGGTGGTGGACTTGTGGTTGCCCTCGATGTTCTTCTTGTGGTTGTGCTTGTTGGATCACTAGTGCCCTTGCGTGATGATGATGTGCTTCTTGCCTTGCTTGTGGCCTTGAAGAGAAATCACCATCATAGCTTGATGTTGCTGTGTGTCGTGGGGAAGGTACATAGTTCAAAGAACTTCCATCTTCAACCACGGGGGTGTCATTGCGTCTTGGAGTACTTGGATGAAGATCTTGTTGAAGAGGTGCATGACGACGTGAAGAACTTGAAGATCTTGTTGAAGGTGCCTATCCATCATGCAAAACACACAAGTATTGTATATGGAAGTGGAATATGGTGGTGTTAGCATTGTACCTCACCTTGGGGATTACGCCAAACTAGAAACCACAAGTGAGAGCTGTAAGTGTGCAAAGTGGAATTGCAAAGAAAACTCACACTAAAGAAAGAACTAACTCTCAAAAGCTTTTTGGTGGTAGGTTAGGGTTGTGGAATGCCTAAGAACCAACCAAAAGTAAAGGGATAGTCAAAAGTGGGTAAAATCCAACAATACTCAAGT
Organism: Avena eriantha; assembly: GCA_910589775.1. Lineage (NCBI taxonomy): Eukaryota > Viridiplantae > Streptophyta > Magnoliopsida > Poales > Poaceae > Avena > Avena eriantha. The sequence continues at coordinate 420,452,277 of OU342742.1, forward strand.
CAAAGGTGAAGGTCAACAACTCAAAAGGGTGACGGAAACCTACAACTATATACACACACATGGAGATTGTTGGGATTGACACGACTATGAAAATGAGCAAACAAAATATCCTAACGAAGACTACGCTCATTGTCATGCCAATGCAAGGAGATACCGTGCCTCATTTGCAAACAAGAAAAATGAGCAACGGATTTGTGCACTTGCCTTGGGTGCTCTTATTTATCTCTTGCTTACAAGCTTTGAGACTCTCTTTTTCTATGGGAGACTATTTTTCTTTGTCTTTTGCTTTGTATCTTTTTTTTCTCTCCCTTGATGCTACCTAGTCACACTTGCTATTGATTTTGCACTCTCACTATCCAAGGACAAATGCATAATGCTCCAGCAAACACAAGATGAGCCACTCTCATGGGATAGGTACAGACAAAGGAAGATATGGGTTAACAAGGTGACACAAGTTATACTTTTGTTGGTGATGATGAACTTGCCATCGGTGGTGCAGGATGATGTTCGTGGGCCGTGGTGTCGATGATCATGGAAGTTGTTGATGCAGAAGCTTATTTTTAGTTGCTGACACACACACCAGACACAAACAAACAAAGGAAATTAGCCAAAACAGAAAAGAGGCAAAATCTATCAAAAACAGGCGTCAGGGTCGGAGACTCCGGGGTTTGAGGCCAGAGACTTTAGGGTCAGGGAATCTGCTCCACTTTCTTGTGTTCTTGAGCGGAAATCCACGCCTTGGGGCCTCAAATCCACGAAAAATTTGCCAGATTGAGCTGGGAAAACACAGGATATAGCTGGACCAACACCTAAGACAAGGTTTAGTCGGATCAAAACCACAAATAACACTCCAAATCAAGAGATCGATCCAAAGGAAAATTTGGGGCTCTTTTTGCAGATTTTCAAATTTTTGGTGGATAGAAGAAATTTTTTTGGGGGAATTCGTCAGCAATGAAGTTCTTGATACCAATATGTTGAGGGAAAACTTCTAGGGTCGCCCGATCTTTCACGAATCCCGTTCAAATCATGGGTGGAGTGCGGGGAAAGGAGAGGCGGATGAGCACGACGAACTCACGCACGAAGTACACGATGAACACACTCACGCAAAACCACGATACACACAAATAGCTCACGTCGGCGATGACCGGTCTGGCACAATCCCTAGGATCGGCGTCGGGCGGAGGACTCTCTCTCGAACCGCCACAGCGAGTAGGGAGACTCGGTGATATCTTGACATCTAGGCAAAGGAACTCCGATCCCTAGGCCTTGTACAACGCGGAGGCACGATGCAAACTCCAACGAGGTTTGGGATATTTGGTGTTCCTTTGTCAAAGGAGCATGAGGCAAGAACTAGATAGATCCACAAGGGGTTTCCACTAATTCCAAATATCATGCCTCGGGTTTACAATAGATGTGGGGGACTATATATAGGCCAGTGACTAGTTCAAGGGTAGTTTAGGCAATAAAGGGTATAGTCAGGATGGACCAAAGGGTACATGGGCCGCCGGCCCAAAAGGCTTTTGACATGCCTGGTTGACGTACACCGGAGACTCCGGGGTCAAGGGGTCGGAGACTCCGTGGTGGCCGGACACTCCGGGGGTGGTGCTCAAACTCCGGGGTAGTCTCCAGGGCGGCATACAGAGAGTTCCAGCGAGGGGTCCATGGGGGTGTACTGAGCGCTCCTGGTGGGTGTTCGGAGTCCTAGCCGGAGACTCCAGGGATGCAGGCCGAAGACTTTGGGCTTCAGGGCCGGAGACTCTCGGGCTTCAGCTCCAGCAGCTCCTTCTCGTCCCCCTCCTTCCACTTCATCTGATGGAGGTTCGTATCTGATAACACACAGTGTAGTTACACGAAGTAGCTAGCCATTGAAAGATGTATCAAAGTCACGCGAGGAAAGGAGCGAGTTCACCTTATCTTGTAGGAGTTTAGCTCGTGCACGAGTCATTGGTCCACTTGGGGGACTTGGTGGTGGAGATGTAGTGACGTTCGTAGGACGTGCTACATCACTCGCTGATGCGACCGATGGCTCGAAGAGCCTATCCTCAAAGACCCCTAGCCGTTGGTACTCCTAGCGAGACACACGCTTGGCTATCTCGCCAACCTCTTGGATATCTCCCCATGGGATGTGGAGCAAGTACACACATAGGAAGTGCTTCTCTAGTCTCCGAACGTCCTCCAGGTAGGCCACCATGTGCTCGTCCTTGGGCTTGTAGATTATATTGGAGAAGTTGACGAGGAGCAAGGAGTCTCCCTATATTGTTACCCTCTTTATGCCTAGGGAGATGGCAGCCTTAAGGCCTGTGCTTAGACCCTCATACGCGATGATGTTGTTGGAGCGCTTGGCCTCCTCCCTGAACTGCAGTTGTATGGTGTAGTAGAGCTTGTCATCGGTTGGTGATGTGAGTACGACAACGGCCCTAGATCCGTCGCCATTGAACGTTGATACCTTTGATCCGTATTCACAGATGTAGTATAATAGTATTTTTCCCTAGTATAGCTAGGTTTCATCGAACTATGGGAAACAACGCTAAAATGAATTAAAAGGACATGTCTAGAAGGCTTTGTTTTGTCATTTTAGCTTCGTTTACCAGACCAATCTAGTTTACTTTTATCGTGGGTTGATTCAATGGATGGAGATAGGCCAGGGTTGAAGATCCACCTGCAGGTACACGTCATATGGGATAAAAGATAATAATAAGCATAGTCATGTGTAATGTTTTAGTAGAGATAATCTCTTGTGGGCAACACATCCTAATATACTAGAGCCCCTGCGAGTAGTAGGCACACTAATAGGAAACAACATGTTCGTGGCGCACCGGTTTTCATCATCTGTGGCGCACATGGAGTGCGCCACTAAAGCCGTGTCACGACTAACTTTTGGCACATCGCCTAGTGCACCACGGCTATCTCCACATATTCGTGACGCACTACCTAGTGTGCCACTGTGATTGCATCATGTGCGCCACGACTTTCTCGACATGTCTGTGGCGCAGTACCTTGTGCGCCAATGTCATTGAACCGAGTGCACCATGACCCAGCTTGTTGTGGCACACTACCGCGTACGCCACTCAACAAGGCCTAGTGCGGCACGGTTAATGTGTGCCACAGGTAAGTACCGTGTGCGCCACGACTATACGATCTGCTGATTTTTTAAATAGCGTGTCCATGTATATACATGTATACCGGTGGATAATACATACATGCATACCCAGTTTGCAAAATAGTACAAATATACAAAGTACATTAGAAGTGCATCATAGTAGCTATAACCTGAAATAGCCACAAGTGTCAAATATTTACACAATTGATTGATGGTCTCCTGATCGAGTAGCTAGTAAGTTCACAACATCGCATTACACTCGAAGTAGTCACCTAAACTACTATCAAATTCAATAGAACCGCAAACACGGTGAGCAAGATAGAGATTAATATGAAGGTTCCCCTCCCTCTGTTCCTCACGGTCTTGAACCGGTTCCCCTCCTCCATCTCTTCCTCACGAAGGTGCTCCATCCACATAGCATCTGCTACCTCCTTACACTGGTAGCCTTTGTAGCTATTTCCCGAGAACTTGTTCACATTCTTGAAACAGAGTTTCCGCTCAAGTAGAGACCTGGAACATGGCCTGTATACACCACGCACCACTTCTTTACTATCTCAATAAACAACACAAATAATATTAGACAAGGGAAACTTAGAGTTCACATATACATTGTGCCACGACATTTAGCCAAGTAGGATGCACAAGACTTGGGCTTGTGCATAGAACAAGGCTGAATGTCCCGTCATAGAACATTCACATATATAGTGTGCCATAGCATTTTAATCATCGGAATTGTTGAAAAAAAACCAAAGTAAGCAAAAAGAACCAAAATGTAAGCAAAAGAACTAAGCATTGATTTGTAACCCTCATAAGTAGCATCGATCACAATTAAGTTCAACAACCATGAAAACTAAATAAGGCTAGACACAAGTTTAATGTGGAGATAAAATTTCACAGCAGACACACAATCCCATCCATGGTTCAGAACTACAACTATGAGACAAACATCAAGACTCCCGACTCAGCTTAGGGAAAGGGAGGACGCCCTGTTTCGCCATGAATGGCCTTAAGTCACCCTACATGTCTAGGCGATGTTTTACGTCATGGTTAGGTAGTGTTGTGCCTCTGTAGAAGATTCCCATTGTTCATGCCATCATGAAAGATGATTGTGGAAAACTTCTACTAGATGCGATAGAACTCTTGTCTAATATCTAAATCGTTGATATTTTCCTTGGCTTGGGCCCACTATTGGAGATGAGTTGGTAGCGTAGAGTTATGTTGGTTCTGTAGGAAAGCATGCATGTGATGGAGCATGTAGTAGGCTTCCTTCCGACTGCCAGCTTGTTGCTTCACACAAGGGAAGCTCGTTACGTGGGTGAACACGTGCTTGCCGAACATGACCTTTTTGGTCACAAATGTGGTGCCTTCCACTACAACATAGCTAGTGAGAGCATGATCCAGAACATCCTTGATTCTATCATAGTCTTTCTTATTTTCTTTACTCCTCGAGTCGAAATTTGTGGCTTGCGAATGTTTCGGAGATAAGACGATGAGTGTGTAGTCTTCATCTCTGCACAAAACAATTCAAACGGAACATTGTTGGAAAAGGTATGATGGAATTCAAAAAAATATGTTTTGGTGGCGATCAAATGACTTACTGAGGGAAGTAAGGCAGGAGAATGTATTCCTTCGTCTTGTTCGCCACCATGATGGCTTTGAGGTACTTCGCCACGAATAGTCGTTCAATGGAGCTTCCCAAGCAGTTGGCACGCATGTAGAAGGGGTCCACTACCGCAATTCCTGGGGTGTTCTCTCTAATGATCCAAATCGCCATACTGAGCAAAAATAGGCGGACCATGGTATAGTGTAGGTGGTTCAGGTGGAACATATCAAAGATGTCGACAAAACACATGAACAAAATATCACCGAGGGCATTATCAACGAAGCCCAAGCGATTTGGCACCTTAGCCACGGAAATCGGGTACGCTGGATCTTTCTCTTTAAGAGGGCACTCCTCGGCTTTCAGCATGCCGTCATGCACACTCTTCATATACGACCTTGCGAGCTTGGACAATTTCTTAGTTAGCATTGGCTTACCCGTCACATGCATCATCCACGTAATATCCTTGGGTGTTGGTGGCCTGTTCTGAGCCCAGATCGGATTCCGAGCCGACACCAGCACCGGCTGGCTCGCATACTTGCTAGATTTTCCTTTCCATCCCTTCTTGGCTCCTAGAGGTCCAGTACCGCAATATCCTCACCGACCACCTTATGGAGTGTGTTGGGGCTTAAAGTAAATGGTCGTTTAGATGATTCAAGCTCGGTGAAGAAGGCGCTAGCTGGAGGCATCTACTAAGAACCGAACAGATGCTTGTCGCGAGCATGTTTCTCTGCGGGGCCACCAGCTGGGTCACAAGCATTTGTATCATGAAATGGTTCTTCATAATTACCAAGATCATGCATGTAAATGCCTTCACCACCATGCCAAGTGTTGATGTACATATCGATGTTTTCATCATTATTGTCATTGTACGGATCCTGTGCCATAGGCATGTTAGCGAACACATCATGTGGAGGTGACGGCGGCGGCACGAGTGGCGGTGTTGTATGTTGGGTGGTGCCCCCATCCCCAAACAAATCATTCTCTTTAGCCGGAGCATCAAAATGTTGAAGCAATTTCTGAAGACAAACGAATCTTCTTCATCGGCTCCTGATGGTTGAATGGGAGGTTCCACAATGTCGCAACCCTGTAGCACCCACAAAATTTGAACCCTATGCACGATAGATGGAATCTTATTTGAGTGGAACACATGGTTTAATGGTTGAATGATAGTGCCCTTGGCAACATCCCTCAACTCGTCGTTCACGCAGCATAGTAGAGTGCATTGAGCATCGGCCTACGAAAACCTTGCACAATGTCAGAGATGCCTTTAGAGTAATTAAAAGGCAAGGAAGTGAAGTCATCGGTGGAGCTTCTGACGCTTATGGTAGTTACCATGATGGCATCAATCTTGGCTAATGTCGAGGCACCGACGACGACAGAGGGCGTGCAACTGACGGAGGGGTTGCTTGATGGCATGATGCTGGCCACTGATGTATTCTCCCCGTCGGCTACATTAAGCTCCATCACCATGGTGAAGGCGGGCGGATTCACCCTTGCTCCAGAGCCATGGTGCTGGTGGGCGGAGTCACCAATGTGTTCGGCATCGTGGTGCTGGCGGGTGGAGACACAAACGTGTCTGGCGCCGCAGTGCTGGCGGGCGGATTCACAAACATGTGATTCACCTAAATTGGCACCACGTTGTTCGAGTTGCTGTTGGCCATGCTGGGAATTAGGAACGACCCTTATCAATAACCCGCACTCCAATTCGCTATCGACTCCACCTAGGTAGGTATGGTGGCAGTGAGGCTAATTGCCAAGTTGTCTTGGACAATCTGCAGAATCCACGCCACTTGTGCATTGAGTTCTTCTACCTCGTGTGTTTCCTCCTCGCTCCTCCATGCCACACGTATCTTCAGCTCTGGTGGACCATAATGATCCACCCCTGGCTTAGCCCTGAAGCCAATGACATGGCCAACCCACGACAACTTCCGTGTAACAGGTGTGACTTTCTTAGCACGGTTCATCACCCTGTTAAAAGAGGTGTCCCACCGGCTGGCCACTGTCGACCCCTGGGATGAGAAGGTTTGGCTAGCCTCACTAGCGATTTCCTCCTCCTGTAGAGAAGGAACATAAACCATTTAGAAATTCACCTTCATCGATTAGAATGCAATCTACTTGATCCATCATTATTAAACTCCTTACCGCAAGAACATACAAATCCTTCACGATGTTTTCTGCGGTGAGTTGTTTGGTTTTTGAGTCCACATGGTAACGGGCATTAAAAAAGTTTCGAAGCTCCTTGTTTTTGAATTTTTAGAAGGGGTTAAGTTTACCCTTGGCTATATACTCATCTTCCTCCTTTTTCCATTTGGGATCTACAGCTCTGTAACCGCTAGATATGATATGGTGGTTACCTACATTCATCTCATGTAACTGCTTCCCCCGCTTTCTCATGGCCTTGGCTGCTTCAGATTCGCACCTAGCCTTGAACTCCAGGTACTGAGCTTCGGTGATCTCATGATAGTTGGCTTGGATCTGCTCGAGACTTTTACCTTCTTTAAAAATCTTCATCTTCATCCGGGTTCTCCAGCTGGTCAGGGTGGTGCTCATCTTCATGAGGGCGGATTTGTTGAATTCATTCCCATTGTAATTTGTTTTCCGGTACTCAGCTGGTAACTTATAGTGTGCGTGCAACTTCTCGAAGAGGAGTGTGCACAAATGGAAATTTCTTTATGCCGAAGATTCTCGGTGTTGATCGAGATAGTGGCCTGGGTGACAACTGCCACTTTCCCACCGTACCCTCAGATGATGTGTTCGGGCGCTACTGGAACCCTTTTTAGTGTTACTTTGGTAATTTCTTCTCTGATGGTGTCGACCGTGTTTGAGCGATGTTCCTTCTTATTCTTCTCCTTTTCCTTCAGATTGCTACCATCTGTGCGCTTGCCACCATCAGTGGTTTCATCCTCGGTGCCCTCTGTCTCCTCGCCGGCATTGGTCTCTTCCTACGCGTCCTCCATCTCATCATTGTTGCTCTCATTAGGCTCATATTCTTAATCACCTGCTGCTTCCATTCTTTCCAACTGCTCCTAGAATGACAATTTTTTGCAGCTCTGACTTCTTCTTCATTATTGATGTGCCGAGAAGAGCCGGCCTGGTCGTTTTGAGCCATGTTTGTAGTAATTAAAAAAGGAAAATAAATATTACAATTTCACAGAAAAATCCAGCATGACCTTTGCTATTTTTCTTAACCTAGGAGTGCCCATTTTTTTGCGAAATGTAAAGTTAATCAAAATTTTGGCAAAAATCGGAACTCATTTCAAATATACCTGCACATACCCTAACCCCCCAAGGGACACACAACAACCACTAGATTTCAATCACGGCCACCATAAAGTGGTTCAATATAACAACCACCATGGTTCAATAACAGCCACAAATGGTACCATATATAATAGCAAATTATGAAATACAAAACATGTACACGACAAATGCTTTTTCTCTCATTGTACATGTCTACAAGATGCATGAGGATAAAATAACATTAACAACAACATCAGTAAGCAACAACAACCCCATAGCAGCAGCACCAGTAGCTAAGCAGCTGCAGCAGCTAAGCAGTTAAGTAGCATCAACAACAACTAAGAAGCAGCTAAGCAATTAAGCAGTTAAGCAGCAACTAAGTAGATGCCAAACTTCTATATAACAATTCAAATGTAGTTCAAGGTTTCAAGCAAAAGGAAACATAAATAAGGAACAATCCCTTGTAACCAAGATGCTAAAGTCAATGTATTAAAACAAGAAGAAAGGCATCAGCATCAATACCAAGAGTACAGAAATAAGGGACAAGGAGTGTATCATATTTAACACAAATTAAGTTTGTACCAGCAAGCTAATAAACAGATATCTTGAATTTCAACTTGAGTACCTTCCAAAACTTTAAATATACATAGGGCTACACATTCTTAGTAAGATGCACCTAGGAATCATTATTAGTAATTTATACCTATCAATATTTGCAAGCAAGTTCATATCATGATCAAGTTTATCTTAGGTCATATGATTAGTAAGCTCAACACTGAATCCAGATTGTGCAGATAAACTTATTTATGTAATCATCCAAATTGAGGCACCCGTTTAAACATAATAAATATATCTATTAAACTAGAATTGACTAACTCAAGCAACACTTCACAAGTTCTTGGGTGATGAATATATTCGATGGACAGAATCACTTGGCTCACGTTAGAGCTAAGCCCAATTACCGAGAATATAGTTAATCATTCAGTCCTCTATTTATGACATCAAAAAATGCCACAGGTTTAATAAGCACTAAAATATCAAGTGTTCAATCAAGCATTTCAAATGTACTAGATTCTAATCAAGCATCACTTAACACACACACATTCTATCACTGAGCGAGGAATACAATGGGCACCACAAGAAATCATGTATACAATATCCTATAGATATTTGCTAAATCATCTAATTGAGCATCTGAATTGAAGCAAGATTTATTGAACAATGGGCACCACAAGTGAGCAACATCTGAACTGGAGCTAAATCATCTAACTGAACAATGGGCACCACCTATGAGCAACATCAAGTAGCCTAATGAGATAGGAGGGTGGAGAAACATCTGAATTGGAGCTAAATCATCTAATTGAATAATGGGAACCACTAGTGAGAAACATCAGGAGCAGCAGTAGAAGAGGAATAGGAGGGTGGAGCACCTACCTTTGGCAAGCTTAGAGCTCACTGGAGAGGAAGCAGGCAATGGAGGAGAGGAAGATGGCGGTAGAGGACACGAAGGTGACCAAAGCGAGCTCGTGGTGGCGCTGCCCTTCTCCTCCTTGTTGTGTGCGTGCCCCTCCTCCTCCTTTGGCGCGTGCTCCTTCCCTTCCTCGATGGCAAAGGAGAGGAAGATGTCGGCGGAGGACACAACGGTGACCGCGACAAGCTCTTGATGGTGTTGCCCTTCTCCTCCTTGCTCTATGCGTTCTCATCCTCCTCCTTGGTGGCTTGACGACAGCGACGGATAGGGTTGGAGTTGGAGTCGAGATATGGATCGAAGTGTGTGCTAGAGAGAAGAAAGGGCCCAGCGCGGTTAAGTCAGGGCCTCATCTTCGTGGCGCACCAAGTACCTTATCCGTGGCGCACTATGCCAAGTGTGCCATGCCTAACGTAGCGATCTACTCAAAAAGGTGAAGCCCAATATCTAACACTAACCCCGACTCACCCTAGTGGTTGCATTCCCTTGAACCACACCATGGGCACCTAGGTTTGATACCTCGTGCCACCATTTTTGTTTTCATTTTCTGATTTTATTTTAAAAATACTTTTAAATGTTAAAAATGTCCAAAAAATATATAAACTATAAAAATATATGTTATATATTTAAATGTTAAAAGTGGTACAAAATTGATTCAAAGTAGAAGGAAAATAATAAAATATATATGTTATATATTTAAATGTCAAAAGTGGTACAAAATTGATTCAAAGTAGAAGGAAAATAATAAAATATATATTTTATACATTAATAACATGACAAGCGTGCTTTAGAGCTAGTGTTTTACAATCTTCTTTCCCTTCTTTGTCGCGGTTGAATAGTTTAGCCCTAGAACTTTCATGTTTCTTCTCTCGAATGGGCTACCTTTTTTGGGTAGGCTTGTCCTTTTTCTTCCTGTGATATATGTTGATTCGTCATAGTCATCGCCATCTTCAATCTTTGGATCGCTGTACTGGTCGAAGTCGACACCACTTACAAGGGATCTCATCCTGAGATCCACACTAAACACAGGGGTAGGGAGAGGTTTGATGATCAGATCTTTTGGTGGTCGTGACACCACTAACAAGAAATTTTGCTCCATCTTGAAATTTTCGACACCACCAACAATGGGTTGTTGCTCACGTTCTTTGAGGGAAAACTTCAGAGAGGCAAAGATGGAAGTAAGGGTATTAAAAGATAAGGCCACCTCTAACTTCCATGAAAGGAGTAAAATTGCAAGGATCCACCAATCAATGTACAAGAGCGAATGATAAGAGTAGTGGTATGGTAGCTACTCCATCCCGCACCCAAAGCATTACTCTACACATGAATATGATAATTATGCAACCAACTCTTGCAATTCAGACTGAAGATCATGACAAGAAGTATTCACAAAGATTTGGAAATATGATGATGTCACTGTCTTGGAAGTTGCAAAATACTAGAAACATATGATGAAGAGATCAGATAGAGCGAAAACCAGATGTAGCACCGCCGTTACAAAAAGGAAGGAAGGGGAACCCTATGGTACGACGAAAACCCAACCACAAGAAATCCTAGACTTTAAAAAGGTAAGAAAGTAGATTAAAACATGTGAATATAAGAAGAGAAAGAATAGAGGTAAGGCGTAAAATCAGAGCTAATCAGATCTATCCAACATATTTGTAGTAAAATAGTCTTGAATCTAGACATCGTCCGTTGGCAAGGTTAACCTACAGGCTGGACCAGTGGCGTATCGTAAACCTTTGCTCTGATACCACATATAACGTCCCTGAATCGGGTCTATGCGGATCTTAGCATTTTCATCAAAACCCGCATAGGAGTGATTCAAAGACGTCCGTTAGACACTTCCGTGTGGGTGGATTTGACTACAAGTATTTACATCACAACAGTTTACAACAGCATCCACAAGGACTTATATATACAACAACGACTTAACGAGTCAAGAATACAAAAGATACAATACAGAGAGACAAATCATGAAGAATGCCGATAGTATCCGAGTATGGTAAGAACCAAATGGGACTAAGAGTCCCAAAAATAACAAAGCGGTGTCCATAAACACTGCGCAATCCAAGACGGAATGGTAACCTTGCTAACATCGTTGAACACATACCTATCAAAGCCAAAGAGTGTCGATAATAGGCAAAGGAAAACTGAAAGAGTGCGGTCAATACTGAGACCAGTATACGGCGAGTCTTAGAATTCGGCGGTCCTTTACTACATAGGTAAGGTGGGTTCAGCGGCAGCAAAGTTTGCACTATCAAAGTTATAGAGACACGCTACAACTTTGGCTATTAGAGTGAGATAAGAGAGCGCTATACAGTAACAAGAATATAAGTCCAATCATAACCCGTCCGAAGATTTCCCCCTTCAAGACCAGTCAAGGAAGTCATCTTGTGGAACACAAACGATGGCAATTTTAGTTAAGCAGGTGTTTAGTTGATAAGGATAATTACTAATCATATTATTTGAGGCAAAGCATTAGTGGTGTTTTCTATGATCATGACATTGTACTCCCGAGGCGTCCATAATCGTGGACATATGGCTTCTCGAAAAGATTTACCCTACAGGGGTGCAACACTGTACCCAAACGCATGCTCAATCCTTGAGGCAACAAATTCTGCGTGCCTTACGAATCTCACATCAAGAACTGTCCCATAACTACGCGCATATCTAGAGGCATCACTTATCATGTGGAACTAACCAAGAGGTACATCGATTCTCGAGGGAGGCACAACATTTGCACCTTCTGGTGTGTAACACCCTCGGATCAGCCCTATGCAAGTTTTAGCGAATCCCGCCAAACCCGCATAGAAACGATTCAAAGGTGCCCACTAGGCACTTTCGTGCGGGTGGAAAACGAAGTAATACCATTACACATTAGTCCACAAATGGAACCCACAGAACAAATATATACAACATGACTCCAGGAGTGAAGAATACAAATATACAGTACAAAGATCCAAATCACCTTGAAACGATACAGTGTCTGACTACGGACAAGATGCAAATGGGGCTAAAAGCCCTGAAGAATAACCAATGGCGTCCATAACCCTTCCCAGCCCAAGCCGGAAGGGTAACCCTACCAACGACGTCGATCTCAACCTGCCAAAACAAAAGGGGTGCCAACAAAGGGCAAAGGAAAAAGAGAGCGATCAGTACTAAGGCCAGTACACAGTGACTCTAGAATTCGGCCACTCTGTCCTACATAGGTATAGTGGACTAAAGCGGCAGTGAAGCATGCACTAAATAACCTATAGAGACTTGATACAACGGTCGGCTATTAGAGAGGGATAAGAAAGACCTATTCGGGACCCAACCTTATACTAACACCAAACATACCCATCCTGTTATTTCCCCCTCGAGACCAAATGAGGAAGTCATGCCGACGAAACTCATACAATTGGTAGTTTTATTCATTCATTCCATGGTGATTGTCCAACTTACTAGTCATATCAGATACAAGTCATATTATAACAGCAATTCTTTAGTTATGGTTGTCTATGATCAAGAAATTGTGCTCCAAGTCGTCCATAACCACAGACATGGCTTTTCAAAAAGATTTAACCCTGCAGGGGTGCACCAAAGTATCCGCATACACTTCAACCCTTATTGTCAGATCTGAATATGAGCAAGATCCTGAACATACACCCAACGGTATGCGACAGGGCCTCGGACATGACGTTTCCCAGACCCAAAGCAAGTACATGGGGGCCACCCTACTAAGCTACCCGCAACAAAGTCGACCGGCTCCGAGACGGACCTAGGGTTTGCGTCAATGTTGTAAACGACTGGGAACCTGAAAGTGTGACTGGGCTTGTCGATACCGCAAAAACACTCTTCTTTCCAAAACAGTACAGGCGCTCCATGCGCAATCGTAAATAAAGCAGTAAAACATGGCATAAGTACAGGATAGTAATAAAGCCCCAAACTACTTTGTGGTCCCCAACACAGTACTTTGAAATCAGGTAGTAAGCCGATGGAGTGCCACACACCCACTTGTGGTTAGTGCGCTCGATCTCGGAATAGGTGTCAAGAACTCAGGTCCTAGGTGGACACAAGTGGGCGGTTAAAAAAACAAATATTGACTATTACCCACCAGTGCCTCTTCATTATATCTAATTCTAGCATTTTAATTAACAAGTTATAATGAAAGCCATGATCATCTCCACCATTAAGAATCTCCACCCTTAAGCATGTGCCAACCTTCCATCAACGGTGGAACGACAATGACGCGAAGCAGCACCTGAGCAAGCAACTACGACTCGCAAGACCGGCTGTCTATCAAACAATAAGCAATAGGATGTGTCCAAGGCAATATAGAGGCTGCAAGGAATATAAATGGTACACAGAAACTAGACCATGGCAACACGGATAGCAATAGATCGACAAGAGTAAATAAAGACTATGAAAGCAAAATAGGGAGAAAGGGGGAGAATGCTCGCCTGAGAAACACTGTCGAAGATATATTATTCAAGGAACTTGTCAATACTCATATCAACTCATCGGCCTAATCCGCGAAGAAGCAACGCACTAGAAGAAACACCGGATGCACTATTTAATACTACGGCAGAAGATCGGCATGATGCATGTATGATGCATGACATGGCAAAGGTGCGGTGCAATTAGGCAATATTAAGCGGAACCGGGATCCCGACAATTAATTAGGTGGTTTATGTTGTTTAGATACCCGCAATTTAAATGTTGTATTAACAAGGAAAAATATGTCATCGGTTCGCTACACAAATTTAAATGGATCCAGTACAAGACTAGAAAAGCCCGCATATGGTCTCCATATTTAATTTAGGTGAAACATCTAAATACCCCCAAACATCCACAATATGCATGCGAGAATGAACAATTTAATATGCAATAAGTTTATATCTCATTTTATAAAATAGGGCTTGGAAAAGGGGATCACACATCTCTGTTCCGAAGGTCTTGGATTCGATGTGGTTCGGGTTCGATCTTCGGATCCTCGGAATCAGGGTCTCGGCCATCGGATGCATGATGGACTACTTGTCATTCCATTATGACGATCTTCGGGTCCATTCTACTCCCTGTCGGGTACCATCTTCTGTTTGTCGGTGATCTTCATGATTCACGATGGATTACCCTTCTCGTAGGTCGAGGTAGCGTTTGTTGGCTCAGACTTGTTCGCCGGAGGATCTGGTGAAACTTTGGAGAGGAAACGACATAAGAGTGCATCGCATCGGGTCACCGTGTACCAACAGAGGCAAATCACACCACAACATGCGAAAACATAGAAGAACAACAGGGAACCTACGGATGGCTTGGGTCCTTGGTGACGTACAGCTGCTTGGGCAGCGCTGCAGGGCTCGACCGTGACCGATGTTGCTTAGGGAGGCGCATGCGCAGCACGATGGCCACTTGCACACACGCACAAAGGCAAACTCTAGGAGGCACAGGGGCTTCCATGGCGGAGGACGTGTAGGGCACGACGGCAGGCGGTGCGGGCGAGCTCGGAAGGAACAGAAGGAACGGAAGGAAGTCGGGCAGCTAGCAGGCAGTCGAGATCGAGGAGGCGATTGGGGAGGACGACTTTCATGGTGAGCGCGGGGCCCGACGGAGCGGCGAAGGACAGGAGGGTGGGGACGGGGCATCCGCGGCGCCACGACCTTGCTGGCGACACGGAACTCATGGGGCGGGCCGGACGACACGGAGAACCGAGGCGGACGCGGGCTTGAGCTCGAAGGGAGGAGGTGGCGGGCCACGGCTGGAGGAGGTAGGCAAGGAAGGTTGTAGGTGAGGGCGCATGGGTTCGTGGATGGGACGAGGCTGGCGTGGCTCCGGCGAGGTCGGGTGAGCAGGGACCCGCGAGCAGCGGCATGGAGGAGGCTCGCGATGAGAGGCAGCGCGAGGGAGAGAGAATTGCGTGGAGGGGGAAGAGTGGTGGGGCCGAGCGGAGCGAGGTGGCATTCGGATAAGGGTGGAAGGTGGGCGCTAGGGCTAGGCGCGTGTGGTGTACGCGAGGTTGGTGGCTCGCGTACGCTAGCGAGGGTCACAGTGTACCGCATGGGAAGGTGGGCGTGCTTGGCGATCATGGCGTGTAGGCGGGCCGGGTCAGCGCTGGCGCGAGGCATGGTGGTGGTGGCGGCTGGTGAGGAAGTGTGGGGGTTTCGTTTTGGTTAGGTAGGTCTAGGGTCTAGGTGGTGTTAGCTGGTTAGGGTTCTTATCTGGGTAGTACGCTACTGCCAGCTGGGCCTTTGGGCCTGGCCGGTGGCGGCCTCCCTAGGTAAAAATAGTTTATATTTTTATTTAGTTTGAAATATTTTTTTGTAAAATAGTTTAGACAAATAAAAGATCTAGGCAGACCGAGGGTTTTACATTTGAAATAGCGAGGGGAATATTTACAAAACAAATATAGGCTTTGTAAAATAGTTTGAGGCAAAAATATGCATGAGGACATGACGATGCTCAAATGCAATGTGCCATGATGACATGAGCATTGTATCACGATGATTCACAAAGCAAAACTCGGCGATTTTCTAGTAGTGGTTTTCCCGGGGTGCTACAATTCGACAGCACCAACAATGGATCTCGCCCTCGAGATCTGCCTCATGGTACATCGAAGAAGGCCAATGATCTGAATCTTCTTGCTTTGTATAGATCCTCGCGACACCACTAACAAGATTCTTGTTTCATCTTGAAATCGGCGACACCACCAACAAGAGGACGTTTCTCACGTTCGTTGAGGGAACACTCCGGATAACCAAAAGGACGAAGGTAAAGATATCAAAACATAAGGCCACCTCTAACTTCCGTGGAAGGAGTAAACTTGCATTGATCCACCAATTCAATGTACAAAACAAATCATAAGAGTAGTGGTATGGTCGCGACTCCATACCGTACTCAATGCATTACTCTGTACACAAATAAAGAACTATGCAACCAACTCTCAGAATCATACTGAAGATCTCGTTAAATGATGTTTGGAAGACTTCATATACAAAGGAGGGATACATGCTCTTCATCGGATCTAGCATAGATGATGTCATCGTGCCAGAAAACAATAGAAGATACAAAGAAATTTTTAGTGAATTTTGGGTCACTGGAAAGATACACAATAGAAAAATCACTCAGATAGCATGAAGGCTGGATGTAGAAGCATCGTTACCAAAAGAGGAAGCGAAACCCTGAAGGTACGACGAAAAACCTAACCACGAGAATTCCTGGCCTCAAAGAAAATATAAGAGAGAAGATTTAAAACACGCAAAGGTAAGGAGAGAATACCACAGAGGTAAGGAGTAAACACAGACCTAATCAGATCTATCCAACCGATTTTCAAAAATAGTTTTGACGCTCTACAACGACCGTTATCTAGGTTATCCTACAGGCTGAACTAGTGGGGTATCGCAACTGCTGAGCTCTGATACCACTTTGTACCACCCTCGGATCGGCCCTATGCAAGTTCTAATGAATCCCGCCAAACCTGCATAGAAACGATTCAAAGGTGCCTACCAGGCACTTTCCTGCGGGTGGAAAACGAAGTAATACCATTACACATTAGTCCATGATGGAACCCACAAAGCAAATATATACAACACGACTCTAGGAGTAAAGAATACAAATATATAGTACAAAGATCCAAATCACCTTCAAAACGATACAGCGTCCAACTACGGACAAGATGCAAATGGGGCTAAAAGCCCTGAAGAATAACCAATGGCGTCCATAACCCTGCCCAGGCCAAGCTAGAATGGTAACCCTGCTAACGACGTCGATCTCAACCTGCTAAAACAAAAGGGGTGCCGACAAAGGGCCAAGGAAAAAGAGAGTGGTCAGTACTGAGGCCAGTACATGGCGAGTCTAGAATTCGGCGGCTCTCGCCTACATAGGTATGATGGACTAAAGCAGCAGCGAAGCATCCACTAAATATCCCATAACTACGAATTTTGCGGCAACAAATTTCACGTGCCTTACAAATCTCACAACAAGAACTGTCATATAACTACGCGCATATCCAAAGGCGTCACCAACTATGTGGAACTAACCAAGAGGTACGGGGATTCTCGAGGGAGGCACAAGATTTGTGCCTACTAGTGGATCCGGGCCTGCGGGAAAACTTGTACACACCGTGGGTGCCGCCACCGTGTATCACAATTTATGTATGTAATCCATGGAAATCCACCAAAATATCAAGTCAAAAGACATATTCAACTCACCCATGTCCGAGGACATATTATGCGTATACATCAAATGGAAAACCAATTTTGTAACCCTCTGGATATACGAATAGCACCAGTAGTTGAGGGATCACAAAGGCTCCATGTTTGGTTAGCGCGATCAACTCAGAACTGATAGCGTAGAACGAATGGGTCATAGGTCGGCTCAAGAAGTTCCCAAAGGTGGTCCCTGTCAGGGCCATATCATTTGGTGAAACCATAGCCATAACCAACATCACCAATTTAATTACCATGGCATCAACCATATCCAGATATCACGGCTCGCCTGTATGAGAGGAGTACTAAGCAGACTAATTTATAGTAGAGTACAAAGCTAGCTAATCAAACAAGGCAATAGGGTTACCAAGGCCATATAGTAGAGCAAGTAAATAAATGAACGGTACTAAAGCATCGACAATAAAGATAGCAATAAACAAAGGAAGAAAGTAAAGACTATAAATGCAAAATAGTTAGAACGGGGAGAATGCTCGCCTGTGAGATAAATTTGCTGACCGAAGCCTTGTCGCAACTCACATTCACTCATCATACTATGTGGTGAAGAAGCAAACTAGAAAGACCACCCGATACAATGTTTAATACTATGGCAGAAGATCTGACATATTTATGATATGATGCATCGCATAGCAATATGCGGTCTATCCTAGTAATATTAAGCGGAATCGGAATCATGAGGATTAATATCATTGTTCAAGTTATTTAACAATCCCACAATTTAAATATTAACTTAACAAGGTAACGCATGTCATCGGTGCGAATATAAATGAAGTCGAAATAAGAAAAAAAAATCCTACATATACATTCCATATTTAATCGCAGATGAATTGGTGAATTACCCACAAACAACCTGATATGTGATGCACACATAAATGATTATTAGACATAAAACATATATGATATATTTATAAAAATATGGTTAGGGACAGGGTCTCGTGGTTTGGATCGGAGAGGTGAAGAGGCACACTCAGGATCAAAGTGAAGTAGGTTATGTCTCGAAAGTAGTCACATTGACACCACGCGAAGGCGACCTCGGATACAGTGGAGCAGACACACTTTCTTTATTGACAACCGAACTACCCGATACGCTGCAACTAATATTGTCGATCTAAATTTGTTTGGTCTGGATATATTGTCGGTCGTCAGCATCGTATCCAGGCGTCGACCTGGTGATGGCAGGTGGCCGCATGTCCCATTGGTGGCAGGACTCCCTGGAACGGGATTCCTCTCCTTGTGCTGGGAATGAGGCAGCCACGGTGGAGTCGGCTTGCTGCTGTCGGTGGCTCTTGGAGAGGCAAAGGGCGCGATTTCCGCATGCATTGGTGTGGCTGCTGATCCACTGACATGGGGCACAAGCAGAGGGTGTCGCGTGGAGCTGCAGTGCCACTGATGTTTGCTGCGTAGAAGCAAGAGGAGTACAGTGGTTCAGCGATTTGAGGATGGTTGTGGTGGCGATGGAATTAGCTGATGCTGGCTGCAAATTGGGGTAGGTGCATGAGGATCTGACAGAATTGGGAGAGTAGGGTTTGTCAGAAAGAGAAAGGGAAATAGACTATTTATACAATCCAAAGTAGTCTAGATGGACCTAGTTTTGGTTAAAACTATAGACGGGCTTTTTGCTTTTTTAAATAAAATTTTAAAACCTTTTGTGATCACTTAAATGACCGGAAAGTATTATTATTTGTTTAATTTAAAATAGTACAAGAGATGGCGGCTTTACAAACATTAAACCGCATGGATAATTTAATAAACAAAATATGATATTTAATAAAATAATTTTGTGCTTAGAAAATATAAGAAAAAATATGCATGATGTCATGACGATGCACAAAAGTAAAATAAAAAGTAATTCTATTTTGGAATATTTTCCGGGTGTTACACCTTTGATCTAGAGTTTGTTTTGAATTTCAATATTTGATAAACTTGTTTGTTGTGGCTGCTTGCTATCATCTTGGGAGACTCCAATTTAGTTTTGGATGCGTGTCCCGATTTCGTTGTAAAGGCGCCGGTTCCCGTCTCGAAGTGTACCGTATAGTGGAAAGGTGGATTAAGCCAGTTGTGGCGAGATCCATCGGAGAATAGGGTGAGGGCTATTGTGGCGTGGTGGTCCTATTACCGCCCAACCCTCCAATGCATATGTACTCCCCTAAAAAGGAAGGAACTGCGGTAAAACAAATCATGTGTCTCCGCGTGCTCCACTCTCGGTTTGTTCCTCTCACCGCTCTTTATTTGTTTAGTAGATGTTAGCTTTGAGACAAGTAAATAACGAAGAACGAAAACAAAAATTAGAGCAAGGGGACATAGATTTAACATGGAAAACCCTCTCCAACAAAGAGAGGAAAAAACCACGGAAACCAGCCAGCAAAACTTCACTATAACGGGGAGCATTTACACAACACCGGGGATTTTCATAGATGCAACTTATCCCAGTTGACGGCTTACAAGCGGTATATATAACGGTGGAAACCTAGGTCATCAATGATTCGGCACAAGCCTCTGGCGATGGGCCTCGCTCCACTCTGTCAGAAGTTAGGATCCTTAATATAATTTGGATCATACTTTAACAAACTCCATCTTGAGACAAATTCCTTCTTATAGCATCAATAGTAATCATCTCCCTGAACAAACAAAGAAAAACACTTTCGGCACCAACAACCACTTGGGATAAGTAGTTATACCAACTAAGCTTGAGCATAGCTCAAACTTAGCAACAAGAACAGGCTTTGTCATCATATCAGCAGGATTATCATGAGTGTTTATCTTGCATACCTTGAGTGTACCTTGTGCAACAATGTCACGAACATAATGGTACTTGATATCAATGTGCTTTGTTCTCTCATGAAACATATGATCCATAGTAAGGTATATAGCACTTTCACTGTCAGAGAATAGGTTAATGCAAGAATCATCCTAACAAAGCTCAGCATAGAACCCTTCCAACCAAACAGACTCTTTGCAAGCTTCAGCAATAGCCATATATTCTGCTTCGGTTGTAGATAGAGCAATAATTGGCTATGGCGCTGCCTTCCAACTCACAGCACATCCACCTACCATGAACACATAACCGATGAGGGATCTCCTCTTATCCAAATCGGCAGCAAAATCTGAATCCACATAGCCTACGAGTCCCTCACCAATCTTGCCAAACTTCAAGCAAGCATTGGATGTGCCACGGAGGTACCTGAAAATGAACTGAACAACTTTCCAATGTTCTTTACTAGGATTAGCCATTTAACGACTCACCAAACTCATAGCATATGATAAATCAGGGCGAGAACAAGCCATGGCATACATCAAGGAACCAACAACACTAGAATAAGGAACTCGTGACATTTACTCAATATCTTCATCAGAACTAGGACATTACAATGCTGATAATTTAAAGTGAGGAGCAATAGGAGTACTAACAGACTTTGCATCATGCATATTAAAATGTTGGTGAACTTTCTCAACATAACTTTGCTGACTAAGAAACGTCAACCTAGATTTTCTGTCCCGTTTAATTTCCATACCTAGGATTTTCTTAGCATCGCCAAGATCTTTCATCTCAAATTCACTACTTAGGTGTTCCTTCAAAGTAGTGATTTCTTTCGTGCTCTTGGTAGCAATTAACATATCATCAGCATATAATAGCAAGTATATAGGTGATCCATGTCATGACCCGGGATCGGGGCTAGACAAATACTAGATTTTCGTCTGACATAAGGCTAACCTTGAGCTCGAAGCGCGTAGGGAATAATTCGGCAACATTACAGAACATACAAAACATACATTATTAAGGTACACTCTTAGCCGAGTTGCATACAAGTATTACAAACCAGGGGTTAGAGACCCATCAAACACCAAGCAACGGAAGCAAATACGTTGTTCTAAACAACAAACTTAGCAAAGGGCCTAAGAGTCCACAAAAATAAGCAAACAACCCTTCCATAGATCCTAGGATGCTACCTGGGAACCACAACTACTTGTTGATGTCAAAGTAGAAACCACCTTCAATTGGAATAGCTTCATCTATAGAAAAACATCAACAAGGCAAGGCTGAGTACAAGATGTACTCCGCAAGACTTAATAACCTACGATACATGCTTGGTTTAGAAAGGATTTCGGTGGTTACTTTGCAAAAGCCAGCTTTGTTTGAAAACAAGTAAGAGGGGAAGCTTGTCTAATTATATCATTTCCAAAAGGGGTAAGAAGACTACAACTCTAGCTCTTACAGATCGCTTCATCATCATCTGAACCTTTCAACTTGGAACACCCCCTCAAAGGACCCAGAGGAAGTAATTCCAAAACACTCATTAGTTGCCAAGTTTTATCATTAGGTTATTGTTCTCTATGATCACAGAATCAGTTCCCAAGTCGTCCATAATCGTGGACACGGCTTTTCGAAAAGATTATAACCTTGCAGGGGTACACAACTTTACCAACACGTACCAACCGACTCTTAATGCCAAATCATTAGCCCTCTTCCTTGGACGGCCAGCAGAGGGTGGCTGACCATGACCTTTACCTTACTTTCGCCGAGACCATGAGTCACGCCCTAAGGAGATGCCGCCATAATGGGTCAAGTCCCGAAGCCAGTGCCTAGAGATGTGTGCAGGGCCCAAGATTATGGAGGTCGTGCCTCTCTTGTTCCCGGCCACACTTACCTACCTGTATGAATGCACCTCCTACACCGCCTTCGAGAAGAACCAGACTGCATATGTCGAACGGAACGCCCGAACTATGAGACTCGTGGAATCTACTAGGCAAGTTAGTGAGTCGAGGGGGTTTCCAGGCCCCCGTGTGTTTGTACGCTTGTATTGGTTCTAGAGGTGAGAACTCATGTCCTAAGGGTGGCTAGCATGGGACTACAAAAACCACACAAAACATGGCCTCCCATACCTTCCTTAGCATGTTTATTAACCATCTTTGATCGTATCTCAACATCCTATCAAACTAGGTTCATCGCAGCTCCGATGCATCATTATGGATGGATCAGTCTTGTACCACTAAGCATGGCTAAGCTTGACTAATATATTGGCACTAGCAACGCTCATAAGCTCAACCCTAGTTATGATAGGAGCGATGGATCGGTATCTTGGTATACAAAGGAAAACAAGCAGCAGATAGGATACTCTATCTTAAACAAAAGACCACATTGGAATGGTATGCGTATAGCTAGATTGAAATACTTTGAACACATAGGTTCGAATGATGGGGCTATGCTTTCCTTGTTCGTCATTGGAACGGTACTGCTCTTAGGTAGTGTTGACTTCAGGTTCGGGCTCGGTTCTTATTCGTGAAGAACCAACACCGGAAAGAAGAAGCAAGAATTAACACATGGCGTCTGCAATGCTTATATAATATGGATGATATGACGGATTGCATGTATTAGAACATTCCTAGGTTCCACATCGATTTAAATGGGTTCAGAATGCCCTAGGTGGACAAACCATTGAACCCATGGTACTTACGGGGTGTCGGTGTTCCTCTGTGTAAAATGTAGTTCAAAGTTGTATGAATATGAAAGCTTACATTTTTAAATGGTAGAGTTCATTTTTCTGAACATTTTGATATATTATACATATTTTTCTGATTTAAAATGAATTACTTATGAATTTCCAAAGATTTAATTCAATTTCCCAGTTTAAATCATTTCTGAAATTATTAAATATCTGACCGGGGGACCCACCTGTCATATTAATTAACTAAAACAGAAAATAAAAAGGGATTATTGCGTCAGCGTGAAATCACTGTGACGTCACTGTGACCTTGGCCACATTATCCACGGCAGAGCCACCAGAGGGTTGTCGCGGATGGCAAACCAGGGTGCCCCCGGATGCACGACTGGGTGCGTTGGAACCGCACTACTGCGCTTGTTCGAACTGTGGCAGCGGCACCCCGGATTGGTCACCAGAGCGACTTCCCGAACGGCGAGTGGAGGTGGAGCTTGCAGGTGGACACGACGTCAAGGCTACGGCAAGCGTGCGACCAAACTGAGAGTACCACGAGAATGAGGAGCTCACCGTGATCGCGTAAAAGTTGATGGCGAGGCGAGGGGAGCACCAGAACAACAGGGATCGACAGCAACTCGAGGCGGCCGGAGATGTCGATTCGGGCGATGGAGAGCGCGCGTGCGAGCGAGGAGGGACTAGGGAGAACGAGTCGACCACGGTGGAGCCAGCGATGACCTTGGTTTGAGCTACCGTGGTCGGAGACGGCGAGGACGGCGGCGACCAAAGCTACGGTTCATCGGCCATGGCGGGGAGGATAAGGGAGAGGGTAAGTGGTGAGCGAGGGTTCTCTTGGCAGCGTCGGCGGGGTTCTTGTCAGCTCCAGGGCGGCAGCACGGATCTTGGCACGGCTGCGGCGGCGGACGGCATCGCCGGCGACAACATATCACCGCTTCATAGTCGACGAAGACGACACTGGATAAAACGGTACGGGCCGTAGCTGGGCTGGCTTGGGCCCCGAGTGGGCCGGCTCTGGCTACTGCTGGGCTATAGGAAGGCCTGGGAAAGAGAAGAAATGGCCCATACTTGGTTTTCTCTTTTTTTCTCTGGAATTCCTTTACTTTTTTCTCTTTTCCCATTTCTATTTGAATTTTAAACAAAACACTATTTTGAAAATTTTAAAAATATAAAAAAACTTGAATTCATTTCCCAAGGTCATAATTGAGCCCTGGTTCAAGTCACAGTCCAAAACATTTTGGATTTTCGAAATAGAACCCCATTTTTTAGAGAGGTAAAAGAGAGGGGGGAAATAGTGCATTATGGTTTTATTTTGTCTCTTGATTAGAACCAAGTGCAAATGTAATGCATGTATGAAATGCTCACAGACATATTGTTTATTTATTACACATAAAGGTGGTATGTTACAGCTGTACCCCACTTACAAGAATCTCGTCCCGAGATTCCTAGGTTTTAGCAAAGAAGGCAGGGTACTCAGATCAAAGACGATCTTCGTGTTCCCAGGTTGCTTCTGACTCAGAGTGATGAGACCACTGACCTTTTAGGAATTTGATGTTTTGGCGATGGGTCTTGAGCTCGGTTTCACCAAGAATATGAACAGGGTATTCTCGGTAGGTTAGTTCCTCTTGAAGATCCAGGGTTTGATGATCCACACTATGAATAGGATATTTGAAACAACGCTTGAGTTGTGACACATGGAAGACGCCATTAACTTCTAGAAAGGTCGATGGTAGCTCCAACTGGTAGGCAAGATCACCTCGCTTGGTGAGAATGCGAAAGGCACCAACGTAGCGAGGAGCCAATTTTCCTTTGATACCGAAGCGGTGGACACCCTTTAGAGGAGTGACCCGGAGGTAAACTTGATCACCAACTTCATAATGAACTTCAAGGTGATGACGATCATAGTTGGTTTTCTGACAAGATTGAGAAGCCTTTAGACGTTCTCGGATTATGCAAACTTGATCTTTAGCTCCTTGGATCATATCCGGACCAAAGAACTATCTTTCGTCGGTCTCTGTCCAATTGAGTGGTGTTCGACATGTTCTTCCATGTAGAAAATGGAAAGGCGCCATACCCAAACTAGATTGGAAACTGTTGTTGTAGGAGAACTCAGGAAATGGAAGACATTTCTCCCAGTTCTTGCCGAAGGATATAACACATGCTCTAAGCATGTCTTCAAGGATTTGGTTCACCCTTTCGGTTTGACCACCGATGTTAGGATGATAAGTTGTGCTGGAGGAGACATGACTTCCCATGGCTTGTTGGAAACTAGCCCAAAACTTGGAGGTGAACAAGATTTTGTTGGCATATATGATCTTCTTCGGAACACCATGGAGAACCACTATTCGAGACATATATAACTCTGCCAATTGACTCACGGTGATACTTTCTCGGATAGCAAGGAAATGAGAAACCTTGGATAATTGGTCAACCACTACCCATATTTCATCATGTCCCTTTTGGTTCTTTGGAAGTCCAGTGATAAAATCCGTACCTACTTCATCCCATTTCCACTCAGGGACACGCAATGGCTGCAGAAGTCTAGCAGGTCTTTGGTGTTCAGCCTTCACACGACGGCAGACGTTGCATTCTGCAACAAAGCGTGCAATCTCTGGTTTCATTCCACTCCACCAGAATCCTTGACGAAGGTCAAAATACATCTTGGTATCACCAGAATGAATGAACAGAGGTGATTCATGAGCTTCTCGAAGGATTAGCTCTTTGATCTTCCGACTGTTTGACACCACTATCCGGTTACCGAAATAGAGGGTACCTTGATCATTGATGGAGAAACATTTAGCATCCCCACTTGCAACACGCTCCTTGATCTTGGTAATTGATACGTTGCAAACGTATCCATAATTTTTGATGTTTCATGATTGTATAGTATCTACTTTCTTATGTTTTGTCTACATTTGGAGATACTTTTATGCATTTTCTGAAACTAACCTATTAACAAGATGACACAGTGCTAGTTGCCTGTTTTCTACTGTTTTTGGTTCCAGAAAGTCAGAAAATGAATATTCTTGAAATTGGACGGGACAAAAGCCAAAGTCAATATTTCACCGAGGGGAACACGGAGCAAGCAGATGAGATGGAGAGGGGCCAGGGGCCAGCCACACCATAGGGTGGCGCGGGTCCACCCTGGCCGCGCCACCAGGTGGTGTGGGCCCCTCTGGCCTCCACCGACCTTGCCTCTTCGCCTATAAGATGCCTCCCGATGCAAAAACCCTAAATTGTCAAGCCTCCAGCCACGAAAAGTTCCGCAGCGCACCACCACCAAAGAGGAGATTCGAGGGACAGAAAGTCTCTGTTCTGGCACCCTACCGGGACGGGGAAGTGACCCTAGAGACATCTCCATCAATCTCCACCACCATATCCATCGCCGTTGCTGATTCCCATGATGAGGAGGGACTAGTTCTTCCTCGAGGCTAAGGGTTCTACCTATAGCTATGTGTTCATATCTCTCTATGCATGATCATATTGTGATCATGAGCTTGTAATCTATAGATCGACCTTGCTACTCAAGTGCTTTATTAGATCTCTGCTCTCCCCATGTGTGTGAAGTTGACAGTGTGCACACCATGGTGGCACTTAGGCTAGAGATTACAAATACTTGTTATGAGTTATATTTGGAGTTGGATGTCTTTATGAAATTGTGGTGTTTGTTGGAACCATCTAGTGCTCAAGGTGACAGTGTGGGGTTATCTAGATGTGGAAAGCGAACTTTGAGGTGTGCTCTTATAGCCCTACCAATGATTAGAGTGTCCAACCGGAGAGTAGTTAAGAGTAGTATCATGAAGAGAAGATATTTATATGAGAGTGTTCACTAGTGAAAGTATGATCCCTAGGCCTTGTTTCTAAGCATTGATACACGGTTTGCAATTAGATCTGTTACATGTTTGCTTGCTTCCATCTTTATTTTAGTTTGCCTTTAGTCTTTTCCCACGCCAACCACACGCCAGCAAGCTATTTTCTAACACCGTTACCAGTTATAATTATCCATACCACTTTTATTTCACTATCTCTTCGCCGAACTAGTGCACCTATGCACCTGACAAGTGTATTGGGTGTGTTGGGGACACAAGAAACTTCTTGTATCTTGATTGCAGGGTTGCTTGAGAGGGATACCTTTGACCACTTCCTCCCTGAGTTCGATAAACCTTGGGTGATCCACTTAAGGGAAACTTGATGCTATTCTACAAACCTCTGCACTTGGAGGCCCAACAACTGTCTACAAGAATAGAAGTGCGTAGACATCAAGCTATTTTCTAGCGCTGTTGCCAGGGCGGTAAGGTAAAAGGTACTCACATCCTCCGGTGTGAGTCCTCGAAGTTATTTCCTTTAGATTCTGCAATTTTGTCTTCTTGTTTCTTGTTTTCACTAGTTAGGCTTAATGGAAAACAACAACAAAATTAGAGAGCTTTTTAGTATTTTCCCTAAGGTAGAACATGAATTCTTTGAAAAGAAAATTAAAAAACCCTTGGAAC
The DNA here is from genome assembly GCA_910589775.1 of Avena eriantha. Taxonomy (NCBI): domain Eukaryota; kingdom Viridiplantae; phylum Streptophyta; class Magnoliopsida; order Poales; family Poaceae; genus Avena; species Avena eriantha. The sequence continues at coordinate 420,479,829 of OU342742.1, forward strand.
CTTCTTTGCATGCTAATAGCAATGTTATTAGTATGAATCTTTTGAACACCTTTGGTACTAATACTATGGAAATGTCTAAGCTTGGGGAAGTTAGTTTTTATGAAAATCATCTCTTCAATTCCCCAGCTTTAAAGAAGAATATTTGCTCTGATGATACTTTATCTCCCATATGTGGTAATTCTAATGATACTTGTGATATTTTAAATCCACGTACTGAAAGCATCTCTTTTAAAATTCCTGTAAAAATTGTTGAACATGTTATGAACAACTGTTATTTTTGAGATGGAACTGTCCATCCTGGTGATCATTTACTCCTTATACACGAATTATGCGAGTTGTTCAAGTGTGCAGGTATCTCAATGAACCAAGTTAAGAAGAAGCTATTCCCTTTTTCACTTAAGGGCAAAGCAAGGGAGTGGTACGAGCTACTAGATTATCCTCATCATTTGGAGTTGAAGGAACTTGAATCTCTCTTTTACTCTAAATTTTATCCTCCTCATGAAATTCATAAAGATAGGAATTACATTTATAATTTTCATCCACATGATGGATAAAGTATTGCCCAAGCATGGGGGAGATTGAAGTCACTGATGCTCAAATGTCCCATTCATGAGCTCCCTAGTAATATTGTTATTAATAATTTCTATGCAAGGCTTTCGGGACATTACAAGGACTATCTTGATACTTGTTTAGAGGGATCCTTCACAAGTAAGGAGATCAAATCTAAGTGGGATCTTCTTGAAACAATTCAAAGCAATACTGAAGATTGGGATAACAACAAAGGTAAAGAACCAGGTATAAACTATGAGTATGATTGCATCAAGTCTTTTGCTGAAACTGCTGATTTTCAAGAACTTAGTGCTAAATATGGTCTTGATCCTCGAATTCTTGTTGATTGTTATAGAACCTTTGCTTCTCATATTAATGCTCCTAAAGAAAAATGGGACATGTATCATGAGCCTTATAAAGACAGTCGCATGGAAAATGAAATTGTTATTAATGATAGCAATAAACATGCTCAAACCTCTGAAAGTACTACTTCTTATAAGCATGTTAATTTTTTTGGAATACATAGACCTTGTGAGAATAATCAAATTGAAGAAGAATATTGTATCACCCACAGGAATGAAAAAACTAGAACGTGGTATAGGGCTCTAAATGATCTTGGTAAAAAAGTTTGTGCCCTCTATCCTTTTATTTGTGAACTTTGCTTTGAAGTGGGTCATTTCAATTTTCAATGAGTACTACAAGTTTGTATTGTGATGACATGATCACTCCTAATCAGCATGATCAACTTACATTATTTTTGGGGTGTGGAGAGTTATCAAGAAAAACCTCTTTGGTAGATATGAGTGCTTTTGATATGAATAGCATCCTGCATGGTTGTCATGTTTATTGTGTTGATAATTGCCACACAAATACTTACATACAAAATATCCTAAAAGATGAGATCTTACCAAAATATGACATGACTAATATGTGTTTTGGTCTTATTAATGAAAAGGAGGAATCCTCCAAAGTTTCTTCTATTGTCTCTAACAATGAACCAGGGTATATGGAGAAGCTTCCTTTCAAGCCTCTCCCTCCTAAAGAGAAGAAGAAAAATAAGAATAGGAGGAGTAAAAGGAGAGAGGACATGACATTTTCCCCTAAGCATGTTACTCCTATTATAGTTTTTGATGAGTCTGAACTCGATGATGTTCCTATGCCTATTACCTATAGTAGTGATCATGATTGGGAAAAGCACACTACTTTTGATATTGAAAATCTCTTCGGTACCAATTCTGAAAATGATGATAATTGGTGTACTATTAGTGCTATCCATGTTCCTTCTAATGATGATATGTTTACAAATGAACACACTTTGGAATATAACTATTCTATTGCTTATGATGATACTATACCTCCAATATATGATGATTGCAATGATGAATATGATATTTTCAGTCCACCTACTATTGAGGAGAAAATTAATTATGACTACAATATGCCTCCTATATTTGATGATTATGGTGATGAGAATAATAATGATAGCTATTTTGTTGAATTTGCTCCCACTATAATTAATAAGAATGACTATGCTTATGTGAAAAGTAATAATTATTATATTCATGTGGCTCATGATAAGAATGTTTCATTTGATAGTTATATTTTTAATTTTATTCATGATGCTACTGAAAGTTATTATGAGAGAGGGAAACATGGTTTTATGCATCTTAATAATATTAAGTTTCCCCTCTTTATGTTGAAAGTCTTGAAGTTGCACTTGTTTTGCTTTACTATGCTTATTGCTTTGTGCTTCCATGACTTGTTTCTTTATAGGATTCCTATGCATAGGAAGTGGGCTAGACTTAAATGTGCTTTGAATTTGCTACTTGATGCTCTCTTTTACTTCAATTCATATTTCTTATATGAGCATCTTCTTAAACTATCATGCCTAACTTAAAGGCGTTAAAGAAAAGTACTTATTGGGAGATAACCAAAAAGTTTTAGATGAGCCTTGGAAGTTATTACTTCTGTAATAACCGTTCCTTATCCTTTTTATTTCCTTTTTGTGCCAAGAGTAACCTTTAAAGAGAGAGAAGTAATGCTTGGGAAAGTTGCTGTCCCGAAACAGATTTTTGTTCTTCACCGTAAAAATTCGTGTAAAATCTCTGTACGTCTTGATGAGGCGTTAATTTTTGTGCTTCTGCCCCAGGTTGTTTTCTAACTTTCGTTAGTTCAACACTTTGCGATTTGAGCAACACAAGGTGCTCAAAAAATTGGTTTTTACCCGCTGGTCTGTTTTGAAAGATTTCTGCCATTATTTGCATTTGCTTCTTGTTGGTTCCTTTTTGAGTTATTTTGGAGACTTGAGCTTTTTGAGGGAATTTCTACAGCAGCTTGTGTTTTAATGGAAGTTTTATTTATGTTAAAACTGAACCCAAAGACTTATTATCTTGAGTGCACTAATGTTGCTAATAAAGTTTGTGTGAAGTTTTGTATGAAGGAAAAATTTTAGTATGAAAATAGTGATGTAATGAGATGAAGAATGGACTAAAGCTCAAGTTTGGGGATGCCACCCCGTGTCACCCCAAGAAATATCCAAGAAGTACAAGAGTCAAAGCAAGGGGATGCCCAAGGAATCCCCTTCTTCATCAACAAAAATCCCAGGTTTCTTCCAATCACTTCATTTTTATTGTTTCATGCACAGTTGTGTTGTTCTTGGAGCGTCTTCTTTTTCGTTTTCATTTTGGTTTTCGTTTGCTTTGTTTTCTTAGTTTTCTTAAATAAATTGGTTGTACCCCCTCTTTCATGCATTGGTTTTCAAATTGTTTGGTTTGGATTGGAAAAGAGTAGGAAAGTTCATGCTTAAGTGGTAAAAGAAGTTTGTTTTTGACTGTGGCCTATGCTTTGTCATGCCATGCTTGATATTGTTTTTGCTTTATGCTTAGTGATCTTTGCTGTAGCATGACTTGTTATAAACAATTGAGATTGCTTAATGTGCCTTGGAAGAATCATGCGTTGTTTTATCATATTGAAGCATAGTATTGTGGTATTCTCCTTTGATGCTTTATTTGGGTTGACTTGGCGCATGCTCATACCATGTTATGACTATCCCAAGTCACCATAACCTTTATGATCCTTTAGTTTTCAACTTGTAATATCACTTTATGCTTTAATTAATGATGTTTTTTCGCTCTGCATGATTATGGCCATTATTGCTCTCTTAGTTGGTCGCTCCCAGTCTTTTGCTAGCCTCCATAACCAAGTATGAGTTCCACTCATGCATCCAACTCCTAAAACCAAGTTATTCCAAAGAGTCCACCATACCTAACTATTAGCATTTTCTATTCCAAGTATATTCATGTTTTTGTCTACCTTCCAAATTAAACTTGTTATGAGAAAATTAGTGATTAAAGCTCTAACGAACTTGATGGCACACTTTACTTTCCTGCATTTAATAAACTTGAACCATTGTGTGCATCTTTGTTGCGTATATGCTTGCGCTTTATGAGTTGAAATTAGCAGAACCATGTATCATGGGGAACGCTTACAACATTGCACTTGTACTTTGTACCCCGTTGATATCATGTTATTTTGCTTATGGATCCTAGTGGTGTGAAATAAAAGTGGAACTTGTAAGATCATGGAGTTTGTATGTGTGTTAGAGAAACGCCTAGGCCGCTAGCCTAAGCCATGCCTAATCATGGTGGAAACTTGCAACATAACCATAATGAGCACTCTATGAAGCATCCTAAATAAAAACCTACGCAAATAGCAAATAAAAAGATCACTGAGATGCTCATTGTCTGCTTTCCTTGTCATTTTGATTATGGAATAGATCCTGTATCATGTGCAAGGGGTACCCCGTTGGCAGTTCTCTATGATACATATGTACTTACAATGACAAGAGCGTACTTGTGACTAAAGTTGAGTAGCATGAGGTTCGGTTTTCGTAAGTAAGGGGCATGAGATTTTGGCTTATAACTTGTCAAGCATATCCTCTTAGTTGTGTCACTTTAACCTTAATCACCTTCGAGATGCTTATGATAGGGGCAATGAGAGATGAAAGCTAAAAAGTACCAAAATTTTTGGAAGCTCTTTATGAAACTTTAATCCCTACTTCCTTCTATGAAGTCCTCTCTTCTACTTTTATGTTGAGTCTCCACCTTCTACCTTTATGCACCTACTTTGAGAGCATAGTGGCCATTCTTAGTTCTATGTGCATTGTCCCAAGACTTGTTGATTGATGCATAACTTTGATATTGGCTGTTTTAAACTATTTGTATCTAGTGACTCTTATGAACTTTGAAGGTGTCCTATGCATTTATGTTTGCTACTCTTTGAGGGACAAGCTGAATGCCACTATGCTATGTTTTCTTTATGTGAAACAAACAAACGTCTTGCAAAGCATTGTTATTCATGAATCTTTTGTTTGTTCCTTTTCATGTTGCAACATAGTTGCTTTGTCTTATTGTTAGAACTCTGTCTTTCATGTTATGATTGAAGTACTATGATCCCAGCTATCAATGTTTTACAAATACTTTGATCAAGTTTATGATGGTGCATGTCACCTCAAAAATTATTCTTTCTTTTTATCACTTACCTACTCGAGGACGAGCACGAGTTAAGCTTGGGGATGTTGATACGTTGCAAACGTATCCGTAATTTTTGATGTTCCGTGCTTGTTTAGTATCTACTTTCTTATGTTGTGTCTACATTTGGAGATGCTTTTATGCATTTTCTGGAACTAACCTATTAACAAGGTGCCACAATTCCAGTTGCCTGTTTTCTGCTGTTTTTGGTTCCAGAAAGTCAGAAAATGAATATTCTCGGAATTGGATGGGACAAAAGCTAAAGTCAATATTTCACCGAGGGGAACACAGAGCAAGCAGATGAGACGGAGAGGGGCCAGCCACACCATAGGGTGGCATGGGTCCACCCTGGCTGGGCCACCAGGTGGTGTGGGCCCCTCTGGCCTCCATCGACCTTGCCTCTTCGCCTATAAGATCCCTCCCGATGCAAAAACCCTAAAACATCAAGCCTCTAGCCACGAAAAGTTCAGCAGCGCCGCCGCCACCAAAGGGGAGATTCGGGGGACAAAAAGTCTCTGTTCCGACACCCTACCGGGACGGGGAAGTGCCCCCAGAGCCATCTCCAGCAATCTCCACCACCATCTCCATCGCCATTGCTGATTCCCATGATGAGGAGGGAGTAGTTCTTCCTCGAGGCTAAGGGTTCTACCGGTAGTTATGTGTTCATCTCTCTCTATGCGTGATCATATTGTGATCATGAGCTTGTAATCTATAGATCTACCTTGCTACTCAAGTGCTTTATTAGATCTCTGCTCTCCCCATGTGTGTGAAGTTGACAGTGTGCACACCATGGTGGCACTTAGGCTAGAGATTACAAATACTTTTTATGAGTTATATTTGGAGTTGGATGTCTTTATGAAATTGTGGTGTTTGTTGGAACCATCTAGTGCTCAAGGTGACAGTGTGGGGTTATCTAGATGTGGAAAGCGAACTTTGAGGTGTGCTGTTATAGCCCTACCAATGATTAGAGTGTCCAACCAGAGAGTAGTTAAGAGTAGTATCATGAAGAGAAGATATTTATATGAGAGTGTTCACTAGTGACAGTATGATCCCTAGGCCTTGTTTCTAAGCATTGATACACCATTTGCAATTAGATCTGTTACATGTTTGCTTGCTTCCATCTTTATTTCGGTTTGCCTTTAGTCTTTTCCCATGTCAACCACACGCCAGCAAGCTATTTTCTAGCACCGTTACCATTATCCATACCACTTGTATTTCACTATCTCTTCACCGAACTAGTGCGCCTATACACCTGACAAGTGTATTGGGTGTGTTGGGGACATAAGATACTTCTTTTATCTTGATTGCAGGGTTGCTTGAGAGGGATACCTTTGACCACTTCCTCCCTGAGTTCGATAAACCTTGGGTGATCCACTTAAGGGAAACTTGTTGCTGTTCTACAAACCTCTGCACTTCGAGGCCCAACAACTGTCTACAAGAATAGAAGTGCGTAGACATCAGTAATCTCATCATCTTGCTTCTGAGCTTCCTTGATTTGATCCTCAAGAGAAGATTTTACTTCAAGGTTGGTAAGGAATCCACGAGGAACCACTTCAAGGTTAAGACGCTTGATTTCCTCATAGAGAACAGGTTGGGCTTGTGAAATCATTAGGTTATTGCAATAAGACTTCCAACTTAGCGCATTAGCAACGACATTGGCTTTGCCGGGTTGGTAGTTGAGACCCAAATCATAATCGTTGATGAGTTCCAACCATCGTCTTTTTGCCTTAGGTTGAGGTCTGGCTAGGTGAAGAGATACTTTGGACTTTGATGATCCGAGTAGAGTTCACAACGATTACCGATAAGGTAATGTCACCATTTCTTAAGAGCATGAACAATGGTAGCTAGCTGAGATCATGGGTTGGATAATTACTCTCATGTGACTTTAGCTGCCAGGAGGCATAGGCTACCACATGACCATCTTGCATCAACACACAGCCAAGCCTTGAAGAGACGCATCACAGTAGATGACGAAGTCCTTGCTTGTGTCCGGGAGGACGAGCACATGATCCGTGGTTAGCTTAGTCTTCAAACCATGAAAGCTTTCTTCTGCCTTTTCAGACCATTCGAACTTCTTATCTTTCTTGAGAAGATCATATATAGGCTTGGAAATCTTGGAGAAGTTCTCTATGAATCGAAGGTAATATCCATCCATTCCAAGAAAACTTCAGACTTCCTTAACTAAGGTAGGTGACTTCCATTGAAGAATGGTTTGAACCTTATCCGGAATGACAGCAACACCACTGGCTAAGACCACGTGACAAAGAAAGATGAGCTCTTGCAACCAAAACTCGCACTTGGAGAACTTGGCATAGAGACGATGCTCACGAAGTTTGGTCAATACCAAAAATGGATGTTTGGCATGCTCTTCTTCGATCTTGGAATAAATTAGAATATCATCTATGTATGCCACAACAAACTTGTCCATATACTCCATAAAGATAGAGTTCATGAGCCTCATAAAAGTGGTAGGGGCATTGGTTAACCCAAAGGACATCACTGTATACTCATAAAGACTATAACGAGTTGTGAATTCCGTTTTTGGAATATCCTCTTTTTGGATCTTGATTTGGTGATACCCCGACCTTAGATCCATCTGGGAGAATACGATAGCACCACTTAGTTGATCAAAGAGGTCATTGATCCGAGGAAGAGGGTACCTATTCTTGATTGTCACCGCATTGAGTGGACACTAATCAATGAAAAATCTTGGAATATTTGTATCCCGCTTCTTGACAAAGATGGTAGGACAACCCCACGAGGAGGTGCTAGGTTTAATATATCCTAGGCCTTCTAGCTCTTCAATTTGCTTCTTTAGCTCCACCAACTCATGAGGGGGCATACGGTAAGGTCTTTTAGAGATAGGAGCAGTTCTAGGAACCAGCTCGATGACAAACTACCCACTTTTATCAGGTGCCATGCGAGGAAATTCTTCAGGAAAGACATCCGGGAAATCACAGACTACCTAGACATCTTGAACTTCTAGAGGGGTAACTCTTACATACCATCCATGGCATACAACTCCGAAACTGGAACAGAAATTGCCGATGGCGACTTCGACCCATCAGACCAGTACTTGATTGTTATGCTAGCAGGGGAGGTCACAGTAACAGTCCTAAGTGCATAGTCAATCACAACTTGATACTTGGATAACAAGTCCATGCCCAAAATGACGTCAATGTCGGTTGACTTGAGTGCAATGTGGGAAGTGGAAAACTTCTGGTATCCTATATCTATCTTACCTCCATGAGTAACCTAGATGGTCTTCCAATGAGACCCAGGAGTTCTAATCTCTAGAGGTCAAGGCATAGCTTCAAAGGTGATATCATGTGTTTGCACAAACTCTTGTGATATGAATGTATGTGATGCTCCAGAGTCAAACAAATTGTTCCTAGAATTGAATTAACACGAAGAATACCCAGTATGATGCTTGGATCTTCCTGAGCTTCTTCAACAGTCACATGGGTCAGGCGTCCATGTCCGGCACCCTGAGATTTATCATACTTCTTCGTCGGTTGATCATTGCGACCAGTAGCCCTTTGAGGATACTCCCTTGAATAGTGACTAGGCTGACCACATGAGTAACAGGTAGTTTCGGAGAAGGGACCAGCAGGAGGACGGTAACTTGCTCCACCAGTATTTGACTGTGGCGGACGAGGAGCATTGCCAGTTGACTTGGGTGCATAAGGAGCATGAGGCACAACAATGTATGGAACAAAGACTCGGCGCTTCTTGTTGCCAGAGGAAGACACACGAGGGTTCCCTTCTTCACGCTTCTAGGAGTCCTCCATTTCCTTTCTTTCGTGCTCCAGGGTAAGAGCCCGGTTGTGTAGTTCCTGGAAGGTTCTAAACTTGAAAGGCAACAACTCATAGCGAACTATAGGACTAAGTCCCTTACGAAACAACTCTTGCTTATCTTCATCATTGGTCACATCCCTCAATGCATAATGAGCCAGGCGAGCGAACTCACGCCCATATGCTTCAATAGGCATTCGCCCCTAAGTCAGATCCAAAAACTCCCTCCTTTTGAGATCCATGATGGGCTTAGGAATATAGGAGGCACAAAATGCTGCAACGACCTCCTCCTAGATAACAACATGTCCTTGAGCTTACATACTCAGATACCCATCCCACCAAACACCAGCCTCACCTTCTAGCTGATAGGTGGCGAAGCTGACATGGTCATTCTGACAAACACAAAGAGCACTGAACTTGCACTCGATTCTGCGAAGCCAATCATCAGCATCAAGGGATTCCTTGGGGTGGTTGAAGATTGTAGGAAATCAGTGGATGAAATCCCCGAGTGTGACATAGTCGTCAGGGCGATGTTCAGTGTTCTGATCCACACACTCGAGAAGGCGTTCATTCCTCAGACGGTTGGTCTCAATGTTGTTGAGAACATCGTTCATTTTGGGAGGTGGCGAAAGTTCCTCATCAGCATTGGTGTGGCCTCGACGGCCAACAAAACCACGAGTACCCGAAGACATCCCGAGGAGAAAACAGAACCCGTGATATTGAATCACCAAGAGAAGTACATCAAAAGATGACATGAACTATATCGAACGGTCACGGTAGAAACAATCATATGAGTTGAGGTCACATCATAACACCAAGTATGGCCGTAGAACAAGCATACAAAACGTATACGCTACCAACTTAAGTGCAAAACATAACAATGGAATGCAAACATGGTATGATACCAACAAGTCATAAGAAAAGAAAGAAGTTGAATTCCAAACACCCTTAGCAAGGTTAAAAACAATGCTTCAGATGCCCAGATACATCTTGGAAACTCTAAGCTTTGCAACTGGATATGAAGTACTTGAAGAAACAACCCAAACCTGTAAATCCTAGTAGTTTGAAATAATAGATGAGAAATGAAAACTCTTCAAATCAAACGGGGTAAGATAACTTAGCAACAAAACTACCCTAGATAAGGAGTAAAAAGAATCCTATTCAGATTTTTGCAAATAATTTTAGCTTTCAAATAGTTTTCGCAAATACTAGACTCAACATCAACCAGTAAGAAGGGTTTCCTATAGGCAGTTCTGTTGTGATACCAAAATCTGTCACGACCCGGGATCGGGGCTAGACAAATACCAGATCTTCATCTGACATAAGGCTAACCTCGTGCTCGAAGCGCGCAGGGAATAATCCGGTAACATTACAGAACATACAAAACGTACATTATTAAGGTACACTCTTAGAAGAGCTACATACAAGTATTACAAACCAGGAGTCAGAGACCCATCAAACGCCAAGAAATGGAAGCAAATACGTTGTTTTAAACAACAAACTTAGAAAAGGGCCTAAGAGGCCATAAATATAAGCAAACGACCCTTCCATAGATCCGCAATACTTAATAACCTACAATACATGCTTGGTTTAGAAAGTATTTCTATGGTTACTTTGCAAAAGCCATCTTTGTTTGAAAACAAGTAAGAGGGGAAGCTCGCCTAATCAGATCATTTCCAAAATGGGTAAGAAGACTACAACTCTAGCTCTTACAGATCGCCTTCATCATCATCTGAACCTTTCAACTTGGAACACCCCTTCAAATGACCCGGAGGAAGTAATTCCATAACACTCATTAGTTGCCAAGTTTTATCATTATGCTATAGTTCTCTATGATCACATAATCTGTTCCCAAGTCATCCATAACCATGGACACGGCTTTTCGAAAAGATTATAACCTTGTAGGGGTGCACAACCTTACCCACACGTACCAACTGACTCTTAATGCCAAATTATTAGCCCTCTTCTTTGGAAGGACAACAGAGGGTGGCTGACCATGACCTTTACCTTACTTTCATCGAGACCATGAGTCACGCCCTAAGGAGATGCCGCTCTAATGGGTCAAATCCCGAAGCCAGTCCCTAGAGACGTGTGCGGGGCCCAATATTACGAAGGCCATGCCTCTCTTGTTCCCGGCCACACTTACCTACATGTATGAATGCACCTCCTACACCACCTTCGAGAACAACCAGAATGCATATGTCGAATGGAACGCCCAAACTTTGTGAATCATGGAATCTACTAGGCAAGTTAGTGGGTCGAGGGGGTTTCCAGGCCCCCGTATGGTTGTACGCTCGTCTTGGTTCAAGAGGCGAGAACTCAGGTCCTAAGGGTGGCTAGCATGGGACTACAAAAACCACACCCAACGTGGCCTCCCGTACCTGCCTTAGCTTGTTTATTAACCATCTCCGATCGTATCTGAACATCCTATCAAACTAGGTTCATCGCATCTCCGATGCATCATCTGGATGGGTCGGTCTTGTTCCACTAAGCATGGCTAAGCTTGACTGATATATGGCACTAGCAACGCTCATAAGATCAACCCTAGTTATGCTAGGAGCAGTGGATCGGTATCTTGGTATACAAAGGAAAACATGCAGCAAATAGGATACTCTATATTAAACAAAAGACCATATTGGAATTGTACGCATATAGCGAGAATGAAATACTTTGTAAACATAGGTTCAGAATGATGGGGCTACACTTTCCTTGTCTGTCGTTGGAACGGTACTACTCTTTGGTGGTATTGACTTCACGTTCGAGCTCGGTTCCTATTTGCGAAGAACCAACACCGGAAAGAAGAAGCAACAATCAAAACATGGCATGTGCAAAGCTTATACAATATGGATGATATGATGGATTGCATGTATTAGAATATTCCAAGGTGCCACATCGATTTAAATGGGTTCAGAATGCCCTAGGTGGACAAACCATCGAACCCATGGTACTTAGGGGGTGTTGGTGTTCCTCTATGTAAACTGTAGTTCAAAGTTGTATGAATATGAATTCTTACATTTTTTAAATGATAGATTTTATTTTTTAAAACATTTTAATATATTATACATATTTTTCTGATTTAAAATGAATTACTTATGAATTTCCAAAGATTTAATTCAAATTCCCAATTTAAATCATTTCTGAAATTATTAAATATTTGACAGGGGGACCCACCTGTCATATTAATTAACTAAAACAGAAAATAAAAAGGGATTATTGCATCAGCGTGACATCACTGTGACGTCATTGTGACGTCACCGTGACCTTGGCCACATCATTGCCACGCTGTGGCCACGTTAGGGCCACGTGGTGGACATGCGGGCAACACGTCATCCACGGCGGAGCCACCAGGTGGTGGTCGCCTATGGCGAACCAGGGCACCCCCGGATGCGCGGCTGGGTGCGCTAGAACCGCGTTGTTATGCTTGTTCGAACTATGGTAGCGCCACCCTAGATTGGTCACCAGAGCGACCTCCCCGATGGCCAGCGGCGGCGGAGCTTGCAAGTGGACGAGATGGCAAGGCTACGACGAGCGAGCGACTGAACTGAAAGCACCACAAGAACGAGGAGCTCACGGTGATCGTGTAAACCTCGAGAGCGAGGCGAGGCGACCACCGGAAAGACGGGGATCGATGGTGACTGGCGGCGGCCGGAGATGTCGATTCGGGCGATGGAGAGCACGTGGGCGAGTGAGAAGGTGCTAGGGAGAATGAGTCGACCACAGTAGTGCCAGCTGTGACTTCAAGAGGACAGCAGCGACCAAATCCAGGGTTCGTCGGCCATGGCGGGAGGATAAGGGAGAGGGGAAGTGGCATGCGAGAGTTCTCCTGGCAGCGTCGGCGGGGTGCTTATAGGTTGCAGGGGCGACGGCACCGATCTTGGTGCAGCCGCGATGGCGGACGGCATCGTCGACGATAGCGGATCGCCGCTTTGTCTTTGACAAATATGACGCTAGATGAAGCGGTACGAGCCGCAGCTGGGCTGGCTTGGGCCCTGGGAGGACCAGCTCTGGCTCCTGCTAGGATGCAGGAATGCCTGGGAAGAGAAGAAACGGCCCAGGCTGGGTTTTCTCTTATTTTTTTCTCTGAAATTCCTTTTGTTTTTCTCTTTTCCCATTGCTATTTGAATTTTAAACAAAACCCAGTTTTGAACATTTTAAAAATATAACCAAAACTTGAATTCATTTTCCAAGGTCATAATTGAGCCCTGGTTCTAGTCAAAGTACAAAACATTTAGTATTTTTGAAATAGAACCCCATTTTTTAGAGAGGTAAAAGAGAGGGAAAAATAGTGCATTACGGTTTTATTCTGTCTGGATTAGAACCAAGTGTAAATGTAATGCATTTATGCAATGCTCACAAACAGGTTGTTTATTATTACACATAAAGGTGGTATGTTATCCATTAACAAAATTTATGTAAACACAGCTATCAAACTGAGACCTCTTAAAATTATGTGAGATCATAAATGAATCAAACCTTTTGTACCACTATCTTGGAGATTGCTTCAAACCATAAAGCGGTCTCTTCAATTTGCACACAACATCCTCTTTTTCAGGAACTATGAACCCTTCAGGTTGGTCCATGTAAATCTCCTCCTCTAGTTCACCATGCAGAAAAGTAGTATTTACATCTAGCTGCTCAAGCACAAGATCATGCATAGCAACAATACCAAAGAAAGCACGAATAAAAGTATGCTTCACAACCAGAGAGAAAACATCACTATAGTCAATATCTGGATTCTGACTCAAACCTTTTGCTACTAACCTTGCCTTAAACCTTGGAGGCTCATTAGGAGATAAACATTCCTTCTTCTTGTATATCCACTTACAGCGGATAGCCTTCTTTTGTTTAGGCAAGCGCACAACATCCTATGTGCCATTATTTTCAAGCGATTGCATTTCTTCTTTCATAGAAGAAACCGACTTCTTGTGGTCAATGGATGCAATAGCTTCATTGTATGTAGCAGGTTCAGAATCATGTTCCACATGTTCAGCACAACTCAAAGCATAATGACCAAGATTATATTCTTCAATTAAATGACAAGGTGGAATTATGTTATGTCTCAGTCTATCAGTAGCAATAGACTCGTGTGGTTTCTGCAAAACAATAGGTGAGTGCTAAAAAATATCGGCATCAATGTTTTGCTCATGGGTATCATCAACGACTGCCTCATAAACAACAATTTTCTGCAGGTGCTCTACCTGCACACTAACTCCCTCCTCTCCAATAGAAACAAAAACGGGACCTGATGGCAAGCTGTCATGATACATAACGGATTCATTGAAAACAATGTCCTACTAAACAAAATCCTTTTAGTTTCAGGATTCCATAGTTTATATGCTTAAACTCCTAAACCATAACCAAGGAATATGCACTTAAGACCTCTAGTCTCTAACTTTCCATTATCAACATGAGCATATGCAGTGCAACCAAAAACTCTCAACTGTAAATAATCAGCAGGTGAACCTGACCATACCTCATTGGGAGTTTTCTTCTCAAGTGAAATAAGATGTGACCTATTGATGAGGTAGCATGCTGCATTGGCTGCTTCTGCCCAGAAACGTCTATGCATACCTGTATTGGACAACATACAATGATCCCTCAAGATGATGGTTCTATTCATGCGCTCAGCCACGCCATTCTGCTGAGGAGTGTAAGGGATGGTGTGGTGCCTGATCATACCATCGCTACTACAAAATTCCTCAACCTCATGAAAATAGAATTCCATACCATTGTCAGTACGTAGTACTTTTACCTTCTTTTCAGTTTGCTTTTCAACCATAACTTTCCACTTCTTAAAAGCATCAAAAATATCAGATTTATGTTTCAGAAAAATATGGCCACACTTTTCTTGAGTTGTCATCAATTATAGTAAGCATGTAATTAGCACCACCAATAGAAGTCTTACGGAAAGGTCCCCATACATCAGCATGCACATAATCTAATATGACTTTGGTGGTATGAACAGAAGCATTGAATTTAACTCTTTTATGTTTACCAAAAACGCAGTACTCACAGAACTCAAACTTACTCAAGTTGCAACCATCAATCAGCTCTCTCTTGACCAACTCTTCCATGCCATGTTCGCTCATATGCCCAAGACGTATATGCCACAGATTTGTTTTACCACAATCATCAGAGTCATTAAAAGTAACAGTAGCAACAATACCAGGCAAAGTGCTACCTCTAAAACATATAACTTAGCATAATTCATATCACATATCACGTGAATAAGAGAACTGTTTGATACCTTTAAAAATCTACTCCCACCGGCATACTTGTATCCATCAACATCCATGGCATTCAGGGAGATCAGATTTCTGGCCATGCTTTGTATGTGGTTCACCTTAGTCAACGTACGTGTCACGCCTTCATGTGTCCTGATCTTAACAGATCCAACTCTGACAATATGGTATGGGTTTTCATTCCTCACACGTATAAAATCTCTAGTCTGCACAAACTCATATGAACTGAACCAATCTTTGTTATAGCAAATATGAAACGAACATGCAGTATCAAGTATCCATTCATCATCACGAGAAGCACAAGTAGCCAAAATGGCTAAACATTCACCATCAGAACTATCACCAGAAATAACAGCAGCCTTACCAGCACCTTCAGACTTATCTTTCGGTTGATAAGTTCCGTTCCTTTTCTCCTTATTCTGCTGCTTCCCACAATGATTAATAACATGATTAGATTTCTTACAATACCTGCAGAACTTGTCCTTTCCCTTGGACTTCGAACGACCTCTGTCGTCCTTGCTCTTATCTCGGTTGTTGTTGTTGTTAAATCTATGCTCGGTCCTG
Source organism: Avena eriantha (assembly GCA_910589775.1). Taxonomy (NCBI): domain Eukaryota; kingdom Viridiplantae; phylum Streptophyta; class Magnoliopsida; order Poales; family Poaceae; genus Avena; species Avena eriantha. The sequence continues at coordinate 420,495,508 of OU342742.1, forward strand.
CCACGAACCTGCAGAGCTTTAGCCTTGGATGATGACCCATCTGCCCGCATCATAGTTTTCATCTTTTCCCTCTGTGTGAGGGCCTCTTGTACTTCATCAAGGGTTAGTTCATCACGACTCAACAATATTGTATCACGAAAGTGTGTATAAGAACTAGGCAGCAACATAAGAGTAAGAGAGCTAGATCCTCATCTTCATATTTTACTTCCATAAATTCCAAGTCAGAAACGATCTCTCCAAAAATAGATAAGTGATTCATTACCGATCCACCTTATTGCAGCCTATGCGAGAAGAACTTCATCTTCACATGCATCTTACTGGTTAGATCCTTTTACATGCAGATCGATTCTAGTTTTAGCCAAAGGGCAGCAACAGATTCCTCTACCAATACTTCCTGCAAAATATTATTGGACAAATGATGTTGAATTAAAGACAAAGCCTTACGGTCCTTCCACTTATCTTTGTCGGACCAGCTCTTTGCATAATTTTCCTGAATCCTTCCAGCGCTTCATCTATATCTGAAATTTGGGCGAGAATCGCCCGCATCTTCACCTAGCACAAGCAGAATCTTGTGGTGTAGTCCAGCTGCGGTAGATCGAACTACAATGCCGACATGTCGCAAACCCTAGATTAGAACTTGGGGCTCTGATACCACTTGTTATCTTTGCGACAAGTAAATAACAAAGAACGAAAACAAAAATCATAGCTTAGGGCACACAGATTTAACGTGGAAAAACCTTTCCAACAAGGAGAGGAAAAAACCACGGGCACCAGCCAGCGAAACTTCACTATAACGGAGAGTGTTTACACAACACCGGGGATTTTCGCAGATGCAACTTAGCCCAGCCGGTGACTTACAAGAGGTATAGATAACGGTGGAAACCTAGGTCATCAATGATTCGGCCCAAGCCTCCGGCGATGGGCCTCGCTCCGCTCCGTCAGAAATTAGCCTCCTTAATAGAATTTGGATCATACGTTAACAATAGCTAGGTTTTCATATAGGTAAATTCACCGTAGTTGCATATCCAGAAAATTTACCTTTGTGTCAAGCCTAATTTCAAAAAGTATTAAAATTTGAAGTAGCACCTATCCAGCCCCCCTCTAGGTGCCCATACTATCCATTTCAGCATGCACCCAGCAGGGCTAGGGACCTAGCTGTAGGATATGTGCCTCGCTGTGATTCTTCTCTTATCTGGCACGTCCTAACTCCTGTGCTTCTGATCTTATCCTCTAGCCCTACAACAATTTAGCTATGAACTAGGACCCGTATGCATTAAAATTTTAGTACAAACATACATGTGGCAAACATTAGCAAGTACAAAAAAAAGACCACAAGATCCAGTTTTAATTTTAACATGATTATAGAGCAACATACCACAAAAAATATCACAAGATCTTGTTTCAATTTTAACCCATATGCATTTAAAAAGATCACAAGGTTCTGTTTATCCATAGAACAAACAAGATTCAGTTTTGCTAGCTGCACTTTTCTGCTTGTGGTTATTGTTCAAACAACATGCTTGTAAATGCTACTATAGTATTAAATGTAGGTGGGATGCTTGTAGTAGGAAGTGTGGGATGCTGCTTCTCTTTCACACATATTCCCAAAAGAAAATAGGAGCATTAGGGAAAAGGAAGTATTATTTGTGCCCTTTCTCTTGGATCCTTTTCTGAATGTACAACATGATAGAGTATGATCCCTTGCTATAATGAAAAGGGGGAGACCAAAACAGATCTTGTACATAGCTAAAAGTACACAAGTAGATTTGAAAGTTCGCTTTATAGGCTAAATCGGCATCGATCTAAAGGGATAAATTAAACTTCGTGCCCTAATGCAAAGGCACAATGCAGCAAAATCAAAATAAATGCTTACCTAGAGAAGACCAGTGCCTAATATGAACCAAAATAGACGGAGTATAAATCATCAACGATAGATTACAGAGAATGGAATAAGAAGCTAGGTGCAAGAAACAGATTAATACAAGGAAGATTGGCTGAGCAACTTTCATGTTAAACACTGCACCTTTTCCCAGTTTGATATAGTTTCTCAGAGTAACTTGCATACCTACATATAGTCTGGAACTTGCCTACTCCACTAACAAGGAGTACACATCAAGAAATGTGACAAACTATTTATGCCTCAACATTTTAAGGGCCTAATAATTCAAGTGAAGAGCTATACTCCTATACTCATTACAGAATTTGAAAACAAGATTAATAACCCATCCAATTAGAGATTATGACATCTACTTTTGAGATAGTACCATTCTGCATTAGTACTCAGAGTTCAGTTCTTCATTTATAAAAATCTTACGCATGAGCTGAATTTGTATCACAAAATTCAGAGTAAGCAACTTAATATGAATGTTTGTACTCCAACTTGACTGAAAGTTTCAACTAGGAGTACTACTGAAAGTTCCAACTTGGAGTAATGTTCAGATTCCATAATTTGGAGTAACCGCTGCCCATCATGGCAGAGTAATTATCCAACAATAAACAAAAGTAAATTGAGATAGTAGATATTTGTAATTCACACATCATCAACGAAAGTAAATTGGGATAGTTGACATGATTTGTATAGTAGCCAACAATAATTTGTGCAAATTATTCTATATTATTAGTATTGTGTATAGGTTTAGGATTCAGACTACTCCGTGAACTTAGTTGTATTTTATCCCTTCCACGAAGCATAGTGAACATAGGAGTACATACCTTGGTTCTTGTTTTTCTTCGAGCGATGGCGGAGTCCTAGAGCGGGAAGAGTTACTTGTCAGAGCTGGTCCCGATGATCCCTCTCAGTAGGCCTGGGCTCTGTCTTCCGGCTCCACCAATCCACCCTTGCCATCACGTTGACGCTGCTACTACTAGCCATGTCAAAGTCATCCCATCCAAGATTGACCTAACGGATGAGCACAAATAACCTCGAGCACGAGTGACTCGGGCGAGCACGAACGAGCCTCAACCTAACGGGTGAGGGGGAGAGGAGAAGGGGACCTGACTGACCTTGAGGTGGTAGTTTTGGATCTATAGGGATGTGAGGAGGAGGAGTGTGATGCCAATTGACATGGAGCCACAACTGTGGGAGGCAGCACGACACATAAAAATGCATTTTTGACCTCCAACTAAAAGGCGTCTCGTTGCAGGCCGCTCCACCCAGTAACCAAGAGGAGGTCGACCAAGGCGCCGCAGATCCGAGAGTGAAGGCGGAGGAGATGAGCATTTCCGCTTGCGAGGAGGAGGGGAGCCATGGCGGTGGTGCTCGATACTGATCAGGGGAGCAGTGAGAGGGGGTACATACGGGAGAGACAGGAGTGAGTTTGGATTAGGAGAGAGGAGCAAGCACTACTAGGGAAAAGCCTATAGGAGACATGCGTATAGGAGGCGCATCCCAAAAACATGGGTCTCCACTAAATATACAAGGCGTATGTCTAAACGGTGCACCTTCTAAACGGGATATGTCTCCTATATTGCATGTACCGACCAAATCTGGTTGCCCCTCTTACTCGAGGCGCATCTGGTTCATATGCGCCTCGAGTAGTTCAACTACTTCAGGCGCATATGAAACGGGTGCGCCTCGATTAAGGTGGGTGGGCCCAGTGGTGATAGGTTTCCCAATATAGGAGGCACACCACCTGATATGCGCCTCGAGTATTTTTCAATATTGGAGGCGCATCACGCTTACATGCGGCTCGAGTAAGTGAAGTGGGCCCGAGGGTGGCAGGCGCCCGACACTCGAGACGTATTTGTATGGGATGCTCCTCGGGTAATCTGGCCACATTTTTCAATTTCTGGCACATGCATACACCTACACCCCACTCACTTCTCTCTCACTTGCTTTCTCCTGCACATAAAAGAAAGATCTGGTCGCCCCCCTCCTCATCCCCACCTCATTTTCTCCATTGTTTCACCATAGAAGCATGATAAACCTCTATTGGTTGACACACATACGTAAGTGAAAGATCTTGCACTTCTAGATCTACAAGATCTCACTTTACTTCTCCTCCGGCTCTCCTACATATGCTTAGTCGTCGTTGGAGGCAGCATGAAGGCATTGTTGCACGTATGCGCGTTGTCGGCGATACGACTATATTGTGTTGTGTGTTTCCTTTGATTTATGTAGGGATTTCATTTTGGGTTGCCAATGTTTCACCGAAATATCGATTCATTTCCATTTCGGCAAATTTTTGGCACCCGGCAGATGTCCTCTTTTTAGGGGAGGTCATGCTGATTTTTTCCAGCGATCTCGACGACCATGCCCTAATTATTCTTTTGCTCTTTGTATACCGCGCATGCAGCCATGGTCCGACCACTCAGCACACCCCTCGTGGATAGGTGGATGAGATGCGTCAGGGCCGGCATGGCACAGACAAACATGATGGACATAAGATGTCCGTGTCACGAGTGCAAACTGATGTATTTTATAAAGCACGATTGCGAAATGCTGGAGTAGCACCTACTCCGATGTGGTTTCATGGATGTATACACTAAGTGTATACGTGATGATGAAGATGATGACGAGGATGTCAATAATGGTGAATACAAAGATCAAGATGCCGGCGGGCTAGGTGATCATGAAGATCAAGGTGGTGCCGGAGATGAACACGAAGATCAAGCAGATGACGCTGGGCATGAACATGAAGATAATCAAGGTAGCACAGGGCAGGAACATGAAGATCAATGTGTCGGGCATGATTTGAGCTAGTTGCGAGACCCTCATTACCAAGAGTTGCTTCTCAGGGAGACGAGTAATGCCAGAGATGCCGCTAGAGAGAAAGCTAAGATAGAGCAAATGGAGAAATACGCGGTTACTCCTTGTTTCATGGATGCAACAACGGGGATACCCGTCTGAATGTAACGCTCAGGGATCTAGAGATGAAGGCGAAACACAAAATTACTGATGAATGCTTCGATGACAACATCGAATTATGGCACGATCATCTTCCCAAGAGGGGGAACACATGTCCGACTAGTATCGATGAGGCCAAGAAAGTAATGTGCCCTCTTGATATACCGCATATGAAATACCACGTCTGCATAAATGATTGCATCATCTACTGGGGTGAGGACGCGGAGAATACCACGTGTCCAGTGTGCAAGACCTCTCGATACAAGAGAGGGACCAAGAAAGCTCCTAGAAAAGTGGCGTGGTACTTTCCTCTAACTCCTTGTCTACAGTGGTATTTCACGGACCCTAAGGAAGCACAGGTCATGCGCTGGCACGCAAAAAGAAAGAGGCCAGAAGACGAAGATCCAGAAAAGGAGGAGGCACACTTTGGATGCAAGCCAGTGGAAGGTGTTCGACCTCAAATATTAATAACGATTCTGGAAAGAGTTGAGGAACCGCAGGCTGGGCATGAGCACTGATGGACTCAATCCGTTCGGAAGCCAGAGTAGCACACATAGCACCAGGCCCATGTTTATGTGGATCTACAACCTCCCCCTGGCTGTGCATGAAGAAGATGTACATAACCATGAGTATGCTAGTTCAAGAGCCAAAACAACCTGGTACAGGCATCAATCTGTATCTCACGCTATTGAAAGAGGAGTTGGCCATGCTATGGGAAGACAGAGCCCGTACGTGGGACGTTGCCGCACAAGAATATTTTGATATGAGAGCAGCGATGGTCACAACAGTGCAAGACTATCCTGGTTACGGATACTTCACAGGGCAAGTGATCCAAGGATTCTTTGTGTACATTAGGTGCAAGGATAACACAACGTATCGCTAGCTACACAAAGATCCTGGGTCCAAGAAAACCGTGTTCTAGGGGTCTCGACGGTGACTTCCCAAGAATCACGCCTGGAGGAGGTTAGGTCTTTTCCCCACGCGCGCCGCCAAGGAGAGAAAAAAGAGTTCCTGCCCTAGAGCACTCGCCTTCCAACGCTGGCCTCTGGCGGCTCCCGTCGCCGGCAATCTAGGTCATCGGTCGTGAGGGGGGTTACTGGATCTACACGTGTGGATAATTTAGTCTAAAGTAGATTCGTTTTTAGGCTGCTCATCATCTTCTCTTTGGGGATGAAGATGATGGTGCTGAATAAATTTTCTTCAGATCCTTCCCCAATGGATTTGGAGATCAGCATATCCAATCAAGGATGGTGTGGCGGTGGTGCCATCCTCATGGTGGATTTGTGTCCTCAGGCTCCACCGCTGCGGCGGCGTTTGCTCCAGCGCTGGCGCGGAACCTGGGAGGTAGTCCAAGAGCGGATGCAGATTGTGATCTGCATTGACGGCATATGGAAGATGGTGGATCGTGTGCTCGGTATGTGATTCGTGGATGGCAGGTGTGGCTTCCTCCTTCGACGTCTTAGTTGTGCGGGGATGCTAGATCTGGAGCTCGATTGCGTGTCTGGGGTGTTGCCCCAGTTTGATTCGTTCAATGACAATGGTTTCACCTTGGGTCAGCCACCTTGGAGGTCCGCAAAGCTGTATGTCAGCGATGGAGCCACATCAAGCTTGGGGTGAGGAGGTGATCCTTCATTCTGTTCTTTGGTGGCTACTATGGTGGTGCCAGAGGCAAGTGATGGGCGTCGGCATCAAGCTTAGAGGTTTCTTTGAGTTAGATTGTTTTGTTTCTTGGCCGGTGGTCCATTGCGCAAAAGCTTGTGTTTTGCTGTCTTTTCAGTTTTGTCAGGTCGGTGTTTACGTTGCTTGTACTATGATCTTTGATATATAAATGAGACATGTATTACCATGCAAAAAAAGAATCACACCTGGAGAAAGCAAGGACATCTGTTTGATGGGACAGTCAAGCTCCATGGAATCCCATGCCGGAGGAGCGGCGAAGAAATGAATGAGTTGTTGAAAAACTAGAAAAAGTGCCCTATGCCAGGAAAGAACCAAAAGAAGCCAGAGCCGCTGTTGAGGGTTTGGAAGGCGTGGTCTCTTTTCTAGGACTTGCCATACTAGAAGCTCCTCTATGTGCTTCATAGCCTTGATCTCATGCATATCACGAAGTACGTGGGGGAGATTCTGCTTGCCACCATCCTTAACACCGACAAGACCAAAGATGGGCCGAAGGCAAGGAACAACTTGAAGCACATGGGCATTAGGAAGGACCTTCAACCACCACCTAGTGACGATGAAGCCGATGATCATTCGGAGGAGGAGGAGATGAAAATGCAAAATAGTCATTGCAAGGTAAAAAGGGTCAAGAAGGCCGAAGTTAAGCTCAAGGCCACGTGCTTCACTCTAATCAAGGCGGAGGCCACAGATTTTATGAAGTGCCTCCTCGGAGTAAAATTTCTGAATGGTTACTCGTGGAAGATAAGCAGATGGCTAGATGAAGCAAAGCAGCGCTTCAGAAGGATGAAGTCTCACGACGTCGTCGTGCTGATGATGTAGGTACATCCGGTTGCAATCCGAGGGATAATGGAAAAGCACGTCTGTGAAATGTCGTTTGGCCTCTGAAACTTTTTCGACGTCATCTCTTGGAAGTCGATGGGCATTAAGAAGCTCACGAGACTACAGGAGCAGATTGTGGTGGTAATATGCGAGCTTGAGATCTACTTCGCTCCTGCATTCTTTGACGTCATACTTCATCTGTTGCTCCATGTCGTGGAGGATATCTGTTGGGAATATGCCATAGAGGCAATCATGAATAATGATATTCCTGTGTATTCATAAGGTTATGGTCCATGTATGAACTGCTGATATGTATCATCGAATATGTGATTTGATTGTGGAACTATATATTCATGTTGTTCATACTAATTGTCCTTGGTCATTGAGGTTGTGCCGGACACACAACTTAGTCCAATGTGAAAGTCGGCAGATGACTAGGTTCCACTTGTCATGGGCATGGAGATGCTATTCCGACTTACACAGATTCGGCTAAAGAGTTTAACGAGTCGGACTGACCCATATTGAGATGCAACGAACAAGTCGTCATTTGCATGTCTCAATCAATGTAATCCTTAGACCTAAGGTTATTGCACAATCTGAGTTGAGGACCTCCGACTTAGGTTCTGTCAAATGTTGTTCCGTCACTCGGGAGTTATAAAGGCGGAGTTCGGGTCGTCTGAGAATCAAGCTGCGTGATGTGAATAACCAAGACGGGATTTTCCCCTCCATCTGGAGAGATATTCTCTAGGCCCTCTCGGAAGATATGATTCGGAAAGCATGGCCATGTGCGTCACTGTTAAGTGTTAACCGTCGCAGCCGACTAAGAGTTAGTCGGATGAATCACTTATCTCGGATCGAGAAAGAAAATCGGACTATTTAAGGGATGACAATCATTCGCCTATAGTCCGACAAGGTATATCGTGAGGCAAAAGGGACTCAGACGAAAGTCACATTGGAAGGTATGTCATCATGACTTATTGGTACTTGGGAGTTGGCACGTTCTGCTAGGAGCCGCTACCAACTGATCAATCACGAGTGAGACTCGAAATCGTGTCCGGGTTACCATGAGCCTGTCAGGTTACACACTTAAGAGCAGGAGCAAGTTTGGGTTAGACCCAAAGAGGAAACCTATTTGGGTTGGACCCAAATAGAGACATGGACTTAGTGAGCAAGTGAGACTTGCTGTGGCTAATATAGGCCTTTTAGTGAATGGGCCACAAGTGAGTGGAGCCCACTTTCACTCCCTATATAAGCTGGGGCGCAGGTGCTTAGAGCACGAGGTTAGGTCACTCCATGTGTTGGAAACCCTAGCCCTAGTCCGTCCTGTCGCCGCCGTACCGGACCTAGCAGTCCATCGTCGGCGCTCCTCCTCGTACGTGTGGATACCGGCGGAGGTGATGTACGTTCAACACTTCGATGATCGTGAAGAAAGTACGGATCATGGATCATGGAACCGGAACGGATCGCGAGGACTGCACTGCATCAAGCGACGTGCTTCATCAATTGCGCAACTGCGCGTCTAGTGGTAATCCTCGTGGCCTTCTACCTGAGCTGGATCTTGGGATCACCGCGTAGGGAAAATGTTTTTTATCTCTACATGGACCAACAGTGGTATCAGAGAGTTAGCTTCTGGTTTTAGGCTCGAGATCGCGCATATGTGATATGCGGTTGGCGTTAGATTGGATCTAATTGTAGTTTTGGTGGTCGATCTATGAGATAGATCGGTTTTGTACAAAGTTGATTGGATCAAATGTACTCGGGGAATGGATGATCTGGTTTCCGTGATCTAACTGCTAAGGTGACATCGGGGTAGACTGTGACACGTAAACCCGGATGCGGTGATCGAAGATCAAAGGGTTTGATCGAATCGGAGTCCAGATCGGATTTGGGTAAAATTGTTTTATCCGATGATGAAATCCCTGTCCGGAATGTAGATGAGATCTGTCGTAGCGCCTTAGATGTCGTTGCGAGATTCACAACGCCAGTAGATATCGTATCTATGCATAACTTGTTTTTGCAGGATGATGTTGTGAATGGTATGGCTTATGTGCATGTGATGTGTGTAATCCATACGTGATCTATGTATCACGGATTTTGTCAGCCGGCTGGAGCCTAGGTGTTGTCATCTGATTGTATAACGGCCTGCGTGTCGGATTCTCTATGTAATTTGGATTACTAGCTAGTGTAGATGTTTGGAGAATCCGGATGGCATGCAAGTTGGTGTGCAAGTCGGCTACATGGTGTAAGATGGCCCGTGACAAGAGTTGACACGAGTCGGATTACAGGCTTTATGGAGATGGAGATCGCCATGAAAAGAGCCATACCATTTCATATTATAATTGCTTTTATTTTGTGTTATTGTTATGTCTCTGTTTTACCTCTATTAGATAATTGGTAGAAAATAATCCCTCAAAAACAGTCTAGTCGGTTTCCCCGCCAGTGCTGCACTATCACAAGTCAGACATTTTTGGTAGTGGGCTCATAAAATTGAGGTGCTATCAATTATTTCCGACTAGGTGGGTTAGAGTCGGACTCTTACAGCGGAAGCGCTTGGTAATCTAGACAGGTCTATCACAACGGTTGTGGGACTTGGGGAAAATTCGGATGGGAGCCGGGGCATGTGATGCCACCCATCCAACAGGAGTCGTATGAGATACGATTAACAAGGAGTTTTCTACCTAGATCACTTGATGGCTAGCGGTGATGCTAAAGCTCACTAGTCGACTTGCTTATTTAGGGTCCTGAATCACTAAGTAACCATCGGAGGGGTCTTGGTTCTAGTGGGAGCATAAATATTAAAGTGTTTAATATGCTTGCTCTTTATGGATACATGTCTTAAGTGTTTTGCATATTTTATGTTGTAGATCAATGGCACCTAGCAGTCTTCCTCAGATTTCCGGTTTTGCTTTGAGAACCATCTTAGAGAAAGATAAGCTGAATGGAACTAATTTCACCAACTGGTATCGTAATCTGAGAATTGTTCTCAAACAAGAAAAAAGGGATCGTGTCCTAGACAACCCACTTCCAGCTGAGCCGGATGAGAATGCGACTATCGCAGCCACCAATGCCTACCGTCGGATTTGTGATGAATCCACGGAGATTAGCTGTCTTATGCTTGCTCACATGGAACCGGACTTGCAGCAGCAGTTCGAGAATGTTGAGGCCTATGATATGATCGAAAGCCTCAAAAGTATGTTCCAGGCTCAGGCAAAGACTGAGAGGTATCAATTCTCTCAGGCTTTGTTGATCTGCAAGCTTAAGGATGGTGATCCACTGAGTCCGCATGTGATCAAGATGGTTGGTTACGTGTAGTCTCTAGAAAGGCTTGGCTACCGCATTAGCGAAGAATTCGCTACGGACATAATTCTGAACTCTCTTCCTAGTGCGTATGGCCAGTTCATATCGAACTACCACATGCATGGTATGGATAAGAAGCTCACTAAATTACATGGGATGCTGAAGTAGGCTGAGGCGGATCTCAAGAAAGGAACCAGTCAAGTATTGATGGTACAAAACAAGGCTAAGTTCAGGAAGAGTTCTTGGACTAAGAAGAAGAAGGCAAAGTCAGGAGGTAAGGCGGAGGACCCAGTCCAAAGGGTTTCCTCAGGGACTAAGCCATCTCCTGTAGCCAGATCCACTTGCTTCTACTGCAAGTCGGATGGCCACTGGAAGAGGAATTGCAGCAAGTACTTGGCTGATAAAGCCAAGAGCGGAGGTGTGACTTCCGGCTCAGGTACGCTTGTTTGCAATGTTATAGACATTTATCTTGCTGATGCACCCGGTAGTTCTTGGGTATACGATACCGGATCAGTCATTCACATCTGCAACTCGTTGCAGGGACTGGTAAGAACTAGGAGCATGGCAAGAGGCGAGGTTGACATTAGAGTCGGAAACAAAGCGAGAGTCGCTGCGTTGGAAGTCAGCACAATGCAACTTCATTTACCTTCTGGATTCATAATGGAGCTAAATAATTGTTATTATGTTCCAGTGCTTACTCGAAACATCATTTCTGCCTCATGTTTGATGAGACAGGGCTATGAGTCGAATATTAAGAATAATGGTTGTTCTTTATATTTGAATGATATGTTTCATGGCTTTGCGCCCGCCTAGGACGGGTTATTTATTTTGAATCTTGAAGGTGAATCTGTCTATAACATAAATGTGAAAAGGTTGAAACCAAATGATCTGAATATGACTTACTTTTGGCATTGTCGGCTTGGTCATATAAGTTGGAAACGCATGAAGAAGCTCCATGATGATGGACTCCTAACTTCGTTCGACTTGGAGTCGTTTGAGACATGCGAATCCTGCCTTCTCGGCAAGATGACCAAGACACCTTTTGCAAAGAGTTGTGAAAGGGCATCCGACTTATTAGGACTAGTACATAGTGATGTATGTGGCCCAATGAGCACGACAGCCAGAGGTGGTTATGAGTACTTCATTACCTTCACTAATGATTTGAGTAGGTATGGATATATCTACTTGATGAAACATAAGTCGGAAGCCTTTGAAAAGTTCAAGGAATTCCAGAATGAGGTACAAAATCAACTTGGCAAGAAAATAAAGTTTCTTCGGTCAAACCGAGGAGGCGAGTACATGAGCCATGAGTTTGATGACCATTTAAAGAGTTGTGGAATAGTCCCCCAGCTCACTCCTCCAGGAACACCGCAGAGAAACGGTGTGTCGGAAAGGAGGAATCGGACCTTGTTGGACATGGTACGGTCAATGATGAGTTGGAAAGATCTGCCTTTATCATTTTGGGGTTATTGTCTAGAAACTACAGCGTTCACACTAAACAGAGTACCATCAAAGTCGATAGAGAAGACACCACATGAGATGTGGACTGACAAGAAGCCGGGTTTGTCTTTTCTTAAGATTTGGGGTTGTGAAGCTTTTTTCAAGCGACTTCAGTCGGACAAACTTACAGCTAAGTCGGATAAGTGTATTTTCGTGGGGTATCCGAGGGAAACCTTGGGTTACTACTTCTACAACTGGGAAGAGGGCAAAGTGTTTGTCGCTCGAAACGGTGTCTTCCTTGAGAAAGAGTTTCTCAGTCGGGGAGTTAGTGGGATTACGGTGCATCTCGAAGAAATTCGAGAGCTACCGGCTAGCAGCAAGTTGGCAAATGCCTTAGAGGTTGAGCCGGACGTGGTACCTAAGCCGGAAACTACACCAACACTGCGAAGATCGGCTAGATTGCGAAGTGTTCGTGATGTAATGCTATTAGACAGTGATGAGCCGGCAACTTATTCGGAAGCAATGGTGGGTTCTGATTCCGAGTCATGGCTTGGAGCCATGAGATCCGAGTTAAAGTCCATGGATGAAAATCAAGTTTGGAACTTGGTTGATTTGCCAGACGGTGCAAGACCCGTCGAGAGCAAATGGGTCTTTAAGAAGAAAACTGATATGGATGGAAATGTTTCTGTCTATAAAGCACGGCTTGTCGCGAAGGGGTTCCGACAAGTTCAACGAGTTGACTACGATGAGACTTTCTCTCCTGTAGCGATGCTTAAATCAATTCGGATCATGTTAGCTATAGCAGCTTATTTCGACTATGAGATATGGCAGATGGATGTCAAGACAGCTTTCCTTAATGGAAATTTAACCGAGGACGTGTATATGATACAGTCCGAGGGTTTTGTCAATCCGGCTAATGCTGACAAGGTATGCAAACTTTGGAAATCCATTTATGGGTTGAAGCAAGCATCTCGGAGTTGGAACATTCGCTTTGATGAGGTAGTCAAATCGTTTGGCTTCATCAAGAGCGATCATGATTCTTGTTTATACAAGAAGTTTAGTGGGAGCAAGGTAAACTTTCTGATCTTGTATGTGGATGACATATTATTGATTGGAAATGATGTCCAGATGTTGCAAGAGACCAAGGAATCATTGGAAAAGAGTTTTTCGATGAAAGACTTGGGTGAGGCGACTTACATACTAGGAATCCGGATCTATAGAGATAGATCAAAGCAGCTCAATGGATTGAGTCAGAGTACATATTTGGACAAAGTGTTGAAGAAGTTCAACATGGAATCGTCTAAGAAGGGGTTCTTACCGATGTCCCATGGCGTAAAACTTAGCAAGAATCAGTGTCCTTCGACAACTGATGAGCGAAGTCGGATGAGTGCGATTCCGTATGCTTCTGCAATCGGATCCATCATGTACGCTATGATTTGTACTAGGCCGGATGTTTCCTATGCTCTAAGTGTTGTGAGCAGATACCAGGCTGACCCTGGAGAGATCCACTAGGCAGCGGCTAAAAATATCCTCAAGTACTTGAGAAGGACTAAGGATATGTTCCTGGTTTATGGAGGTGAGGATGAACTCAGTGTAAAGGGTTACACGGATGCAAGTTATCTCACTGACTCGGATGATTCTCGTTCGCAATCCGGATATGTGTTTGTGATAAACGGAGGGGCTGTGAGCTGGAAAAGTTCCAAGCAAGAAACGGTGTCTGCGTCTATGACAGAGGATGAGTATATTGCTGCCTCGGAGGCGGCAAAAGAAGTCCTTTGGATGAGGAATTTCCTCATGGATCTTGGTGTGGTTCAGGGCTCGTCCAATCCGTTAGACGTGTATTGTGACAACAATGGTGCTATTGCACAAGCCAAGGAACCTAGACAACACCAGAAGAACAAACATATACTCATGCGGTACCACCTTATTCGCCAGTTTATGGATCAAGTTGATATCAAGTTATGCAAGGTACACACGGATGCAAACATTGCGGATCCATTGATAAAGCCACTTCCACAGCCGAAGCATGAGGCGCACCTGAGAGAAATGGGCATCAGATGCCTGGACACGTGATGTCGGAAGATTGACTCTAGTGCAAGTGGGAGACTGTTGGGAATATGGCCTAGAGGCAATCATGAATGATGATATTCCTGTGTATTCATAAGGTTATGGTCCATGTATGAACTGCTGATATGTATCATCGAATATGTGATTTGATTGTGGAACTACATATTCATGTTGTTCATACTAATTGTCCTTGGTCATTGAGGTTGTGCCGGACACACAACTTAGACCAATGTGAAAGTCGGCAGATGACTAGGTTCCACTTGTCATGGGCATGGAGATGCTATTCCGACTTACACGGATTCAGCTAAAGAGTTTAGCGAGTCGGACCAACCCATATTGAGATGCAACAAACAAGTTGTCATTTCCATGTCTCAATCAATGTAATCCTTAGACCTAAGGTTATTGCACAATCCGAGTTGAGGATCTCCGACTTAGGTTCGGTCAAACGTTGTTCCGTCACTAGGCATTTATAAAGGCGTAGTTCAGGTCGTCTGAGAATCAAGATGCGTGATGTGAATTACCAAGACGGGATTTTGCCCCTCCATCTGGAGAGATATTCTCTGGGCCCTCTCGGAAGATATGATTCGGAAAGCATGGCCATGCGCGTCACGGTTAAGTGTTAACCGAGGCAGCCGACTAAGAGTTAGTCGGATGAATCACTTATCTCGGATCGAGAAAGAAAATCGGACTATTTAAGGGATGACGATCATTCGCCTATAGTCCGACAAGGTATATCGTGAGGAAAAAGGGACTCAGACGAAAGTCACATTGGAAGGTATGTCGTCATGACTTATTGGTACTTGGGAGTTGGCACGTTCTGCTAGGAGCCGCTACCAACTGATCGATCACGAGCGAGACTCGGAATCGTGTCCGGGTTACCATGAGCCTGTCGGGTCACACACTTAAGAGCGGGAGCAAGTTTGGGTTAGACCCAAACAGGAAACCTATTTGGGTTGGACCCAAATAGAGACATGGACTTAGTGAGCAAGTGAGACTTGCTGTGGTTAATATAGGCCTTTTAGTGAATGGGCCACAAGTGAGTGGAGCCCACTTTCACTCCCTATATAAGCTGGGGCGCAAGTGCTTAGAGCACGAGGTTAGGTCACTCCATGTGTTGGAAACCCTAGCCCTAGTCCGTCATGTTGCCGCCGTACCGGACCTAGCAGTCCATCGTCGGCGCTCCTCCTCGTACGTGTGGATACCGGCGGAGGTGCTGTACGTTCAGCACTTCGACGATCGTGAAGAAAGTACGGATCGTGGATCGTGGAACCGGAATGGATCACGAGGACTGCACTGTATCAAGCGACGTGCTTCATCAATTGCGCAACTACGCGTCTAGTGGTAATCCTCGTGGCCTTCTACCTGAGTTGGATCTTGGGATCACCGCGTAGGGAAAAAGTTTTGTTTATCTCTACATGGACCAACAATATCGTCCAACTCGGGCCTTTGTTTCTGCGAAGCATGATGAAGTTCGAAAGGCTAAATGGACACATCAAGGGATACGTTCGTAATAGGTCCCGTACAGATGGAAGCATAGCAAATGGCTTCCTGGCTGAAGAGCGCATCTCTTTCTGCTCAAAATTTCTACAAACTGAGACCCCTATTGGTCTACTATTCAACAAGGACCTTGGGAGGCTCGCTAGATGGGGTCACTTGCCGGAGTGACAGAAACCTGAACCCCGGTTAGGAAACCATTGCACAAGGGACGTAAGGGTCTTAGAGTTTAAAGTTGTGGTTAGGTTTCTACCTTAATTACTTTCTTGTACTTACGGATGTTTGCAAGGGGTATAATCACAAGTATGTATTAGTCTTGGATGGGGCGGTACATTAGCACAGGTACACCCACACAACACTTAGCAAGCTAAAGAAGATTAATCGACTATATGAAGCGAAAGCACTTGACAGTATTCCCATGTGTCCTCGAGAACGTTTGGTCATCTTAAGTAAGACATCCGGCTTGTCCTTTGCTGCATAAAGGATTGGGCCACTTGCTGCATTTATTCCTACTGTCTTTTATTTACTCGTACTTTGTTTACTTGCTTTATCAAAACTCCTAAAAATCCGTTTGCTAAGTATTTGCTGAGAATTCCTGATCCATACCACTAGCCAGCACCTTCTGCTCCTCGTTGGGTTCGACACTCTTACTTATCGAAAATACTGCGATACACCCCCTATACTTGTGGGTCATCAAGACTATTTTCTGGCGCCGTTGCCGGGGAGTGAAGCGCTATTGGAGAGTGGAACTGGTAAAGGAAACTTCTACTGTGAGTATTGTTTACTTCTTCTAGTTGCTTTATTTTCGTTATGGATAATTGGCTGAGTTTCTTATTTGGTAATGCTACTACCACTTCTAAGGTAGTAGATAAGCCGCCACCTGCTGAGAAAGATGTTTTCAAAATACCTAAAAGAATTATTGGTCGTGTTATGGATAACTACTATGTTGGGGATGGAACTGTCCATCCCGGTGATCATTTACTCTTTATACACGAATTATGTGGGTTGCTCAAGTGTGCAGGTATTACTACAGATCAAGTTAAGAAGTTATTCTCATTATCACTGAAAGGAAGAGCTGAGGAATGGTATAAGCTACTGAAGAATGGTCAAGCTCTGGAATGGGAGGAAATAGTGCCTCTCTTTTATTCAAAGTTTTATCCTCCTAGTGAGATTCATAAAGATCGGAATCAAATATACAACTTTTGGCCTCTTGATGGATAGAGTACAGCTCAAGCTTGGGGGAGATTGAAGTTACTAATGCTCAAATGTCCCATTCATGAGCTCCCCAACAATATTATTATCAACAACTTTTATGCAAGGCTCCCTCTACATGACAAAGATTTATTGGATGCTTCTTGTGCTGGATCATTCACTCGCATGGAAGAAGAAGCTAAATGGGACCTTCTAGACCGTATTCAAGACAATGCTGAAGCTTGGAAGAATGACAAAGGTAGAAAGTCAGGTATAAATTATGATTATGAATGCATTGAATCTTTTATGGGAACTGATGGCTTTCAAAATATTAAAAATGCTTATGGTTTAGATTCTCAAGCTATTGCTTCTTATTTTAAGGCTTTTGCTTACTACATTGAAGTGCCTAAAAAGAAGTGGAATAAGTATCATGAACCTTATAAAGATGTTGCTAAAAGTGTTCCTGCAAGAAATACTGAATTTTATACTGCTAATCATGTTTGACCTGAACCTTATATTGAGAAAATGCCTTTTCCAGTTAAGGTAAAGGAACATTCTATGATAGCTAGTATGGTTAATGAAAGTATGAATAAGGCTGTTGAACCTGATAAACAAATGGTTGACGAACCTATAATAGCAAATGTGAAAGACATTGTCACTAAGTATGAGGAAGAGTGACACACTATCCTTTGTAAGGATACCTCTAATATTGTTTCACATAGTAGTGTTATGAGAGCTAGTATTCCTGTGTTTTCTTTTAGAATAAGTGATCATTGCTATGATGGTCCTTGTGATAGCTATATTGTTTAGTTTATGCATGATACTGAAAGTTATTATGAGAGAGGGAAAAGTGTTCTTATGCATTTCAATAATATCAAGTTTCCTCGTTTTATGCTGAAAGTTTTTATGTTGCACTTCTTTTGCCTTCTTATGCAAGTTGCCTCTGGTTTCAATAACTTGTTTGTTTACAAAATCCCCTTGCATAGGAAGTGGGTTATACTTAAAAGTGTGTGTGTTTTTTCTTCTTAATGCTCTCTTTCACTTCAATTCATATCCCTATGAGAGTTTCTTCAAAATTATCATGCCCATCTTAATGGCTATAAAGAAAGAGCTTTATGAGAGACAACCCAATTTGTTTTTGCTTTTAGTTTGTTTTTGTTTCTTTGAGTCTTGGAAGTTATTAATTCAGTAATAACCGCTCCTTATCCGTTTTGTTTGGTTTTTGTGTCAAGATCAACCTCTAATGAGAGAGAAGTAATATTTGGGGAAGTTGCTGTCCCGAAAACAGATTTTTGTGCTTCACCGTAAAATTTCGTGAGAGATCTCTGTATGTCGGTTTGAGTTGTAATTTTTTGTGCTTCTTCCCCAGGTTGTTATTTAACTTTAGTTAGTTTTGCACTTTTTGATTTGAGCAACAGAAGATTTTCGAAAAAATTGATCTTTACCTGCTGGTCTGTTTTGACAGATTTTGCCACTCTTGCATTTGATTCTTTATTCGATTTCCTTTTTGAATTCTTTTTGGGTTTTTGGAAGGAGTTGATACAGTAGCTTTTGTTGTGATGGTTTTCAGTTGAAGTTGGACTCAAAAGGTTTTATCACTTCACTTTTACTAATGTTGCTAATGAGAACTGTGTGAAGTTTTGTGTGAAAGAAATTTCCAGGAAGTGGAGATAATGGTGTAATAAGGAAGAGAAGGGTTTTATGACTCAAGTAAAAAGTATATGAAGATAAAGATATCGATGTTATTCAAGTGATGACTCCGGAAGAATCTACTAGATACCAAATTCAGAGACCTGTAGAGTCCGTTTCCAACTAGGTAACAGTTCTGGTAAGAAAAGTTCCACGAAAATACAATCCAACTATATTTTTGCAGTTTTCAGTTAATATGGAAAGCTACGAATGAAAAAGGGACGGAAATGGAGCTAGGGTGGCTCACACCACCCTGTGGCTCAGGCCCACCCCTGGCCACGCCACCAGGTGGTGAGTCCACCCCGGACTCCGCCTCCGACTCGTTTTCTTCCAGTACCTTCCTTTTGATATGAAACTTCGTAATATATAACCCCCCGGATCCCCCGAGGTTCGTATATCGTGTTTTGGTTGTGTTTTTGTTTCGATCTGTTTCTGTCAGGACATACTCTTTGAAAGTTTAGAAGCACAATGGTGTCTGCCAAGGATAAAGGGAAGGAGCCCATGGAAGAAGACCTCCAAGACCCTGGGAAGGAGAAGGAGATCAAGACCGAAGGTGAAGAGGAGCAAGGCCAACATCCGCACACCGGCACTACCATTGCAACCATTGGAGTGGTGGCGAACCCTGTCAGGATCAGAAGGACTGCACGGATGTCAACTGGAGGGAAGCCTCCGCGTCACTGCTTGGCACCACGGA
Source organism: Avena eriantha (assembly GCA_910589775.1). NCBI lineage: Eukaryota > Viridiplantae > Streptophyta > Magnoliopsida > Poales > Poaceae > Avena > Avena eriantha. The sequence continues at coordinate 420,514,722 of OU342742.1, forward strand.
CACCTTCTCCGAACACCAAGAATACCTTCCATACCTTTATCCATAACCATGCAGGAAAAGAAGACTCCAAGTGGTAAGAATGGAAAAAGAATGACAAGAGCTGGGATCCACAAACTGAAATGATTATGGGCCGTATTGAGCACAACTCGGAGTTGATTCGTACTCTCACCTTCGAGATTGAGGACTTTGGGAAATTGATCGATGAGCTCATTGAAAGGATACCACCACCACCTAAGGAGTAATTCGTCATCAGGTTTGGCATCCCCTTGGTTTGTTCCAAGCTTGGGGGAGTGCCGCGGTATCATATCACTATCTTCTATCTTTTTACCTTATTAGTAGAGTCATATCATGAATAGAGGAGTTATTATGTAGTATGGTTTGCATTATGTAAGTGTCCCCTCTCTCGTTAGATTTGCATCCCTTGGTGTGAGTTTCCGTTATGGAATATTAATGAGAAGTTCTATCATTCACTCTTTTGCATAGTTTATGTTAGTTTTCAATTCGTGGTTATATGATTGATCTTGTTGTTAGTATTGGTAGCACTCTGGGATCATTGAATTAATTTAGTTGGTTTTGGCAAACCTGGCTCGGTCAGTAGCAACACCTTTTTGAGAGTTGAAAAGAAAAAGATAGAAGTACTATAGAGAAAAAACAATTTCATCATCTTTCTTTCTTGATTTGCTCATAAGTCTAGTATTCTCTAGTTAAGATCTTTTGTGCTTCCAAGGAACATAGCATGTTTGTCTTTATCACTTGTATGTTTGTTTGTTTCCTTCAACTCTTATACTTGCTACCCAGCCTTGCTAGCCAAAAACCTGTACTAAGAGGGTATTCTACTCGTGCATCCACTCCTTTAAACCAAAACTCTTGCCATTTGCATCCACCATACCTACCTAGTAGCATTATTGCTATTCCAAGTAAATTCTTGTTTTGTCTACCTCCCAAATTGAACTTGTTATGCAAAAATTAGTGATTAAAGCTCTCACGAACTTGATGGCACACTTTACTTTCTTGCATTTAATAAACCTGAACCATTGTGAACTCTCCATGAAAGTTATATGCTTGCAAACTATAGGCTGGGGATTAGCAGAACCGTGTTGTCATGGGGAACGCTTTCAACACTTGTAAATATATACCCAGTTGATACCTTGCTCTTTTGTTTGCGGATGTCGTCGGTGTGAAATAAAAGGGGAGCTTGTAAGTCCATGGAGTTATGTATGTGTGTTAGAGAAACGCCTGGGCCGCTGGTCTAATCCATGCTGACATGGTGGAAACCTGCAGCGTAACCAGAATGATATCTATGAAGCATTATTCTTATAAAAAATAGAGAGATAGCTATTGAGAAAAAAGAAAAAAAAGGAGAGATACTATGAAAAGAGGAAAGAGAGAAAAAAGCACCATTTTCCGATGGTAAATAAAAAGATTGCTGAGATACTCATTGTCTGCTTGCCTTGTCATTTTGATATGGGGATTCTTCCGTATCATCGAGCAAGGGGTACCCTGTTGACAGAAACCTGAACCCCGGTTAGGAAACCATTGCACAAGGGACGTAAGGGTCTTAGAGTTTAAAGTTGTGGTTAGGTTTCTACCTTAATTACTTTCTTGTACTTACGGATGTTTGCAAGGGGTATAATCACAAGTATGTATTAGTCTTGGATGGGGCGGTACATTAGCACAGGTACACCCACACAACACTTAGCAAGCTAAAGAAGATTAATCGACTATATGAAGCGAAAGCACTTGACAGTCTTCCCATGTGTCCTCGAGAACGTTTGGTCATCTTAAGTAAGACATCCGGCTTGTCCTTTGCTGCATAAAGGATTGGGCCACTTGCTGCATTTATTCCTACTGTCTTTTATTTACTCGTACTTTGTTTACTTGCTTTATCAAAACTCCTAAAAATCCGTTTGCTAAGTATTTGCTGAGAATTCCTGATCCATACCACTAGCCAGCACCTTCTGCTCCTCGTTGGGTTCGACACTCTTACTTATCGAAAATACTGCGATACACCCCCTATACTTGTGGGTCATCAAGACTATTTTCTGGCGCCGTTGCCGGGGAGTGAAGCGCTATTGGAGAGTGGAACTGGTAAAGGAAACTTCTACTGTGAGTATTGTTTACTTCTTCTAGTTGCTTTATTTTCGTTATGGATAATTGGCTGAGTTTCTTATTTGGTAATGCTACTACCACTTCTAAGGTAGTAGATAAGCCGCCACCTGCTGAGAAAGATGTTTTCAAAATACCTAAAAGAATTATTGGTCGTGTTATGGATAACTACTATGTTGGGGATGGAACTGTCCATCCCGGTGATCATTTACTCTTTATACACGAATTATGTGGGTTGCTCAAGTGTGCAGGTATTACTACAGATCAAGTTAAGAAGAAGTTATTCTCATTATCACTGAAAGGAAGAGCTGAGGAATGGTATAAGCTACTGAAGAATGGTCAAGCTCTGGAATGGGAGGAAATAGTGCCTCTCTTTTATTCAAAGTTTTATCCTCCTAGTGAGATTCATAAAGATCGGAATCAAATATACAACTTTTGGCCTCTTGATGGATAGAGTACAGCTCAAGCTTGGGGGAGATTGAAGTTACTAATGCTCAAATGTCCCATTCATGAGCTCCCCAACAATATTATTATCAACAACTTTTATGCAAGGCTCCCTCTACATGACAAAGATTTATTGGATGCTTCTTGTGCTGGATCATTCACTCGCATGGAAGAAGAAGCTAAATGGGACCTTCTAGACCGTATTCAAGACAATGCTGAAGCTTGGAAGAATGACAAAGGTAGAAAGTCAGGTATAAATTATGATTATGAATGCATTGAATCTTTTATGGGAACTGATGACTTTCAAAATATTAAAAATGCTTATGGTTTAGATTCTCAAGCTATTGCTTCTTATTTCAAGGCTTTTGCTTACTACATTGAAGTGCCTAAAAAGAAGTGGAATAATTATCATGAACCTTATAAAGATGTTGCTAAAAGTGTTCCTGCAAGAAATACTGAATTTTATACTGCTAATCATGTTTGACCTGAACCTTATATTGAGAAAATGCCTTTTCCAGTTAAGGTAAAGGAACATTCTATGATAGCTAGTATGGTTAATGAAAGTATGAATAAGGCTGTTGAACCTGATAAACAAATGGTTGACGAACCTATAATAGCAAATGTGAAAGACATTGTCACTAAGTATGAGGAAGAGGGACACACTATCCTTTGTAAGGATACCTCTAATATTGTTTCACATAGTAGTGTTATGAGAGCTAGTATTCCTGTGTTTTCTTTTAGAATAAGTGATCATTGCTATGATGGTCCTTGTGATAGCTATATTGTTTAGTTTATGCATGATACTGAAAGTTATTATGAGAGAGGGAAAAGTGTTCTTATGCATTTCAATAATATCAAGTTTCCTCGTTTTATGCTGAAAGTTTTTATGTTGCACTTCTTTTGCCTTCTTATGCAAGTTGCCTCTGGTTTCAATAACTTGTTTGTTTACAAAATCCCCTTGCATAGGAAGTGGGTTATACTTAAAAGTGTGTGTGTTTTTTCTTCTTAATGCTCTCTTTCACTTCAATTCATATCCCTATGAGAGTTTCTTCAAAATTATCATGCCCATCTTAATGGCTATAAAGAAAGAGCTTTATGAGAGACAACCCAATTTGTTTTTGCTTTTAGTTTGTTTTTGTTTCTTTGAGTCTTGGAAGTTATTAATTCAGTAATAACCGCTCCTTATCCGTTTTGTTTGGTTTTTGTGTCAAGATCAACCTCTAATGAGAGAGAAGTAATATTTGGGGAAGTTGCTGTCCCGAAAACAGATTTTTGTGCTTCACCGTAAAATTTCGTGAGAGATCTCTGTATGTCGGTTTGAGTTGTAATTTTTTGTGCTTCTTCCCCAGGTTGTTATTTAACTTTAGTTAGTTTTGCACTTTTTGATTTGAGCAACAGAAGATTTTCGAAAAAATTGATCTTTACCTGCTGGTCTGTTTTGACAGATTTTGCCACTCTTGCATTTGATTCTTTATTCGATTTCCTTTTTGAATTCTTTTTGGGTTTTTGGAAGGAGTTGATACAGTAGCTTTTGTTGTGATGGTTTTCAGTTGAAGTTGGACTCAAAAGGTTTTATCACTTCACTTTTACTAATGTTGCTAATGAGAACTGTGTGAAGTTTTGTGTGAAAGAAATTTCCAGGAAGTGGAGATAATGGTGTAATAAGGAAGAGAAGGGTTTTATGACTCAAGTAAAAAGTATATGAAGATAAAGATATCGATGTTATTCAAGTGATGACTCCGGAAGAATCTACTAGATACCAAATTCAGAGACCTGTAGAGTCCGTTTCCAACTAGGTAACAGTTCGGGTAAGAAAAGTTCCACGAAAATACAATCCAACTATATTTTTGCAGTTTTCAGTTAATATGGAAAGCTACGAATGAAAAAGGGACGGAAATGGAGCTAGGGTGGCTCACACCACCCTGTGGCTCGGGCCCACCCCTGGCTACACCACCAGGTGGTGAGTCCACCCCGGACTCCGCCTCCGACTCGTTTTCTTCCAGTACCTTCCTTTTGATATGAAACTTCGTAATATATAACCCCCCGGATCCCCCGAGGTTCGTATATCGTGTTTTGGTTGTGTTTTTGTTTCGATCTGTTTCTGTCAGGACATACTCTTTGAAAGTTTAGAAGCACAATGGTGTCTGCCAAGGATAAAGGGAAGGAGCCCATGGAAGAAGACCTCCAAGACCCTGGGAAGGAGAAGGAGATCAAGACCGAAGGTGAAGAGGAGCAAGGCCAACATCCGCACACCGGCACTACCATTGCAACCATTGGAGTGGTGGCGAACCCTGTCAGGATCAGAAGGACTGCACGGATGTCAACTGGAAGGAAGCCTCCGCGTCACTGCTTGGCACCACGGACACCTTCTCCGAACACCAAGAATACCTTCCATACCTTTATCCATAACCATGCAGGAAAAGAAGACTCCAAGTGGTAAGAATGGAAAAAGAATGACAAGAGCTGGGATCCACAAACTGAAATGATTATGGGCCGTATTGAGCACAACTCGGAGTTGATTCGTACTCTCACCTTCGAGATTGAGGACTTTGGGAAATTGATCGATGAGCTCATTGAAAGGATACCACCACCACCTAAGGAGTAATTCGTCATCAGGTTTGGCATCCCCTTGGTTTGTTCCAAGCTTGGGGGAGTGCCGCGGTATCATATCACTATCTTCTATCTTTTTACCTTATTAGTAGAGTCATATCATGAATAGAGGAGTTATTATGTAGTATGGTTTGCATTATGTAAGTGTCCCCTCTCTCGTTAGATTTGCATCCCTTGGTGTGAGTTTCCGTTATGGAATATTAATGAGAAGTTCTATCATTCACTCTTTTGCATAGTTTATGTTAGTTTTCAATTCGTGGTTATATGATTGATTTGTTAGTATTGGTAGCACTCTGGGATCATTGAGTTAATTTAGTTGGTTTTGGCAAACCTGGCTCGGTCAGTAGCAACACCTTTTTGAGAGTTGAAAAGAAAAAGATAGAAGTACTATAGAGAAAAAACAATTTCATCATCTTTCTTTCTTGATTTGCTCATAAGTCTAGTATTCTCTAGTTAAGATCTTTTGTGCTTCCAAGGAACATAGCATGTTTGTCTTTATCACTTGTATGTTTGTTTGTTTCCTTCAACTCTTATACTTGCTACCCAGCCTTGCTAGCCAAAAACCTGTACTAAGAGGGTATTCTACTCGTGCATCCACTCCTTTAAACCAAAACTCTTGCCATTTGCATCCACCATACCTACCTAGTAGCATTATTGCTATTCCAAGTAAATTCTTGTTTTGTCTACCTCCCAAATTGAACTTGTTATGCAAAAATTAGTGATTAAAGCTCTCACGAACTTGATGGCACACTTTACTTTCTTGCATTTAATAAACCTGAACCATTGTGAACTCTCCATGAAAGTTATATGCTTGCAAACTATAGGCTGGGGATTAGCAGAACCGTGTTGTCATGGGGAACGCTTTCAACACTTGTAAATATATACCCAGTTGATACCTTGCTCTTTTGTTTGCGGATGTCGTCGGTGTGAAATAAAAGGGGAGCTTGTAAGTCCATGGAGTTATGTATGTGTGTTAGAGAAACGCCTGGGCCGCTGGTCTAATCCATGCTGACATGGTGGAAACCTGCAGCGTAACCAGAATGATATCTATGAAGCATTATTCTTATAAAAAAGAGAGAGATAGCTATTGAGAAAAAAGAAAAAAAGGAGAGATACTATGAAAAGAGGAAAGAGAGAAAAAAGCACCATTTTCCGATGGTAAATAAAAAGATTGCTGAGATACTCATTGTCTGCTTGCCTTGTCATTTTGATATGGGGATTCTTCCGTATCATCGGGCAAGGGGTACCCTGTTGGCGGTTCTCAATGATACGCACATACTTACGATGACAAGAACTTACCGGTAACTAAAGTTGAGTAGCATGAGGAGCGGCCCTCGTACTCAAGGGACTTGGGATTTTCAGTTTATAGTCTGTCAAGCATATAACTCACATTGGACCTCACTTTCACCTTAATCACTTAAAGATGCCTATGATAGGGGCAATGAGAGCTGAAAGCTAGTAAGTATCATAATTTTTGCGAGCTCTTTATGAGACTTGCAATCCCTGCTTCCCTCTGCGAAGGGCCTTTCTTTTTACCTTGTAGTTGAGTCGTAAACCTATTTCCTTCTATCTCAGCAAGTATTTTGAGTTGATGTGTTTCATTCATTCATATGATGATTTATGTATTCATGTTTCTTATGGTCCTTGCTTTGCACGTTGCTCTTATCTTGAAGTTTGCTACTTTGAAAGCTTTCTTTGAAAACCAGCTATTTGTGAACTCCAGCAAATTATCAACCATTCTTCGACCAAGAGCTAAGTTTGCCATTACCAATTCTGATTCACTTTATGTATCTTTATTGTGTTTCCTTTACTCATTTCAAGTTGAGTTATATAGTAGTGAGTTGTCTTCCATTATGATCTATGTATTTGATGAATGTGATGCTTCTTGTCCGTATTCTTTCATCGACTCTTCACTCCATAAACCTGAGGCCATGTTTATTGAGCTCAGTTTTGCTTGGGGACAAGCGAAGTCTAAGCTTGGGGGGAGTTGATACGTCCATTTTGCATCACTATTCTATGTCTTAATTCACTATTATTCATTGATATATTTCGTATTGAGAGGTGATACTTATGTTATTTCATCTATTTTTGCATGGTTGATGACTTTTGGAGCATGGACCGCTGCAATCAGGATTCTGATGGAAAAGGTGTTGTTTGGAGGCAAAATTCATGAAGATCAGAAAATCCGGGAAAATATACGGAAAATCCTATTTTTCCAGATACAACTAACACGGACTGACGCTGTTTTCAGTAGAATTACCTTGGTGTCTAGTTTTTGTGCAGAAAATCAACTACCAGGAAAAATCCCGGAAAATATGCCAAAAATCCAATTTCACCAGAAGACTCATAGCGCCAGAAGACAAGACGGAGTAGGGCCACGAGGGGCCCACACCACCTTGCCGCGCGGGCCAGGCCAGGCCGCGCCTGGGGGTGGTTTGGCCGCCTTGGTTGCCCCGTCAGCCTCCCTCTTCGCCTATAAGATGCCCCTTGACCTAAAAACCGAGGGGGTTCGATGTTTTTCCAGAGAGAGTTTCGCTCACCGCCACCACCAGATTCTGCAAATCAGCACCAGAAACTCCGTTCTAGCACCCTGTCGAGATGGGGAATTGAAGGAGATCATCTCCATCATCGCCACCATCACTTCTCCATCGACCATCCATGTTTCCCCCATCTAATGAGTGAGTAATCCCCGGCTATAGGCTATGGGGATGGTAGGGATTGGATGAGATTGTTCATGTAATCGCATCATATTGTTAGGGCATGGTGCCTAGTATCTATTATTAGTGATTTTTGAATTTGTTGCAACTTGTTATGCTTAATGCTTGTCACTAGGGCCCGAGTGCCATGATTTTAGACCTGAACATGTTATTAATTCATTATAATAGTATTCTTTATGGTCTTACCTGCAAGTTGTATACACACATTATTGTCTGGAACCAATGGCCCCGAAGTGACAGCAATCGGGATAACCGGAGGGAATGGCTTCGATGTGAGGATCACATGTGTTCACGGAGTGTTAATGCTTTGCTCCGATGCTCTATTAAAAGGAGCACCTTAATTGCCAGTAGTTCCCTTGAGGCCCCGCTGCAAACGGGCTGGCAGGACAAAAGATGTTGTGCAAGTTCTCATTGCGAGCACGTATGACTATATATGGAACACATGCCTATGATTATCTAGTACTTGGATACTTTGTCTTCTTTATCTGCAATTGCCCTTTGTCTTGATTGCCATGTGAATTGTCTTATCCATGCAATGCTCGTCCATGCAATGCTTGTCCATGCAATTGCCATGTGAATTGCCATGTGAATTGTCTTATTTACTTTTACTACTGATGATACTTTGCTATTGCTACTAAAAACTGTTTCTACTAATAAACCGCTGTGAGCAAGATTGTTTCCAGGTGTAGCTAAATTGACCACTTAGTTGTTAAGGCTTATAAATATTCTTTGGCTCCCCTTGTGTCGAATCAATAAATTGGGTTTCACCTCCCTCGAAAATACTGCGATACACCCCCTATACTTGTGGGTCATCAAGACTATTTTCTGGCACCGTAGCCGGGGAGTATACCTCTATTTATCAAGTTCACGTGGAATCACTATTGTTCGATGCCATCCATCCATCATGGGTAAGTCTCGTGATGTCAAGGTTCCTATTTTACCATCCACTACAAGAAGAGGTACGGTTCTAAACACCTCTGTGGCTCTTGATTCACCATCTATTATGAGTAAGCTTCTTACACCACCACATACACATGCTACACACACTTCTACTACTGCTGAATCTGAAACTTCTGATACTTATGATGCTGCTTCTACTGTGCTTGATAAGACTGGTTCATTAGGTCCTTTCCTAGATGCTACGATTGCTAGAACTATAGCTGGAAATACTGAAACTCCTAATGAAGACACTACTACACTTGTCAGTTCACCTGAGTCTAGAGAGAGTTATGATATTGAAGACGGTTATATAGAGATGACCGATGGATTCATTAAAGAATGTAAGAACACCCATGATCGGAGTGCTATTAAGAGTCTCCTTGAGAAGCGTACTCTAAAACCCAAATTGTTTCCTAATGCTAAGTTTGTTGCTTCTCCCATAAACATTAAAGATAAGGATTATGATTTCTCTCTTGATTTATCTTACATAACTATTGTTGAGAAAGAACCTTTTTGTGGGACTAAGATTGAAAGTGCAGTAGCACATATGACTGAGCTTTCTACCATGAGTGGCCTGTTTTCTGATGATATCAAGATGTTCACCTACTTTGTTGCTAAATTTTCCCTTTTTCGTTGAAAGGAGAAGCTAAAACTTGGTTTAATAATTTACCTCCTAGATCTATTGATAGCCCTGATTGCTTGATTAGTACCTTCCTTCAGAAATATTTTCCTCCTAGTGCTAGACATGCTATTTTGCAGGAACTTTTTGATTTTAAACAGGGAGAAAAAGAGATATTGCCTGAATCATGAGCAAGGTTTTGTGCTTTGATTCATGCACAGGCTGGATGTCCATTACCTAAAAAATGAGCTTCTTGATATATATTATAATGGACTAACGGAATAATCTAGGACATATCTGTATAGTTGTGTTGATTGTGTTTTCAGGAATAGGACTCCCAAGGAAGCTGAGGAATTAATGGCTAAAATAAGCAAGAACTATGAAGATGGACTCCTCCTGAACCAGCTATACCTGAGAAAACTATACCCAAACCAACTATTCCTGTGCCTATACCAAATCAAAGAAGAGGGGAGTTATTGTACTAAATGATGAAGTAATGAAGGAAGCCAAGAAATGTCTTGAGGAGAAGGGTATTAAAGCTGCAGATGTGAAGAATTTACCTCCTATAGAAGAATTATGTAAGCCAATCTCCCACTCATCCACTATTGAGGTACACTCTCTCCAACACTTTGATGAAGGTGATATTCCTTACTCTAAACCTCCTGATCAATGCTTAGAACAATTCGATATTTTTATTGTTAAGCAAGATAATTTTAATAAAAGGGTGCAAAATCATCTAATGGAAAACTCAAGAGCTATTATTGAGTTATAAGATATTGTGGAAAGAACCTCTAATGATGTTAAAATGCTTGTTAAACACTTCCAAATGGTGCAAATTCAAATTGATCAGCTTATTAAAGTACAAAAAGACTTGCTAGTTAATGCTGCTAAAGAAAAACATGCTTATGAAATTAGAACTAGAAGTGGTGTTGCTACCCAGGATCCTCTATATCCTGAGGGGCATCCTAAAAGAATTGAGTAGGATTCCCAGCAAATTGAAAATAGTGGTACTTCTCCTAAGAAGAGGAAAAAGAAACGTAAAACTATTGTAGAATCTACTGAACCTGCTATAGATCCCAATAGTATATCTGTCTCTAATGCTGAAATTGAAAGTGGTAATGAGGAAAATGATGCTCCAAATAAAGAAAAAGTTGAAGAATAACCTAAAAGGCACACTAAGAATACTAAATACACTAAAGAAGATTTTGTTGCTAAGAAACATGGTAATGAAAGAGAGCCTTGGGTCCAAAAACCTATGCCTTTCCCTGATAAGAAACACAAGTCAAAGAAAGATGAACACTATAATAAGTTTTGTGTGTGGATGAAACCTTTATTCTTGCAAATTCCTTTGACTGATGCTATTAAATTGCCTCCTTATTCAAAGTATATGAAGGATATTATATCTAATAAAAGGAAGATCCATAATGAAGAGATTTCCACTTTTCTTGCTAATTATTCCTTTAATGGTAAGGTTCCACGGAAACTTGGAGACCCATGGATTCCAACTATTCCTTGTTCTATTAAAAATAGTTATGTTAGAACTTGTTTGTGTGATTTGGGAGCAGGAGTTAGTGTTATGCAGTTTTCTCTCTATAAGAGACTACAACTAGAAAAATAATACCAACTGATATATCTTTGCAAATGGCGGATAAATTTACTACTGTTCATGTTGGTATATGTGAGGATGTACCTGTTCAAGTAGCTCATAATTTCTTGATATTAACTGATTTTGTTGTGCTTGAAGTGCCTGAAGATGATAATATGTCTATTATTCTTGATAGACCTTTTCTTAATACTGCAGGAGCTGTTATTAATTGTTATCAAGGAAAGGTGACTTTTAATACTAATGACAAAGATCATACTATCTATTTCCCCAATAAGATTGATAGGACTTATGGCTTAAATTCAATTGAACATGTCGAGGGCATTCAAGTTCGAGAAATATATTGTCCCATACCACGAGAAAAATATGAGATTATTATGATTGTGACCATTACTCTCAAGGTTGAGGTAACATAATCATTAGTGGAATACAAAGTTTTGTTTCATATAAATTGTTTTGGTAACAAGACCTGATCAACCTTGTTAACAAAGGGATTTTAATGAACAAAACAATGTTTTCGCCATGATTATCTTTGCTTACTTTTACTTTATCCATTTTAGTTTTTGCTTTCACTTAGTTTACTTTTCTATTGTTAGTTGCTTGCATATTAGAGTGTCTTATAACTTCTGAAGTTCAGATTTTGTTTTGTTTTTGCATCATTTCAAAATCACTTTTCTGCAGAAAAATCATTCATCAATACCTGAAAATTGCTCAAAAATAAAGTGTCTCCAAAAATTCCAGAAAATTCATATTAAATTTTTATGTGAAAAAAGGGGTAGAGAAGTGCCTGGAGAGTACCAGGGGGGCCCACCAGGTAGGCACACCACCTGGTGGCGCGGCCAGCCCAGGGGCGTGCCTGGCCATGGTGTGGGCCACCCCTGGCCATGGTGTGGGCCACCCCTGGCCCTCCACTCACTCTCTCACTTGCCTCTGCCTTCTCTCTCCCAAGAAAACACCAGCTCATTGCTCGAAATCGCATTCTTGCTGTTCTTGCCCATGATTTTTCGATCTCCTTGCTCGGCCCATCTTTGCTGCTGAAATTTGGAGCATTTGTTCTTTGGTATGTGGCTCCTCCGCTTGTCCAAGTAGATTTGTGTTTAGTGGATCATATCTGGAGTATTTTACTGGTGTAGGTGACAGGTTTTGAGAGCTTGTAAGCTTGTTCAATGCTTAGCGATATTGTTTTGTTGCATGTTTAGGCCTCTTACAAGTCCCTATGAGTAGTTCCCTTCATTATGTATTCACTTTGCAATCACTTGTATAATTGATGTTTAAATTTCAGAATATCAAAGATGAACAACCACACATTTTGGAGAAATATTTGAGAGGGACACACCTAGGATCTCAAGGCCTTCAAGATTAGCCTCTCAGTTTAGGTCGTCATACAATGAAGATCTCATTGCACCACACTTTGGCAATGAAGGAGATGAGGGAGATGCTCACCCATCTACGTTCCCTTGTTTTACCTTTTTGCAAGCTGCAGGGATCCCAATGATTTCTTCCTACTGGTTCAGAGGGTTGGCCTGACCACATTCATGGAAGATGAGAGTGAGCAATATGCCGTGCTCACCAAAACTTCTGTTGAGAGTTTCGTTTTCACTAACACCCCTTATCAGTCAACTGTTTCTTTTAGAATTTATAATCACCCTATTACCATGTGATTGGAAAGATTTTGCAGCATTATAGGTATAGGCATGACAGGGACAGTGAAGAAAATTCAAGGCCGACCCGCTGACTTGCTAGAGCTCTATCGAAGTGTGACAAATAACGACGACCGCGTAGCTCAGCACGGGAAGATAAGGAACATTCAACCCCTAGCTCTTAGATATTTTGCTTATTATCTTGCCACTAGCATTCTTGGTAGGGGAATACTAGTAATATTTCCAATTATCATTTAGCCTTCCTCGCTGCTGCACTTAATAATGATACCAATTACAATCTTGGCTCTCTCATTGCTCGCTGCCTAACTGCTAGGGGACCTATTTATGGGGGCATCATTGCCTCACGCATGGTTGTTGCATTAGAACGTTCTGTGGATCCTAATGACACCTTGTTGGCACCACAAAGGCTTGATCTTGCTGCTATGAAAACTCATCACTACGTCACTTGTGACTCTGATTTGGATAGCTTAGTATACAGGATGTTGTTTACTGACGGAGACAAGAGTGAAATTCCTTTGCCACAATCCACTTTGTTCAGTATTTACAGGAGTCCATGGTCGTGTTATAAGGAGGAGGTGGATGAGTAGCTCCGCTTGCTTCGTTTCCACAGGCAGCACCAGGAGGATGTGCCTTCTTACGACTACTCTGCGCACTATGGTGAGGCATCCTCGAGCTCGTACTAGGACGAGGGCACATCCTCGTCGTACCACGGAGGCGCTCCACAGCCTGGGATTGATACCCACTTAGGCCAAAAGCCTAAGCTTGGGGGGAGGTACACCGACAGCACACTCATCTACATATCATGTTTAATCGGTACTTTGTATATCCATGCTTTGTTCTCTTTTTAGTTTTCGTTATTTCTTTGCTTTTGCTTTCTAAAGCACAAAAATACCAAAAATATTTTATTTGCTTCCTTTTGTTTGCTGCTCTTTCTTTTTGCCTTGGTTTGCTTCTTCCGTTTGGTTTTGTTTTGATTATTTGAAAACCCAAAAAGATTTTGCTTTGCTTGTTCTTCCTTTTTGCTCTTGCCTTTAAAAATATTTGTTGTTCTTCTTTGGTTTTGTGAAGTTCGTTGCAAGGTTCGGCCGACTTCAGTGGAGTTTGGTTTTCATGTTATTATTCAAGCCATACAAGTGAAGGGCAATAATGAAGATTAATGACAACTTGAGGTGTGGTAAGAGGTTGGTAACAAACTCTATTTGTTTTCATTTGTGTGCGTATACTCATCATTGTGGGCATGCTTAGTCTGTTCATGTAGGGTGTATGTTATTTATGGATGCTTAGTAGTTCTTGCTTTCTTATGATTAGCTCCAGCTTGCTCATAGTTTATAGCATGTCATATGAATTTTTGCTTGCATTGCTCTATTCATAACTTGGTATGACACTGTGGTATCCTCCTCTGAAAGTTTCACTTGAATTGACTTGGCACATGCTCACGCATGCATATGACTGAAATAATCAGTTAAGCCTCGATGAATTATTTTGCCTCAGGGGTCTTGAATCACTTTGATGCCATGCTTAATCATGTTTTCTTACAAGCATGATTATGACAGTTATTGCTCTCTCGTTTGTCGCTCCCTTACTTTTTCTAGCCTACACTTGTGCTGAGTATAATCTTTACTCGTGCATCCAACTCCCCAAAACCAATATTGCCAAAAGTGTCCACCATACCTACCTATTAGCATCATTTGCTATTCCGTGCATATTAAGTATGTCTGGTTTTCTTCCAAATAAAATGTTTTCTTGTTATGAGAAATTTAGTTAGTAAAGCTCTCACGAACTTGATGGCACACTTTATTTTCTTGCACTTAATAAACTTGAACCATTGTGTCCATCTTTGTTTCGTATATGCTTGCGCTTTATAAGTTGAAGTTAGCAGAACCATGTATCATGGGGAACGCTTTCAACATTGCACTAGTACTTTGTACCTCGTTGATATCATGATTCTTTTGCTTATGGATCCCGGTGGTGTGAAACAAAAGGGGAACTTGTAAGATCATGGAGTTTGTATGTGTGTTAGAGAAACGGCTGGGCCGCTAGCCTAAGCCATGCCTATTCATGGTAGAAACTTGCAGCATAACCATAATGAGCATTCTATGAAGCATCCTTAATAAAAACCTATGCAAATAGCAAATAAAAAGATCATTGAGATGCTCATTGTCTGCTTGCCTTGTCATTTTGATTATGGGATAGCTCATGTATCATGTGCAAGGGGTAAACATTGGCGGTTCTCTATGATACATATGTACTTACAATGACAAGAGCTTACTTGTGACTGAAGTTGAGTAGCATGAGGTTCGGTACTCGTAAGTGAGGGGCATGATATTTCAACTTATAACTTGTCAAGCATATCCTCTTAGTTGTGTCACTTTAACCTTAACCATTTAAAGATGCTTATGATAGGGGCAATGAGAGCTCAAAGCTAATGAGTACCATACTTTCAACACTTGGAAGCCTTTCAAAGTTTTCAAAACCTTTTCACTTCCTTGCTGAGTCACCACATATTCTATGAGCACTTTCTTGAGAGCATGGTTTTCATTCTTAGTGTAATGTGCTTGTCTCAAAACTTGATTAATTGTGTTATGACCTTGATGCTTGTACCTTTTATATCTTTACTTCTAGTCTTCACTTGAACTTCAGAGGTGCCTTGGCATTTATATTTGCTCTACAATCAAAGGCAAGCGAGATACCACTCTATCATACATTTTTATGAGCATTACAATGTTGCTTGTGTTTATGTTTCATGCTACTTATTATTTTTGAGTTGGAATCTCTTCATAAGCTTGCAATGACTATTAAGAAACATTAGTTGCATCCTCTTTATTGTGAATTGCCTAAGTAGTTGATCACATGCTGAGAATATATATATCATATGAAGCAAATGTGTTCGTGAAAGTTTCTTTTATCGCACTCAGTTTTCAACTGAATTGCTTGAGGACAAGCAATAAGCTAAGCTTGGGGGGAGTTGATATGTCCAAAACGTATCTACTTTCCTGAACACTTTTGCTATTGTTTTTCCTCTAAACCTATGTGATTTGGATATAACTAACACAGACTGATGCTGTTTTCAGAAGAATTACCTTGGTGTCTAGTTTTTGTGCAGAAAATCAACTATTAGGAAAAATCCCGGAAAATATGCCAAAAATCCTATTTCACCAGAAGACTCACGGAGCTAGAAGACGAGACGGAGTAGGGCCACGAGGGGCCCACACCACCTAGCCGCGCGGGCCAGGCCAGGCCGCGCCTGGGGGTGGTGTGGCCGCCTCGGCTGCCCCCTTGGCCTCCCTCTTCGCATATAATATGCCCCTTGACCTAAAAACCAAGGGGGGTTCGACATTTTTCCAGAGAGAGTTCCGCTTCGCCGCCACCACCAGATTCCGCAAATCAGCACTAGAAACTCCATTCTGGCACCCTGTCGGGACGTGGAATTGGAGGAGATCATCACCCGTTGTAGGCTATGGGGATGGTAGGGATTAGATGAGATCGTTCATGTAATGGCATCAGATTGTTAGGGCATGGTGCCCAGTATCTATTATTAGTGCTTTTTGAATTTGTTGCAACTTGTTATGCTTAATTCTTGTCACTAGGGCCTGAGTGCCATGATTTCAGATCTGAACATGTTATTGATTCATTATAATAGTATTCTTTATGGTCTTACCTGCAAGTTGTATACACACATTGTTATCTGGAACCAATGGCCCCGAAGTGACAGCAATCAGGATAACCGGAGGGAATGGCTTTGATGTGAGGATCACATGTGTTCACAGAGTGTTAATGCTTTGCTCCGGTGCTCTATTAAAAGGAGAACCTTAATTGTTATTAGTTCCCTTGAGGCCCCGCTGCAAACGGGCTGGCAGGACAAAAGATGTTGTGCAAGTTCTCATTGCGAGCACGCATGACTATATATGGAACACATGCCTATGATTATCTAGTACTTGGATGCTTTATCTTATTTATCTGCAATTGCCCTGTGTCTTGATTGCCATGTGAATTGTCTTGTCCATGCAACGCCTATCTATCCATCCCTATGCCTATCGCGCTTTAATCCAACTGTTTACTGCTATTGTTAATATTGTCTTTACTTTTACTACTACTGTTACTTTTCTATTGCTACTACAAACATGTTGCTACTGATAAGCTACTATGAGCAATATTGTTTCCAGGTGTAGCTGAATTGACAACTCAGTTGTTAAGGCTTATAAATATTCTTTGGCTCCCCATGTGTCGAATCAATAAATTGGGTTTCACTTCCCTCGAAAATACTGCGATACACCCCCTATACTTGTGGGTCATCAACTACCAGGTGACCTATCAGGCATACGATATTAACGGATACACATTCTACACTAAGGAAAAGGACAATAACTGTGTTTACCAGAACTCCGGGGTAACGGGGATATTCTACACCAATGACATCCCGAAAAGATACTACAAAAGGATCGAGGAGATATGGGAGCTCGACTATGTTACGGAGAAGGTGCCGATGTTCCGTTTCAGGTGGGCCAAGAGCGTCGAAAAAAGACCGGTATTTCACCACCATGGTTATTCCTCCAAAGACAAAGACCACTGGCGTGAACATAACCGCGAGAAATGAGCCATGGGTTTTGGCTAGTAAAGTCGACCAATGTTTCTACATTACCGACTCGTCAAAGCCTAGCCGGGTTATCGTCAGGAGAGGCAAAAGGAACCTCATCATAATGGATGGAGTCGCCAACGGGTAAGACTTTAACCAGTACAACGACCCGAAGATGGAAGATCGATACGGCGACCAAGCACCATACACCACAAGCCTACCTAAGAAAGGACACCCATTCAAGAGAAAAAGTGAAGACGTTTTGGACCTAACCTATTCAGCCGCGACAAATAAGGGCAAGAAGATAATTGTCAACAAGAAACGCCAACTAGATCCAACGATTATGTATCGACACATTCTTAATTATCTCTTTTGTATGCTAATTGGATGGATTATTATGTATCGAAACATTCTTAATTATCACTTCTATTGGTTAGACAATATTTATATATTTAAAATATTTACACTATTTTTTATAGTTCATATAAATTTTAGACTATTTTTTATAGTTCATATTTGTTTTTTTAAGTTCCAAAAATAGTCCATTTTTGGATATTTAAAATATTTACACTATTTTTTATAGTTCATATAAATTTTAGACTATTTTTTATAGTTCATATTTGTTTATTTAAGTTCAAAAAAGGTGTCCACTAGGATTCGAACCTGGGTAGCTAAGGGAGAGTGGGTGTCTAGCCACTACGCTAGCAATGGTTTTGTGATATAAACTCCCTCTGTATTCTATTTACTAGGGCCTCGAACGTTATACTGGAGGCGAATCCATCCTAGATGCGACTCGCGTAACAACATACTAGAGGCGTATCCGGCCTAGATGCGACTCGTGTAACAATGTACTAGAGGCGCATCCTGCCTAGATGCGACTCGCTTAAGTTTGTAAGTTGCAATGCATCTGGGAGCCGCGCTGCTCCTCCCTCATCAGTTCATCCTCGACACGTGTTGCTCTGCTTGCTTGTACTCCCGGGACACAGATTGGCGCGCTTCTCTGCCGCCATTGAGTCCACCATCCCCCGTCACCCAGGGGTGATCCACCGCTCCCCCTCCCCTTCCCCTTTCCCCTTCCCCTTCCCCTTTCCGCCTCTCCCCCTCTACCCTTGCACTGCTCACCTACGCACCACTCCTCCTGCAGTGACCTCCTGCCTCCTCAAGAATGAGGAGGAGAAGAGTTGCGCCACCGCCCGGCGCCGCGAAAAGGAGGAGAAGAGCTGCGCAGCCGCTGCCACCACAAGAAGGAGGACCCGTCCATCGCTGAACCATGCCGCGCGCAAGCTCCTGCACGTCGTCGAGTCCACATGTGAGCTACCCCTCTCCCTCCCCTCCTTCATCCACAACGAGGTCATCTACCACATCTACGACAAGGTATCATTCTTCTGTGACCAGGCTTCTTGCTAAGGTTCTAGCTAGTTTAGGTTTAGGATTTGGTCTTGATTTTGCTATGTTAGTTGAATTGCTAGATAGATTCCTTGTTAATGTTCTAGGTTTAGTTTAACGTGGTGGTGGGGATTTCCAGGGCATGTTTTTTGTGATCCTAGTGAGGAATTGCCCATGTCTAAATTAAGCATGTGGTTGTGTTCATCACATATATGAACTCTGTCTAATTTATTATGTTAGGTTGTGTGATATAGTTCATCATAGATGAACCTTAGTTCCATCAATTCTATCGGATTTATCTCCAGTGCTTTATTAGGTATGTAATGCATATAGCGGTTTGCTTAATTTGTGCCCCTGTCAAGATAGAAGAGAAGTAGGACATGTCTTACTATAGATAAAATGATCCTATCCATCATAAGATGGGTATGATCCACACATATATCACTCAATCGAGTTAACTTGCAAATAATTTGATCATATTATGTTTATGATATACACAATCATGTCTCAATCAAGTGGGGTGTTGTGTTGTTGTGTATGTATGTAAAAATTAGATGCATAGGTCCATTTCTTAGTTAGATATTTTCTTATAAATGATTTCTTGGTTTTTTCTTAGGATTGTGATTTAATTCCTGATTGCATTCTTGTTGTTTTTATCTGAAAGTTTGTTGTAATTTAATTCTTGATTGTTCTCTTGAGTGTGATTAAGGTGTTGTTGATGATCTTGATTAATTCTTAAGTGTTCTAGATCATCACAAGATCATCTGGTCAGATGGGATAATTTTTAGATAAGTAAATGATCTAGGAATAGATTTTTAATAATTGGATAGTGTGTAGTTGTTGTCTAGAGAATGGACCTGATCTAGGAGATCATTTTAGATAGATATATAGGAGACCAAAAACATGGACTTGTCAGTGTCTATACTACAGTGATCCAATTAGACTAGGTCGTTCAGTTAGCTGGTTTTTAGCTCAGGTTGTGCGATCCAATTAGACTAGGTCATACGTAGCAAGTTAGCTGGCTGGTGCAGATTTTCAAGTACTTAGTTTCCTATGGTAGTATTTGTTCTGGTTTAGTTGACTTATTCTATGTCAACCTTGAGCTTGATAGTTAGTTGATGTTGGCTACATGTTTTGAGCATGGACACATGATCAACTCAAGTACTACCTGTTTTGAGCATGGACAAAATGTTTACAAACTTTGTTCCGCTAGTTTCAGTGAATGATGCATCTTTCTTTTATATACTCACAGTTTCAATTTGTTGCCTTACATTTATCCTAAGTTCATTCATTCTTACGGATAATAGCATTTGAAGTTTGAACGCTTATTTTTTGGTATACTTACATCTGTAAGGTGGCATAAAAAAGGTGAGATTTTTGGTACTTTTGATATTATTCTTTGATTTAGCAGACAAATGAATCCTTGGTTAAATTATTTTTCCTGTATACTTCCTTAGGATTGTACAATAGCTCTATCTAGTGGTGTATGATGGTGGTGTTTGTGCTTGTAGTTGTGTACGCTAGCAGCAAAGTTGTTGGCAGAAAAGGATCCACAGACTTCATATTGTGAATGTGGTTGTGCATGCTGGAAGCAAGTTGCGAGTTGTATTTGTGCCTATGTAGGCCATTTTTGTGCAAGTTTTTTTTCTTTTTGAGATGCCAATGTTTCGCCGGAATGTTGATTCATTTCCGTTCCGGCGAATTTCTGGCACTCCTAGGTCTAGAAAATTAGCAAAGGTCATGTCCAATTTATTTGTGAATTTTGGTGCTTATTAGTTCCATTTCTTTTCGTTTCTAGATATGTCGGGTGGTGGACAACACGACGCTGAGGCGGGCACTTCTAGAAAGAAGGCCTATTGGAAGCATTTGGATGAGATGGAATCACAAGAGGGCCTGGAATTCGTGCCGCAGGAGGAAGAGGAGATGGAGGACAAGGATACCTCGTCCAATGAGGAGATGTGGGATGGTGATGGCAATGATGCCACTACTACTGATGACGGTGGCGGTGGTGAAGCCATAGATGGTAGCCAACCGAAGAAGCCCCGGAAGGAATGGACCCCGATTATGGTTGGCCTTAAAAGCTCCATATTCACAAGCATGAGCGTTAAACGGGTGCCTTCGCAGCCGGAGGAATTTGTCATGTCGTACTCTCTTCAGCTCTCTGCAATCCTCCAGAACACCGTCTCGATCAACATCAAGAACCTAAAGGCCCGTGAGAATGAGGGTTTGCGCCATCAGGTCTTCAGGAAGCTGCACGCAAGATACGCGTACCTGGGTGATGAGGACAACAAATACAACAATGACAATCTCAAAGGGAATCCGGTAAACAAGTACGCCCTTAAGACGATGACCAAGGCCTTGTCAAATTGGAAGGCGCGAGTGAATAGGATGGTTTACAAGGACAAGCTAAGTTACGAGAAGGTCTTCAAGAAGGAGCCTCTGGTCACGACGAACACTTCAAGGTGTTCAAGGCCAGATGTGACTCCGCCGCGGGCAAGGCCAAGAGTCTGTACTTCAAGGAGTTGTACGAGATGGACATTCGTACCCACCATCTCGGCTCCGGCAATTATAGATCTACGATTCCCAAATGGGAGAAGGAGGACGTCATAGCTCGTGAAAAGGGGGAGACACCTCCCTTTGCCAATATCGCCGAACCGCAGGCAAAGAACTTTGCCAGGGCCCGGTTTCGCAAGACGAAGGGAGTTTGGAATATTCCTCGGAACCCTGCAGCCCCTTCGCTCCGAAGGTGAAGGACTTCATCAATATATATGTAAGTAATTTGCATGCAAGTTGATTAATTGCATTCATAATTAATCAATGAAGTCCAATTTTTCAAATGCTTCACGTAGCTTATGCGCAGGACGAGGAATGTAGGAACTCCTCATCCTAGGGGTCGGCACCGGTCGCCAAGTGGGACACCACTTTTAACAGGGCGCTGAACCGGGTCAAAAATGTTGAGCCCCAGGTGCCACCTAAGTTGGCTGGCTGTGTGCCCGGATTTGGAGGTATTCCATGGTCCGAATACTATGGCACCTCGCTGTGGAAGGGCAAGAAGGCTGAGAGCGCCGAGGTAAAACACCTAAGAGAACAAGTGGAGAAGTTTCCACAGCTGCTCCAAGATACAATGAATGAGTTTGTGACGGCAGTCCATACACAATTCCAATCACAAGTCCAGACACAAGTGATCGAGAAGCTCAACACCATCCTTCCTGCCTACTTCAAACAGTACGCCAAGTGGAAGAAGAGTGATAAACGGGGGCCACGCCCGGTTCCCAACATCACCAGCGCCCAATCGGACAACACGGCGTCAGAGGTTTTGGTGACTCCTCTGGCGGGGCCCGAAGGTTCGGAGTTTACCATGTCTGGTGTGGCGAAGGCGCTAGCCCGCACCTTGCCAGCAAGTAGGCACTCCGCCACTTGCGTTCTCAATGTTGGCGGTGGTGCCTCGACATTTGCCGAGCTCGATGCCCTCAAGGTAACTATTTAAAGCAAGAGTTGGGAGGCTCAACCAATGACTTCATCTCCCATTTTCTCGTTTTACTGACGACCGGCCTATACATGTCTTTCGCAAGAAGACACTCCTTGCACTCTATTGCACTGGGTGAACAACGAGATGAAGGATGTTGCAAAGGGTTTTCAACTGGCAAACCAATGGCACCCGACATGCTTAGGGTCAAATACAGTATGGTTCTTCCGGGCTACGAGTGCTTGAAACCTCCCTCTCAACATCATGGATGGGATAGTGATGAGCTGGTAGTCCTCAATACCGGCTTCAGATATAGTTCAAATTTGTTTTTTTAAGTTCAAAAAAGGTGACCACTAGGATTCGAACCTGGGTAGCTAAGGGAGACTGGGTGTATAGCCACTACGCTAGCAATGGTTTTGTGATATAGACACCCTGTGTCTTCTATTTTACTAGGGCCCCGAACGTTATACTGGAGGCGCATACATCCTAGATGTGACTCGCGTAACAATATACTAGAGGCGTATCCAGCCTAGATGCGACTCGTGTAACAATGTACTAGAGGCGCATCCTGCCTAGATGCGACTCGTGTAAGTTTGTAAGTTGCAAAGCATCTGGAAGCCGCGCTGCTCCTACCTCATCAGTTCATCCTTGGCACGTGTTGCTCTGCTTGCTCGTGATCCCTGGACACAGATTGGCGCGCTTCTCTGCAGCCATCGAGTCCACCATCCCCCGTCGTCCTGGGGTGATCCACCGCTCCCCCTCCCCTTCCCCTTTCCCCTTCCCCTTTCCAACTCTCCCCCTCTACCCCTGCACTGCTCACCTACGCACTACTCCTCCTACAGTGACCTCCTGCCTTCGCGAGAATGAGGAGGAGCAGAGTTGCGCCACCACCTGCCGCCACGAGAAGGATGAGAATAGCTGTGCCGCCGCTGCCACCACGAGAAGGAGGATCCATCCATCGCTGAACCATGCCGCGCGCAAGCTCCTACCGCCATTCATCATCATGCTCTAGCACGTCGTCGAGTCCACATGTGAGCTACCCCTCTCCCTCCCCTGCTTCATCTACAACGAGGTCGTCTACCACATCTACGACAAGGTATCATTCTTTTGTGACCACGCTTCTTGCTAAGGTTCTAGCTAGTTTAGGTTTAGTATTTGGTGTTGATTTTGTTGTGTTAGTTGAATTGCTAGATAGATTCCTTGTTAATGTTCTACGTTTAGTTTAACGTGGTGGTGGGGATTTCCAGGGCATGTTTTTTGTAATCCTAGTGAGGAATTGCCCATGTCTAGATTAAGTATGTGGTTGTGTTCATCACATATATGAACTCTGTCTATTTGCTTATGTTAGGTTGTGTGATATAGTTCATCATAGATGAACCTTAGTTCCATGAATTCTATCTGGTTTATCTCCAGTGCTTTATTAGGTATGTAATGCATCTGTGGTTTGCTTAATTTATGCCCCTGTCTAGATAGAAGAGAAGTAGGACATGTCTTACTACAAATAAAATGATCCTATCCATCATAAGATGGGTATGATCCACACATATATCACTCAATCGAGTTAACTTTCAAATAATTTGATCATATTATGTTTATGATACACACACTGATGTCTCAATCAAGTGGGGTGTTGTGTTGTTGTGTATGTATGTAAAAATTAGATGCATAGGTCCATTTCTTAGTTAGATATTTTCTTATAAATGATTTCTTGGTTTTTTCTTAGGACTATGATTTAATTCCTGATTTAATTCTTGTTGTTTTTATCTGAATGTTTGTTGTAATTTAATTCTTGATTGTTCTCTTTGAGTGTGGTTACTGTGTTCTTGATGATCTCGATTAATTCTTAAGTGTTCTAGATCATCACAAGATCATCTGGTCGGATGGGATAATTTTTAGATAAGTAAATGATCTAGGAATATATTTTGGGTAACTGGATAGTGTGTAGTTGTTGTCTAGAGAATGGACATGATCTAAGAGATCATTTTAGATAGATATATAGGAGACCAAAAACATGGACTTGTCAGTGTCTATACTACAGCGATCCAATTAGACTAGGTCGTTTAGTTAGCTAGTTTTTAGCTCAGGTTGTGCGATCCAATTAGACTAGGCCATACGTAGCAAGTTAGCTGGCTGGTGCAGAGTTTCAAGTACTTAGTTTCCTTTGGTAGTATATGTTCTGGTTTAGTTGACTTATTCTATGTCAACCTTGAGCTTGACAGTTAGTTGATGTTAGCTACATGTTTTGAGCATGGACACATGATCAACTCAAGTACTACCTATTTTGAGCATGGACAAAATGTTTACAAACTTTGTTCCGCTAGTTTCAGTGAATGATGCATCTTTGTTTTATATACTCACAGTTTCAATTTGTTGCCTTATATTTATCATAAGTTCTTTCATTCTTACGGATAATAGCATTTGAAGTTTAAACGCTTATTTTTTGGTATACTTACATCTGTAAGGTGGCATAAAAAAGGTGAGATTTTTGGTAATTTTGATATTATTCTTTGATTTAGCAGATAAATGAATGCTTGGTTAAATTATTCTTCTTGTATACTTCCTTAGTATTGTACAATAGCTCTATTTAGTGGTGTATGATGGTGGTGTTTGTGCTTGTAGTTGTGTACCCTGGCAGCAAACTTGATGGCAGCAAAGTTGCTGGCAGAAAAGGATCCACAGACTTCATATTGTGAATGTGGTTGTGTATGCTGGAAGCAAGTTGCTAGTTGTATTTGTGCCTATGTAGGCCATTTTGGTGCAAGTTTTTTTTCTTTTTGAGATTCCAATGTTTTGCCGGAATGTCGGTTCATTTCCGTTCTGGCGAATTTCTGGCACTCCTAGGTCTAGAAAATTAGCAAAGGTCATGTCTAATTTATTTGTGAATTTTGGTGCTTATTAGTTCCATTTATTTTCATTTTTAGATATGTCGGGTGGTGGACAACACGACGCTGAGGCGGGCACTTCTAGAAAGAAGGCCTATTGGGAGCATTTGGATGAGATGGAATCACAAGAGGGCCTGGAATTCGTGCGTCGGGAGGAAGAGGAGATGGAGGACAAGGATACCTTGACCAATGAGGAGATGGGGGATGGCGATGGCAAGGACACCACCACTACTGATGACGGTGGCGGTGGTGAAGCCATAGATGGTAGCCAACCGAAGAAGCCCCGGATGGAATGGACCCCGATTACGGTCGGCCTTAAAAGGTCCATCTTCCTAAGCGTGAGCGTTAAACGAGTGCCTTCGCAGCCGGTGGAATTTTTCATGGCGTACTATCTTCATCTCTCTGCAATCCTCCAGAACACCGTCTCGATCAACACCGAGAACCTAAAGGCCCGTGAGAATGAGCGTTTGCGCCATCAGGTCTTTAGGAAGTTGCACGCAAGATACGCGTACCTGGGTGATGAGGACAACAAATACAACAATGACAATCTCAAAGGGAATCCGGTAAACAAGTACGCCCTTAAGACGATGACCAAGGCCTTATCAAATTGTAAGGCGCGAGTGAATAGGATGGTTTACAAGGACAAGCTAAGTTACGAGCAGGTCTTCAAGAAGGAGCCTCTGGTCACGACGAACACTTCAAGGTGTTCAAGGCCAGATGTGACTCCGCCGCGGGCAAGGCCAAGAGTCTGTACTTCAAGGAGTTGTACGAGTTCGACATTCGTACCCACCATCTCGGCTCCGGCAATTATAGATCTACGATTCCCAAATGGGAGAAGGAGGACGTCATAGCTCGTGAAAAGGGGGAGACACCTCCCTTTGCCAATATCGCCGAACCGCAGGCAAAGAACTTTGCCAGGGCCCGGTTTCGCAAGACGAAAGGGAGTTTGGAATATTCCTCGGAACCCTGCAGCCCCTTCGCTCCGAAGGTGAAGGACTTCATCAATATATATGTAAGTAATTTGCATGCAAGTCGATTAATTGCATTCCCAATTAATCAATGAAGTACAATTTATCAAATGCTTCACGTTGCTTATGCGCAGGACAAGGAATGTAGGAGCTCCTCATCCGAGGGGTCGGCACCAGTTGCCAAGTGGGACACCACTTTTAACAGGGCGCTGAACCGGGTCAAAAATGTTGAGACCTAGGTGCCACCTAAGTTGGCTGGCCGTGTGCCCGGATTTGGAGGTATTCCATGGTCTGAATACTATGGCACCTCGCTGCGGAAGGGCAAGAAGGCTGAGAGCACCGAAGTAAAACACCTAAGAGAACAAGTGGAGAATTTTCCACAGCTATTCCAAGATACAGTGAATGAGGTTGTGACGGCAGTCAATACACAATTCCAATAACAAGTCCAGACACAAGTGACCGAGAAGCTCAACACCATCCTTCCTGCCTACTTCGAACAGTACGCCAAGTGGAAGAAGAGTGGTAAACGGGGGCCACGCTTGGTTCCCAACATCGCCAGCACCCAATCGGACAACACGGCGTCGGAGGTTTTGGTGACTCCTCTGGCGGGGCCTGAAGGTTTGGAGCCTACCATGTCTGGTGTGGCGAAGGCGCTGGCCCACACCTTGCCAGCAAGCAGGACTCCGCCACTTGCGTTCTCAATGTTGGTGGTGGTGCCTCGACATTGGCCGAGCTCGACGCCCTCAAGGTAACTATTTAAAGCAAGAGTTGGGAGGCTCAACCAATGACTTAATCTCCCATTTTCTCATTTTACTGACGACCGGCCTATACATGTCTTTCGTAGGAAGACACTCCTTGCACTCTATTGCCCTGGGTGAACAATGAGATGAAGGATGTTGCAAAGGGTTCTATCATTCAACCGACGAACTGCATCTTCCACAGCAAACCAATTGCACCCAACATGCTTAGGGTCAAATACAGTATGGTTCTTCCGGGCTACGAGTGCTTGAAACCTCCCTCTCAACCTGATGGATGGGATGGTGATGAGCCAGCAGTCCTCAGTACCGGCTTCAGATACATGTTCCTATGGCCGAAGAGCCAGATCCGTCTAGGTATGGAGGGCCGGGGCACCACCCTAGAGGCAGCACAGCTAGCACATGAAGACATCGAGATGGCACAGAATCCTGGCGATGATGATGATGAAATTGATGAAAACTTTGGCGACCAGTTCTTGAACACAAGGTTTGGTGATCATGACCATGAGAAACATGGAGGCCAGTTGTTCGCGCAGACAGTTGTCGAGCCCCAACTAGCCACTACAAGAAAAGTTTCCTTCCACAACGAATTGGCCCGACGGTCGTCGTAGAAGGCGCGTCTTCGGCGACGAAATTCTCGGCTCGACCGTGGCTGATGGAAAACCTTTTTTCCAGTTTCACGGCCCTCTACTACGACGGATCTGCTAAAAACATGGAGGAAGCTCGGCTGGCGCGTGGCAGAAGCAAGATTTTCGTTTCCTTGCGCGATGTTGACTCGTCGAAGTCTTTTGAGGCATGTGGGTCCCGGACGTCAGTGTCTCTAGCGGACCATACTTTTCGGTCGCGCCTCCCGGATTTGAACTCGATAACGTAGCTCGAGGCGTCTGCCGTTTAGTCAGGATGCTAGGTCCCACATGTCAGCCACTCATTAGAAGGATCGTGTGTATGATAGAAAAAATTTCCTTCGCTAGCGCTACCCTGTTCCGAAGTTGATGGTGTTGCTCGATGCATCTACCGTCTAATCAACCTCCTGGGACACATATGTCATCCTCTCATTAGAAGAAACGTGTGTATGATGGAATTTTTTCCTTCGCTGGTGCTACCCCATTCCGAGTTGATAGCGCTGCTTGACGTATCTACTGTTTAACCAACCTCCTGAGCCCCACATGTCATCCTCTCATTAGAAGAAACGTGTGTATGATGGATTTTTTTCCTTGGCTTGCGCTACCCTGTTCCGAACTTGATAGTGTTGTTCAATGCATCTACCGTTTAATCACGATGCTAGGCCCCACATGTCATCCTCTCATTAGAAGAACCGTGTGTATGATGGATTTTTTACCCTCTGTCGCGCCTTCGTGTTCCGAACTTGATAGAGTTTCTTGCTGCTTCAGCCGTTTAATCAAACTCCTGGACTCCACATGTCATCCTCTCATTAGAAGAAACATGTGTATGATAGAATTTTTTCCCTCGGTCGCGCCTCCGTGTTCCGAACTTGATAGCGTTACTCACTGCATCAGCCGTGCTGGTGGGTTCCTTATGTCAGTCTCACATTAGAAGAATCATGGGTATGACGGACTTTTTTTTACTATAGCGCACCTTGTTCCTAACTAAATAGTGTTGCTTGACGAATTTGTTGTTTGGTCACGCAGCTGGGTCCCACATGACAGCCTCTCATTAGAAGGATCGGTTGTATGATTGACTTTTTTCTCTGCTCGTGCTCCGTGTTTCGAACTTGATAACGTTGCTCGCCGCATCAGCCATTTTTCAGGCTACTGGTCCCCCCATGTCAGCATCTCATTAGAACAAACGTGTGCATGATGGAATTTTTTCTCGCTCGTGCCTCCCTGTTTCAAACTTGGCAACATTGCTCGATACAGCACATGTATAAGGCCGCGCTGGTGGGAGCCACATGTTGGTCTATTTTAAATGAAATGTGTGTATGTATGATAGACCCTTTTTTCGGCCGCATCTGCTATTTTGGATTTCCAATAGATTTAAACTCTGTGTGTTGCCACTACGCCAAAGATATTTATAGAAAAAATATTATTAAACATTCCTTAGTACCTTCAAGTTATGTTTTAATATTTTTAAAAAGATGTCGTGTGTCCGTGTTTATATTTTAAAAAATAAAAGTGCAGCCTCCTGGCATTTCAATTTATAAAATGACACATATATAATGGACTGGTTTCTTAAAAATATAGCGGAGTTTTTTTAAGAGGTCGAGGCAGAGTTTATTTTAAGAGGTGGGGGGCAATGCTCAAAAGGGTGAATTAAAAATATTTTGGGCTATTCTACATGGTCCCTCCACATGCGCTATACTCCATGGGATCCTTTCTTAAATTTCATTGGGATGTGCTAAGCAGTCCCTTGACCCTAACAAGGCCGAATTAAAATGTTCTTGCCTATGATCCATGGGATCCTTTCTCAAATTTAACTGGTGTGTGCTCAGCAGTTCCCTGACCATGCGCTAAAATACATTTCACTAACCTCGAAAAGGCATGTGTGTATGTTGGACTGTTTTTTCAGGTCGAACTTGATAACATTGCTGGGGCCTCCATGTTAGCCTCTCACCACACTGGACTTTTTTCTCGCTCGCGCCTCCCTATTTCGAACTTGGAAATGTTGCTCGATGTAGCATCTCTATAAGGCCGCGCTATTGGGTCCTATGTGTCAGCCTCTCTATAAATGAAATGTGCGCATGATGGACTTTTTTTCAGCCTCGTCCGCTGTTTTGACATCGGTCCGTTGCTAGATCTAAAATATACATGGTACAGAGTAAAGGACCAAATATACACACATACTTTATAGATGTCGATCAAATTATATTTTTTTGAAAATTATCTATTATAATTTTATATAGTGATGATATGTCATATGTCTATTATCTGGTTCTCGTGTGTAGGGTACGTGGAACTTACTAGTAATGTATTAGTTTAAACAAAACAATATAGGTAGGCAGAGCTTTTTCTGGGTGGCTGGGGAAGGGGATGACCATAAAGGTCGAATTAAAAAGATTCTGGGATAACTGGGGGCAGATTCCTTATTCTTCATGGGCTCACTCCGAAACTGAATGCGCTATAGTCGGCGGCCACAAGATAATGAAAAGGCCGAATTGAAGGTTTTGGGCTATGATTGGGCCTGATAGGCTAATTTCATGGGCTTAGTAATAAAAATTCCAGACCTCAACAAGGAAGAAAAAAATGAGGGAGAAAATTTTGGTCGATAGTTTTGCGTGAAAATTGTTAACAACCAGGACAAATACCCCGCGCGTGCCAAAACTTTCCCACTCACGCCTTCCAACTCATGTCTTCGCTCCAAAAGCCAGCTACTGTCTCTTTGCGTCATTCTTCTGGAGACGCGCAGGTGGTCAAAACCACACGTCGCGCACCAAAACATTCACACTCCGTCTATCAGCCAGGACAGCCTGACACCATTGCTGGTGGCGCCTTTCTTTTTGAGACTCACACAGGCCGGCGGTCAGCTGGTCGATCCCCACGGTACGCTTATAATATTCTTAGTTCGCTCAATCATTCCCTAGAAGTAGTTTTGTACTCGATCTGCTCGTTTGACATTGTTCTGCATTTGATCTGTTTGTTCGAATTGGTTGTCATTTTGTGCTCGGTCGATCTGTTCTCTCAAATATGTAACATAGTTCTGCACTCAATTTCTGAAATAACCTAAATTTATGTGGCATTTATAGTTCTATATTCAATCAGGTTGCTTAGATATCTTGGCTTAATTAGATCTGTAATCAACCTGTTTGGTGAAATATCTTGAAAGCTTCTAACCATCTCTATCCTCAACAGATGGACAGATATTGGATATTGAATGGAAAAAAGCAGCACCTTCATAATGGGAAGGTGTTAATAAATTCATGAAGTTTGTTAGACAGCATAACGGCGACTCGGATGTGTTTTGCCATGCCGACAATGCCTTAATTATAAAAAGCTGAGTCAGAGCAGAGTCGCAGACCATACTTTCATTAATGGGATGCAACACACATATATTAGGTGGACTAAACATGGTGAACCATATGATCAGCCTGTTCTTGATCCTCTAGCTAATGTTGATCCGCCTGAAGCTCATCAGATCGAGGATGAGGACCTTTCTAGTTTGTTAAGGGACTTGTACCCCACTATAAGCAAAAAAGGTGCTCCTTCTCTTAAAAGATCACTTTTCTCTGACCTGATAGAAGATGGTAAGTGTTCAGTGGACCCTGATTCTGGTATCTCAAGATTCGAACTGGTAATGAAATTACTAAAGGAGAATTCGTTCAACAATATTACCAACAAAGCTTTCAATTCAGTGATTAAGGTGTACAGGGAGTCAATCCCTAGGAAAGGACTGCCAAAATCCTTTTATGGGATGAAACAGTACATCAATGTACTTGGACTATCATATGAGAAGATCCATTTTTGCCCAAATAACTGTGTACTGTTCTGGGAGGATTATGAAAACCTCGATGAATGCCTAGTATGTAACGAATCAAGATGGAAAAATGGTGATAAAAAGAAGAAAGATCCTTGTAAGGTTCTGAGATATTTCAATTATAGATAGATTGAAGAGGTTGTTTTAGTCAGAAAAAACATCTAAGGAAACAAGATGGCACAAAGATATTCTCAAGCCAGACGATTACTTACTTAAACATCCAGCTAATGGCGATGAATGGAAGAACTTTGACAAGGCCCATCTAGGATTTGCAGCCGATCCAAGGAACCTAAGACTTGGCCTAGATATAGATGGATTTAACCCATTTGGCAACATGATTAACTCGTACAGCATGTGGCTAGTACTTGTTACAATTTATAACCTGCCTCGCTGGGCATGCACTGATCAGTCGAACTGCTTGCTGGCTTTACTCATCCCAGGTCCCAAATCACCTGGGAAGGATTTTGATCTGTTCATGCAGCCTCTTATACGATACTTGCAGGAACTATGGAAGGGTGTCATGACTCCTAATATTCTTGCCAGCAACCATGAAGATGCCAAGTTCCCTATGCATGTTGCTGTGTTATTTTGCACCCATGATTTTCTAGCTCTTGGCACTATGTCAGGCAGAGTGACAGCAGGTTATAACGTATGTGTTTGCTGTGAGAAAAAATAGGTCACCGTGAGGCTACAAAATAAGACTGGTTTCCTTGGCCACCGGGTTTTTCTTCCTGAAGGCCACAAATTCTGAAAAAACTTGAAAAAAATGCAGTTCTATGGAAATAGGCCTGAATATGGCACTGCACCACAAAAGTTCACTGCAGCTAAGTTGCAGGCGCATTTATAAAAGGTCAGAAATGTCAAACCAGGAAAACAACCAGCTGCCAGACAAGGTAAAAGAAAGAATACAGAAGATGCACTGATAGTAGGAGCAGCATCCAAAAGGAAGAGAGCGGAAGAAGTAGCAGCAGATTCCCAAGGGAAGGAAAAGGAACCGATAATATTTTATAAGCGTAGATCCACTCTATGGGACTTGCCGTATTGGGCTGGTAAGACACTTCGACATAATATTGATGTCATGCACATGGAGAAAAATATATGTGACAACATTATAGGCACATTACTCAACATTCCATCTAAGACAAAAGATAGCTATAATGCTAGGCTTGACTGCAAAAAACTCAACGTTAACAACAACTTCAAGCTGCAGCCTGAAGATACGGTTGATAAGGGCGGTGAAAACATTACAAATTTCGAGGTGCAAAATTTACCTTGCCGATGAATAAAAGGGTACTATTTTGTGACTTCCTCCCAGGTGTGAAGTTCCCATCTAGATTTGCTTCCAACATTGCAAATTGTATCAATGCAGAGGGGAACAAGCTCCAAGGGTTGAAAACTCACGATTGCCACATCCTACTACAAAGGCTTTTAGCTCTTGGCGTTAAAGGTTTAGTGAACAAGGATTTGTACAATGGCTTGCAGAGTTGGGAATGGTCTTTAGGGAAATCTGTAGCAAAACTATGGACAGAAGAGTTATAGTGCGTCTTCAGACAGACATAGCAGAAATCATGTGCAAGCTTGATCTGATATATCCACTAGCCTTCTTTGATGTGATGGTGCATTTGGCTATTCATCTGACTGAAGATGCACTTTATAGAGGTCCCGTATAGTACGGATGGCTGTACCCTATAGAATGTCGACTTTGCACTTTCAAGGGTACTGTCAGGAACAAGGCTAGAGCAGAGGCTTGCATTGCAGAGGCATATATTGTTGCTGAAGCATTTGCATTTTGCTCAAGATACATTCCTGATTGTAAAACGAGAACCAGTATGGGTGGCAGAATTGAAGAAGTTGAAAAATCTGTTTTTAACCATGGTGTTCGCCTAGTTGGAAAGAAGGAACATAGAACATTAATGCAGCACGAATATGACCAAATTACTTGGTATGTGCTGAATAACGCTGATGAGGCTGAAAACTTTGTTGCATGAGCACTATTCATACATATCCTCACATATATGAAATGAAACTTGTAGCAAGATATGTTCAGATGTCTTACTTGAGTATCGTTTTTGTAGGTTATTTAAAGCAACCAAAGGAAAAGATTATGCTGCACCAGTATGTGGGGGTGGGTTTCAGGAATGGTTTAGGAATCATGTAAGACGGTCAATTTAACTTTGAATTGCATACGAATTGTGCACATGAGATGACCTCTTGATTATTTTGTATAACCACATATCACAAAGGTGGGTGAAGAGAATCTGTGCGATGTTAGTGATGGTCTCTATGCCCTATCACGTGGTCTGGCAAATAGGGTGTAGACAGATTCAGCTTGCAATGATGATGGTATCCACTACAGCACTTATGAGCATGAGGAACATCTGAAGACACAAAACACTGGCATCACGACCAGTGGAGAGCACTTGATAGTGAAAATGAAGAAGTCAGATGACTATGATCATTATGGTCGCATAAAAGAGTTTATTGAGTTGAATTATAACGACAAGACTGGTGGTCGATCTATGGTTCTATTCAAGTGTTATTGGTATGACCAAGATCCAAACAAGAAAAGAGACCCAGAAATGATGGGAATTTCATATCGATCAATACTACTGCTGAGTGGTATAAGGAGGAACCTTATATTTTGGTAACTCAAGCTTCCAAGGTAATGTTCTTGGATGACAGAGATAATAAGGACTAGAAATATGTGCAGAAGTTTGAGGCAAGGAGCACCTATCATGTGAATGAGTATGACGAGCCAGTCACCATAGATGTTGCCCACCAAGATGATCCCAGTGGTTGTATGGTAACTGAACTGGCTGACGTTGATGAAAATTTGATTGCAAGAGGCGGGTGTGCGCATGATGGACAAGTAGATTTCACTGTCGAGGTTAGTGTAGTCGACAAAGACAGGAATAAACTGGTTCTACCTGATGAATTTCAGGACATATATGATGAATGGCAAGGGGAAGAAGATCCAACCTAGTGGGAATATGTGGATCTAGAACGCGGCGGTGCAGAAAGCGATGATGGTGACGATGATTAGACTATTGTTTCATGTTATGCAATGATATGATGAATAATGATTCATATTCTTTTTCTCTTTGTAAAATGTATGAGACATGATGACAATTTCCTGTTGGATTATAATCCTAGACTAATTGTTTTCCCTGTCTAAATTGGTTTAAGCTTAATTCGACAAGTGCAAACATATATAGAACAGGTTCACTTGGCATGCAGCAGAAACATTGGTTCAGTACATTAATTAATTATCAACCACATGACCAGTTTCATACAGGAGGGGGCATATGCACCTCATGTAAGTAGAGTTGGGCGAGCACATTGTCTCGGCAGATAAGGTAGCTGGCGTTGGTCTCAAACCAAGTGAAGACGCACTTGCAGTGGTATGGATGGTTGCATCCCCGGAGACGCACCGTTGTGTGCTTTGATAGTGCCTGCATGCATATGCTGCAGTGGCCATCCTCCTGCTCAACCAAGTACCAACTGTCTTGAAGCGTTGTCAAGTGACGATGAGCCAGAAATTCAGGCTGAGGGTTAGGTCGAAGTGGAACCCGTTGACCCACATACACGCCTCAAGCCAGAGCCGATGCAGAATGTCGTACGGCATGATGATGTCCCACTCCTCCACCGTGAGTTGCAGGTTCTTCAGCAGCCATACACGGCCAAGAACCTTGCGCATAGTTCCCACGACCTTGCTCGCTCTTTGTAGTTTGCTGGGAGGCAGGCTGAGATTCAACACTTCCTCTTCGTAGGGTGTGGTCGTGACATCATCCTCCTCCAGAGGGGTTGGGATGGAGCCAGGCAACCTCCTGAGCTTGTACGTCCTCGAGAAGAAGATCTTCAGTGTCATTATGTACGGCATCGCCTCGTTAACTAACTGTGGCTCGAAGACAGAGAAGTTGGTTGTGTCTGCGGAGACGCGGCAGGCACGGAAGACATGGGGGCGAGAGTCGATGATGCGCTCCTATGAGGAGCGCTTCAGTTCCGGTGGCGCCGCCATTTGGGGATTTTTTGGGGGGGAGGGGGACGGGAGAGGGCGGGGGCTAGTCCATGGTGCTGGCCTGGATGAGGGGGAAGAGGCTAGGGGTAATGGGTGAGGGCCTGTTTGATTTGTAGCATAGGAAAATCGTAGGAATAGGAAAAATGTAGGATTGCATTGTCATGTTCACTCCAATCCTATAGGAATTCATATGCACCAAAGTGTGTTTGATTCCACCATAGGAATCTAAAAAAGAGGTATGGGTGAATGTTTGATTTCCTACGAGAACTAGTACTGTACAAAGGAATCCTTAGGGAAAAATCCTATGGGAATCAATCCTACAAATCAAACAATCGTCATAGGAAAATTTCCTATAGGATTTAATCCTACAAAATTCCTAGACAAATCCTTGGAATCAAATGGACCCTGATAGTGGACTACTCGAACAAAAGGCGGGTCCACGCTACCTCGTCACTCCCCAATGTCATCCCTAGCTCGTTCTCTCTTCATGGTTCTATGTTGGCTCGTCATAGTGCTAGTTGGAGTAATTTGTGTAGTACATAGTCCTACATGTATTGCTAACTAAGCATTTAGATGACATGGCATGCAATTAAATAATGAGAGAGAGTCTTGGGGTAACTAGCTATCTTATCAGAAGGGCGTCTACAATGTGAAAATAAGGTCGGATATAAGACACCTATGGTCGACCTTAGTGGAATTTAAACATTGTAGCACTCGGTCTTAAGCTAAGAAACCTTGCGGTCGACCATACTAGTATGACCTAGCCATAAGAACTAGAAATTCATTGTTGCTCTCTCCTCACTAAACAGTGCACTTGCGGCAGAATTTCAAGACAAAATGGGTCTACATTGCAATAAGAGGTTGTTTGGCTTAGAGGATATCATTTAGGGGATGAGGATATCCCCAACCAGCTGGTTAGGGGTAGCCTTTTTCCTCTTTGGCTAAAGTGGGATAAAAAGTGGTTAGGGATAGCCAGTCAAAATCTATGGGACCAACTGTGTTTTTTTATTTTCCTCTTTCTCCTTGTCTTCTTTATCCGCCTCATCACTTCCCTATCAGCGGCCACGACCGATGGTAGCTCGCCACCCTTATTCCCTTGTCGACCCCATGTCAACATGCCTGCATGCGCCCCCTCTATCTGCCCACTATGCCTGGCGGCCTACGCCCACGTGCGTATTCGAACACCCGCTCTGCCTGGCGGCCTACGCTATGGCCGCCCCTGTTGCCGCTCCCTATCGAGCCCATAGGCGAGAAAAGATGGTTATTTTCTCTCGACATGAAGGTTGAACGAACAAGAAAATGCTTCAAACGAGCTATCCAAAAGTGGTTGAGCTCATCTAACTCTTTTTATGGGATATGCTCAACCACCATTTTGAGCCAAAAGTGGTTATCCATACCCCTCCACCCTGTAAACCAAGCAGTCGATAACCACAAAAAAGTGGATATCGCTTGTCATACACTAGATAGCCACTGAACCAAACAACCCCTAAATGAGACTTTGCATGATACCACACCTATATTAGTTTCCACTATGGAGGTAGTAACTTATTTTATATTATTTTGCAAAAATGGAGGTAGTAACTTAGACTAGTAAAATATGTATGTTAAGTTACTCCCCACCATGACCAGTCTAAATATACTAGTAACTTGCATATGTTATTGTCTTCATAGTGGGTGATAACATGTGTGTGGTGTCATGCAAGACCTAATTAATTAGGTTCTAGACTCATATAAATGTGTGATGTTATGGTAATACCTCCCTCTTTTTCATCATTAATTATCATGTCATGTCACCAATTTTTTTAGTTGGCATTGCATGTACCTGCAAGTTACTACTCCCACGTGACGAGAGGGATGGCTGTTATCTCTACGTTAAATAGAGGCAGGGTTGTTGAGCTGGACAGGGAAGACCAATATTTTAACATATCCTTGATTTTTGTGTGGCATCATCTGTGCAACGTAGGCACCGGTGCCGGATGGATGAGAAGTGGTTTGGGCACCGATATTTGCATACGCTGTGGAGGGCCACCCAATTTCAACGGATTTCCAAGCTTTTTAGCTAAAAGAGAGCAACTATGTAGATGCACAAGCTGGTGATACTTCCCCTTGCTATCGGTAAAAGAGAGAAACTATGTGGATGCGATGATGATTCAATTTGTACATAACATAACTAGTATAGGTACAACACAACCACAGCAGAAACTATACCATACTCTAGACAGAATCATCTCACACATAGACACCCGAATATCATACGGTTCTTTTTTGTCAAGAACCTATGTCGCCCCCTGCGCGTGCGGGCACGCCGTCTGGTGTTCGATGAACTCGAGGAAGCTACCAGCCATGTCACAACCTTTGTTGCTGCACTTGAGCGTCATTCCCGAGGACATCTAATCCACGGTAGTGGTTGGTTCGAAGACGCCTCTGTATTCACACCCCGGGCACTGGCCATCGGACAATTTTCCAACACATTGTGCGCATGCAATGTGTGCCGCGGCCTTGCCAAAGCACAGCTCGTGCAAGGAAAAGAGATTTAGCCCAAAAACAAGAGTTGTATCGAACTAGTGTGGAAAACATCATGAAGAAAGAAGTAGTAATAACCATGTACGCGGGACGACGAACAATTTGAGAACACAGCCTGCAGCTGAAGACCTGCCTCATTATACTCATGTCAATCATAGCTTCAAACCACTCGTCCTCCATAGAGCCATCTTCTTCAACTGTGGCGGATCTGAGAGAGATTTTGAGACCGAGTGAGAGAGCAGAGGGAGGAGCGTAGATCGGAGAGGGTTGATGAGAGCGAGCGAGAGAGACTGGTACAATAGTTAAATACTAGGAGTACTAGACTCCTCATATCACTCTAGGCAATATTCCGTCCATCCAAATTCAATGGCCATGAATCGATACCTTATCTCTTTGGCAAGAGACCTGCGTGGAGAAAACTAGGGAAGCGCTATGTTCCCCGATTAATTATCTCCCTCTTACCCGGTGTACACATTGCTTTGACGAACTAGGGCAATGTGGAAGACTAAATACTGTACTCCAGTACTTACTCCGGGATGGAGGTACTAGTACTACTACTCTACCTCTGTTTGGGATGAGAGTATGAGACTAGCCCCAATGGGGGTATCAGGTGGTACGTACTGTATCATGAATTAGGCCTTTCACAATGGGGTGTAGCTTAGCACGTTACCGTAGGAGTTATAAATACCTAATAGACAAACTCTCCAATGCATTGTATTTTAGAGGTTGTATCTTAATAATGCTTTTTCTCTCATGCATGCATTTTATTAGACAATAAACTCTTTTTGCCTATGATTACGTGAAAGGGGTGTATCTTAGCTACTACATACTATTAAGATACAACAACACCCTCTCTCCTCCTTAATTTTGCCTTATATGCTGCACTAAGAGACTCCCCCATTGTCAAAGACCTTATTACATGAAAGTGGTTGTATTGGTATCACTAAAAAATAATTATAATTTTGATCCATGTCTATAAAGTATAGGGTGTATACTTGGTTCTTGTACCTTGTATCATATAGAAATCAACCTACTATAATGATGAAAGACATTGTGTTGGTATCACTGAAAAAATTATAATTTTGAGCCACGTCCATAAAGTATAGGGTGTATAATTGGTTCTTGTACCTTATGTCATGTAGAAATCA
Source organism: Avena eriantha (assembly GCA_910589775.1). Classification (NCBI taxonomy): domain Eukaryota; kingdom Viridiplantae; phylum Streptophyta; class Magnoliopsida; order Poales; family Poaceae; genus Avena; species Avena eriantha. The sequence goes on from OU342742.1 coordinate 420,553,568, forward strand.
ACCTACTACTACTAGCTACCTATTACTCATTATTCTCGAGAGAAATGACAAAGAAGATTCTAGAATTATTGAGAAGTGCGTTCTGAGGTTTGTGCATACCGTTCACTATGCTAAAGACTATCAATGGAATATTCTATATGCTAGCATGGATAGAAGATCCAAAGGTTTGCAATGTTGAGATTTCCCAGGCTTGATCGATTTTTCAAAGTTCAAAGTATTGCGTACACAATATAGTATGGTAAGATTATATAATATAGGTAAAGCTCAAAAAATATGAATATGCGAGTATTACGTGCTGGAGTACTTCTATATAGTGACTAGTAAGTTGCACGTGACGTGCACGTGAGACTCAGATAATAGACGTATGACATATCATGGGTACTATTCAACATGGTGGTTCTAGAACATGGTGGAGTTTGCTCTAGGTACTATTCAACATGAATCCAGCTGCTCTAAACCATTGGATCTAATAGCCTAATGATAAGGATTGGTGCTATGGATCATTCATATTCAAAACTGCTCCGTTATTGTGGTAGAGAGAATACAGCCTACTGTGCTATGAAATTTTGGGGGTGGCAACATGATGGTTCTAGAACATGCATGGTGGAGTTTGATCTAGGTACTATTCAACACGAATACAACTGCTCTAAACCATTGGATCTAACAGCCCAACGGTCAGGATTGGTGCTATGGATCCAATTCAAACTCCTCCATTATAGTAGTAGAGATAATATGACATATTGTACGGTCTGGCATGTGCAACTTATTACTACTGTATATTGGAGTACATACTCTAAGAATTCACCAGACTCGTTGCTCGAGTTGCCAGCTGCTCGCCACCTCTGTTTCAAGAGTATATAGTACTATTACTCCTACTATCCGATTAGACTACGGCCAGCTGAAAGTGCGGCTGCTACAAGTACCAATATGACATTTCTCTTGTGATTTAATGCCCTGGCCAACCACCGACTTTGAAAAAACTCACGTGCCACCAAGCGGTCACTCTGCATACTCCTTGGAGCATCTAAAAAAAGTACTCCTTTAAGAAATGATGGGTCAAAGCTTTGTATCACCGCTAGTAGTACTACTAGTACTATACTTTCTACTTCATTCTACTCTCCGGCGAAATTTATTTCTTCCACCAAAGGCATGTTACCCTCACAAATACTTGAAGGAATCCCGGTGGATTGGCTGCGTCGTCCTCGGAGGTTTGCTTCGGCTCGAGGCCAGGCCTCGAAACAGTTCATCCAGCGGGAACATGCCACCATTGGAGCCGCCATTGGAGCCACCTCTGAAGAGCGCCAGGTCGCCCGCGGTAAACGTGCGTTGGCACTGCCGGCCGACGATGTGATTTTGGGCCCCTCGAGGCGGGTTGTTCATCTGCGGTACCAAAGTTGGCAGGCTAGCGCATGGCGGTACCTAAGTTGCCTGAAATTACCGCGTTTCGAAAAGTTGGGCCGCCAACTACCAAGAGGGGCAATTTCGATGCAAACTCGTCTCACCCCTACCAAATCCAGACATGCCATAAAACTACCCCTGAAGTAGACTGTCGGGACCCTCATGTCAGTAATATTTCCGTGACGCAAGCGCCAACACGGCAACCACGTAGGCGAAACGAGATACTAAAGGAGCATCATGCATAGACCAAATTCACAAATCCACCCCTCCCTCCTTTCGCATGAACCCTAGCACCAGCGACATCGAAATCCCCTCTCCAACCAGAATGATCTCTTCAGGCATTTGACTTCCGGCGCCAAGTTGCTGCGCCTACTCGCTGCTACCGAGCTCTAATGCTGAATGTCGTGCATGCCATTGCGACGATCTAGCCTGCCTCTACCGCCGACGAGCTGAGCAGCGCGGAGGATGGCAGATCCATTTTCCGAGGAAGAAGTACTTCTGGCTAATTTCGTGTGAGCTACTCTTCTCTTTGCTATTCGCACTACCTATAACTGCTAGCTGGCTATTGGCATTACAGAGATATATCGAACATAGAATTGTTTTCTAGCACGACGCTGACAAACAATTCTTATCTTTTGTCTCCAATTTTTTGTCAACTAGGATCTCCACTGAACCCAACTACACGGTTCTGGTCACCATCTGCGGCTACCTCATTAAATTAGCACATGGGAAGAGCACGTGGAAAGAGGCTCAGAACCTGAAGATGGAAGTGGCGCATGTGCAGTTATGCACTATCCCTGGTTTGGTTGCTTCTGTGCATGAACTTTGAGATGAGGCCGGAGCAGACTGCACGGTTCAGCCTCCTTGATGAACGAGGCTTCAAGGTTCCTATAGCGTGTGACAGTCAGCTAATTGGGTTGATGAAACAGCATGTTAGGCTTCGTGTGGTTATGCTGGTGTGTAACATAGTGGATGGGGAAGCTCCTGCTACTGGGAGTCGCCCAGCTATCATTGGATAGGGAGGTCTAACTCGAACCCCTGATGTTGTTGAGCAAAATGTGGTTCGTCGTCCGTGACATGCTTCTGTCAGGAAACCTCCTCGTAGGAGTCCCCGTATTGCCGTTGTGGAAAACACTGCTCTAGAATCTGCTGGTACTGGTCGTCCCCTTCCCCGTGCCCGTGTTGCTGCGGCTGCTGCTCACCCAATCCATGCCGCTGTTGAGCAAACTAAGGCGTCCAGAGGCTGCCCCGCTGTTGTTGCCAAGACCGTCGCCTTGTGTGGTTCTCCTCCTCGAAACCGTCCTCAAGTTGTGTGAACCCATGCTCTGGAATCTGCTGGTACTAGTCGTCCTCGTGTTGTTGTTGATCTGGACGCTGTTGACCCAGTCCCTGCCGTTGTTGAGCAAACTAAGGCTTCTGGAGGCTGCCACACTATTGTTGCAAAGACTGAACCATTCTCTCCTCCTCGAACCCGTGCTCGGGTTCAGCGAGCTGCTGGTCTGAATCCAGCTCATGGTCTGGACTCTGCTGGCACTCGAAACACTTCTGTTGTGGGAACTGCTCCTGATCGTCGAGGTGGCATGGCAGCAGCTGATCCTATTGTGGCTGCCGTTAGAAGGGGTCCTGCCTATCCACCATGTAATGTAGCTCCCGCTGCTAAGGGCCCTCGCCTTGCTCCTGGTCATGGTACTTCCACCGAGGTTGATCCAGCTAACGATGACGCTGGTGATGGCGGCGGTGGCATTGGGGCTGGGTTTGATGGTGCCGCTCCATCTCTTGAACCACTTAGAGGTTTCTCTCCTGAAGAAACTAATGATGGCAAAGTAATCGTTCGTATCGGTGTCGCGGATTATACTGCAAAATTAGATGATGGCACAGAAAAATTCTATGACGAGTTTGATGTAATCCTTGGCAGATACGACCCTGAAGTGGTAGAGTTATCTGACCTGATGGCATCGTTACGTGTGAAGGTGCTGTGGGGATCCTCCTAGGAAGCACGTTTGTTATATTATGGTTACAGGAGCAAAAAGGCTATCGAACTGAAAGATACCAGGGATTTAGTCGTACCGTTTACAAGGAAACATTATAGAGGTGAAGTTTACTTCCACTTGGTAGTGTTGATGGTTGGAGAGGAATTGGAACTCGACAATAGAGATCATGGACTTTTAGAAGGCAGGTGTGACCTGGTCCATGGCATCACTGGGGCTGGTGCGACTGAGGGTGGCTTCGAATAGAGGAGAGTCTTACAGAGGAGCGTCATAAAGAGGAGCAGGAAGAGCATCCCCAGAAAGGGCACCCCGAAGAAGAACGTCACCAAGGAGACCACGCCAGAGAAGAGGACGCCCAAGAGTCGCACGATAAAAGGCACCACGCCGCAGAGTACACCCCTGAGATCCAGTCAAAATGCCACACCGAACAGTAGCAGCAAAAACGCTAAGAGGGCTAGCACGGTGGTGAACACTCCCAGGAGTGGTAGCAAAGAGGCGGAGATGGCCAGCATGGAGGCTACCACACCCAGTGGGAGCAGAAAAAACCTAATTTGGAGCAGAACACGCCGCTGTTAGGGAATTATGCCAGCACGAAGGAGAACACGCCCAATAGTAGCAGCAAAAGGGCTAATTTGGAGCGGAACACGCCGCTGAGGTCAGGCAATAATGCCAGCACGAAGGATAAGACGCCCAATAGTAGCAGCAAAAGGGCTAATTTGGAGCGGAACATGCCGCTAGGGTCAGGCAATAATACCAGCATGAAGGAGAACACGCCCAATAGTTGCAGCAAAAGGGCTAATTCGAAGAAGAACATGCCGCAGAGGTCAGGCAATAATGCCAGCACCCTGGAGCCAACACCCATGAGGGGAGGCAGTAAGGAGATCACACCCAAAAGCGGCAGCAAAAGGCCTAGTTCGATGGGGAATGGAACGCAGATGTCAAGCCCTACTGATACCATCAGGAAAGATTACATCAGGAAGGAGGATGTACATAGGAAGAGCAAGAGGGTTTTGTACACTCAAGATGAAATTGATTCTGACTGTTGTTTGTCCACTGAAGTACCTGGGATGCGTGGAAACGTAAGACCACCCCATGTGGTTGCAGCAGAACCAACCGAGTGTCTTGGAGAAAACAGAGTTGCCGGTGAGGTGGACTGGGGCAATGTTCCTGTCCATCCGGGTGGAGATGATGGTGCAGGCCCACCCATGGGAGTCAATATGATGTGTGCAGTACTAGGCATTAGAGACAATGGCGAAGATTCTGAATCAGATGAAGAAGCAGGAACTGTAGAGGATCAAGAATCTAGTGATGATGAAATAGACGAGGAACTTAACGATGAGGCTGGTATTCCAGTCGATGATTTGGGTGTTGAAGTAGAAGAAATGAAACATGGCCATGAGTATCCTATAATTTCGGTCGGCACCGAGTTCAGGAGCATGCATGAGTTCAAGATGTCGTTCTGGCATTTTTGTATCAAGGGGAGTTCGACATTTATTGACTGAAGAACTCTGCCGAGAGGTACGAGGCCATTTGCAAGTTAACGTGGATGAATGGATGGGCCGAGGTACATTGTCCATGGAGGATCACAGCAAGATCCTTACCTGCGTCGACTGCAATTAGGGTATTGGGGCAATGAATGCAGCAAACCATTAGAACTCTCTCTCTCTCTTTTCACTCTATAACTACAATTGATGTGCGATATCTTTCTGGCAACTAGTCGACTCCGCTTATCTTTTAAATGAATCTGTGTAGTAGGTGAACAGAATGGGCCCTCCACACATGTGTCCGACAGGCAACAAACTGAAATCCTCAATGGCTGATATGGAGTGGGTGGCTATGCAATCTATGTCCATACTAAAGGATAACCCTAAGGAGACCGCGAAGAATATTCAGACTAGCCTTGGTTCTAAATACAACATTTTCCTTCTGTACTACATGGTTTGGAAAGGTAAAGAGAAAGCTCTGGGGGTCTTGCACAGGGATTGGACCAATAGCTTCAGGATGATGTAGAACTTCAAGGCGGAGGTACAAGCTAGGTGTCCGGGGAGTGTTGTGGAGATTGACACCGAATCAGAAGGTGGTAAAATATATTGCAAAAGATTTTTCATGGCGCTTAAACCTTACATTGATGGATTCAAGGGCAGCTGTAGGCCGTATCTAAGTGTAGACAACACTGTCCTAACTAGCAAATGGAAAGGTTGCCTACCATCTGCCACAGCACTTGATGGTCACAACTGGATGTTCCCAGTGGCATTAGGGCTGTTTGCAACAGAAACAGAGGAAAACTGGGTCTGGTTTATGAGGCAGCTCGGGATATCAATAGGCCACATGGATCCATTGGCTATATCCACGGATGCATGCAAAGGGGTGACGAATGCAGTGAAGGAGGTGTTCCCACGAGCTAAATGTAGAGAATGCCATGCCCATATGATGCTCAACTTGTACTCACACTACGCAGGCAGCGTATTTCATTACATGTTTCCTGCTGCTAGAGTTTACAAACCTAGTAGCAGCGATTATTTCATGAGCAAGATTTTTTCCGAAGCCCCTAAACTTCCAGAGTACTTAGCCATCCATCATTCGCAGCTATGGAAGAGGAGTCAATTCAACCCTAACATCAAAGTTGATTACATAAACAACAACCTTGCAGAATGCCTGAATAACTAGGTGAAGGACATAAAAGTGCGTCTTGTTCATATCTTGATGGACAGCATACGTGGTATGATCATGAAGTTGTTAAATATAAGGAGAGAGATCGGTAGGAGACTTAGAGGACATATGCTACCGCCAGTTGTACAGCAACTGCACAAGAGAAGCCGAGGACTTGCTCATCTTAAGGTTCTCCCGTTAACCAGCAGAAGCTGTGAGGTCGTCGATATGTCCAAGAGTGGCAAAAGGGATGTTGTGAACATCCAGCTGCGAGAATGCACCTGCTTAGAGTGGCAGCATACCGGGAAACCTTACGACCACGCCTTGGCCTTCTTGGTGAAGAAAAGAACTCTACCACATTTGGATCAGTATTTGTCAGACTACTACTCTATGGAAAAGTTTAGAGCTGCGTACGCTGGATCCGTCGAGCCTTGTACAGACCCATCTTAGTGGTCTCAAGTCCAACTGTCTTTTGAGCTTTGCCAGCCAGTTACAAAAAGGGGCAGAGGAAGACCCCAGGTGAATAGGTTTAAGAATTTTCTTGAGAAGAAGGGTTCGGCTTTCTGTGCTACAAGGGCAAAAACAAATGCAAGACCTGCCATCTTATAGGCCATAGAGCAGCTGGATGTCCCCTTAATGCTCCCAAACCTAGGTATGAGATGGTACATTCACACAAAAATTATTGTTTATAGTCTGTAGATATAAGGTAGTAATCCATGTACTGTTTTTTTACAGGAAGCGCAAGGTAAGAAACAAGACAGCCCACTCATTGATTTTGCTGCGGGAAGAAAACCAAAACGAGTGGAGTGATGATGTTGGACAAGATTCGGGTGCTGATTGGCCTGACTTCCCTCGGCCCAGAGATGTAGGGTACGTGAAGGTAAGAAAATTGGCACCCAGGAAGAGGAAGAAGGCTGGAGATGAAGAAGCCAGTGAACGTGAAGGAAAGAGGAAGAAAGTTGGCACCCAAGCAGAGAAAGAGGGCTAGCAGTGTAGCAGCCTAATGATGTATTGAACTTGAACCTATATATGTAGTTCGGTTAAACTCTAGAGCTGTGTGCATGGAACTTGTCGGGCGAAACAATCTGCCTCTCGTACTCGGAGTAAAATGTATCGCGACTTTAGGATTTGATACGGCCAAGGCCACTAGTTGAATACAAAACTGTGACTGTGCCACTACTATCTGTACAATCGTGATAGCTGAGCAGTTAAATCCTCTCCAAAATCGATGGGTGTTAGTGGCACAGACATGATTTATTTATAGGCGCTTAATAAATCCCTGCTGTTGGCATTACACTTATGATAAGTTTCTAGGATGGAAACAATTTCTTAAGCTAGCCGCTACACTCCATGAAACAACAACTTATTTCAGCTGCTGGACAACGACATGGCAACATAAACTGCAAATGCAACAGATAATGCCCAGATAATGAGGAAATTGTGTCCACTATCTGGGCTAGTCTTGAGCCTGTCTGTCTCACTACCTCCCTGCCCTGCCTCCCCTGCACCTGGCAAAGCTCCCGGATCTCTCGCTCCATCGCACGAATCTCCTCTTTCTTGTCCCACACAACATCACGCGGATCCTGAAGCTCTTTGTGAAAACCTGTCAGTGGCTTTTCGATCCACACAAACTTGTCACAGCCAGTCCCCCTCCCTTCCTGCCTAGTAGATCAAAGGAAACAAAAAAGAATTACATTACGCTTTCCGGATCCGGGTTACAATTGTACCTACAGTAGGAACTTACCGCTCTTATGCTGCAGTTGCTGAATTTTCTTGCAGTATTTTCGTCGGTCCATGAAATCCATCTCGGCATCTTCTCACCACACAAACACAGCATATCTGGGTAGTAATCGTAGGGCGCCCTCCGGTACCTGATGGGGGCACCTGCCTGACGGTGTTAAGCCGACCCTGATTCCACCCGAGACAAACTGCACGAGCTGCGAGCCATGAGCGAGGGGAGCGAGGGAAGAGTAAAGAGGAGCCTTTGGATGTCAGGGTAGTGGTGAAGCATGATTTATCCCTACTTAATAACTCGGGCAGAATCCTACCGTCCACATTCGGCTGACAGGTGGGGGACCTTGTGTGTGGACTTGTCAAAAGAAACTCGCGCCTTCGTGGTTCAAAAGCCCTGTCGCCCGCATTGGACGAAATTTTGTGGTACCTTGCCCACGTACATATCACTGGGAGGTCTTGCTCAGGAAGCAGACACGCCTGGCCCACAATCTTACTCCCTCCTAGGAACTTGTCATGGCTTGCGCCGATAGATCCATCCGCTCCACCGCTTCCAGTAGGGCTCGCCGCGGCGGATCCACCCCAAGATCCTACCATCACAGTATCAAATGGCCATGGTTTCTTGAGAGGAGCAATGACGCTACGTATGCGAGCTCGGCCCCTCCTACCTGTAGAAGGACTGATGCGGCGTCGAGTTCGAGCAGGAGCCGCCAGGCGCGACGGCGCTCGGTCCATGCCAACCCTGTCACCTTCGTCATTGTCGATTCCGATTTTGAGGGTGACGGGGACGAAGCTGTGCAGAACGCCATTGTTGCCTCCTTGGCGAAGGGAAAGCCATGGGCGGGAGTGGATGTCGCCAGGAAGGGCATGGAGGTGTCACCAATCGAGGTGGACTCCGACGACAGCTGTGTGATGTGGGTTTAGATGTTGTTTAGGATGGTTGCAATTTCGGTTGTGTTTAATGCGAGTACAATTATTGTAATGTGTTTGTCGAGCTATATTAAGAAATATGTGCAATAGCAGCCGGTGAGTGCTTCCACTTTAGAAATTGTGTTTGTGCCATTTGCATGTTGCATTATCAACGTAGATTACTTGTAAACAATCCAACGAAAATCATCAGATTACAACCATTGGACGGGAGTGGAAAGATGGAAGGGAAGTTGGGACAGTGGCTTCGAGGGTAAGGACACTGGCAGGTGGGCCCTCGGAACACGTAACACTGACATGCGGGAGCGGGAGCACACGGTATTACCGGTCAGTCCAGAGCAAGCGGACTTTGCAACGTGACAACAGCAAGCTGATTGGACCAATATAATAACTCATCAAAGTATTAATGAGTACTGAAAACTACAACTGGGGTACATTCGCACAACACGTATGCTCTAAGCACGTGAGAAGCATCGCTTAAGTCTAACAGTAACGACATCATAAGTACTACATTTGTCTGTCGGTCTTCTCGATACAAATCTAGAAATGCATCTGCCTGTTCGGTCCAGCACCGACAAGGTACTGAGATGGCACCCATAGGATCGACCTTAGGTCCACATACTCCACCTCCCGCGGCGTCGGGCAACTCGACGCCTCGGCTAGCACAAGAATGCTATCCAACGATGGCGGTTGGGCATTCGCCCACATGCGCACCGTGTATACGGGCCAGGCGCACGAGACCGACCTGACACATACGACACCCATGACCGTGGGCTCGGCTATGGTTCCCGGAACACCGACGGTGATGGTCAGGACGAAAACAGAGTCGTCCCCCCTAGAAAATTAGCAGGCGGCGTGCCGAGTCAGTGAACGGCACCTGCTCTTGGAGATGTTGGGGTTGCCCGTACAAGATCCTAATCACTTCGATCAAGTGCCCATCTGCAAGGTGGACGACGAGCTCTTCCGGCAGGCCGATGTAGTTGCAGCCCGGCTCCGTGCAGGTGCACACGCCGTGCGGGCACGCGAGCTCGTGGAGCGGGAGCTCGCGGTAGGAGTAACGGAGAAAGCATCCTAGGTGGGAGCACACGAGCGGGAATGCCGCTGCGAAGTTGCGCACGAGGATCTCTAGATCCTTGGGCACCCACATCTGCCACAACTGAAGTTCGTCGAGAAATCGGAAAAAAGATCAGCAGTTAGATTGGCGAATAGTAGGAATGTGTAGGATAAGTTCAAAAGCTTGTAAAATGATTTCTTACCATGAAGGTAGCGACTGGAGAATTGGCGGATGTCGTTGACTTGCGGCTACGGCAGGATGGAAAAGAAGTGGGGAAATTGGCTTCGAGGGGAAGGAAGAGAAGTACGGGGAAGAAGAGAAGTAACGGGGACATGACACTGGGATATGGCCCACTGAACTCGTGAGTCGTAACACTCGCAAGATGCCAGTTTGTCCAGAGCAAGCGTGGACAATCATGCCGTAGAACAGCCTACTCGGGGATCGCTCTCGAGAAGACCATCCCAATCGTCCAAGCGCCCCAATCGAACGGTATGTAACAATCGTCAAGCAGAACAACTGTGTTATGGCATGCCTTCTAGAAGACTCGGTCTAACGGTGGATCAATTGGGGGCAGTGCTAGTTTTAGTATAAGAACAAGCATGAAATGACTCAAATGGATCCATGTGTGGTTTGTGGAAATAACACACATGCAATGACTCTAGTGGTTGATCCATGTGTGGTTTGTGGAAATAACACACATGCAATGACTGTAATGAATCCATAAGTGGTTTATGGAAAAGAACACACATGCAATGACTCTAGTGGTTGATCCATGTGTGGTTTGTGGAAATAACACAGACGCAATGACTCTGGTTGATCCATATGTGGTTTGTGGAAATAACCCACATGCAATGACCACTGGTGGATCCATGTGTGGTTTGTGGAAAAGAACACACATGCAATGACTGTAATGGATCCATAAGTGGTTTATGGAAAAGAACACACATGCAATGACCACTGGTTGATCCATATGTGGTTTGTGAAAAGAACACACATGCAATGACTCTAGTGTTGGTTTTAGTATAAGAACACACATGCAATGACTCTAGTGGTTGATCCATGTGTGGGTTGTGGAAGGAACACACATGCAATGATAGTGCTGGATCCATGTGTGGTTTGTGGATAGAACACACATGCAATGACTCTAGTGCTAGTTTTAGTATAAGAACACGCATGCAATGACTCTATTGGGCCCACATGTGGTTTGTGAAAAGAACACACATGCAATGACCACTGGTTCTATAATTTGTTTGTGGAAAAGAACACACGTGCAATGAGTCTAGTGGATCCATGTGTGGTTTGTGGAAAAGAACACACATGCAATGACTCTAGTGCTGGTTTGTGGTTTTAGTATAAGAACACACATGCAATGACTCTAGTGGTTGACCCATGTGTGGTTTCTGGAAAGAACACACATGCAATGACTCTGGTTAATCCATATGTGGTTTGTGGAAAGAACACACATAAAATGACCACTGGTGGATCCATGTGTGGTTTGTGGAAAAGAACACACATGCAATTACCATTGGTTGATCCATGTGTGGTTTGTGGAAAGAACACACATGCATTGGCTCTAGTGTTGGTTTTAGTATAAGAACACACATGCAATGACTCTAGTGGTTGATCCATGTGTGGTTCGTGGAAAATTAGACACACATGCAATGACTCTAGTGGTTGATCCATGTGTGGTTTGTGGAAATAACATACATGCAATGACTCTAGTGGTTGATCCTTGTGTGGTTTGTGGAAATAACACACATGCAATGACTGTAATGGATCCATAAGTGGTTTATGGAAAAGATCCCACATGCAATATCCACTGGTTGATCCATATGTGGTTTGTGGAAAGAACACACATGCAATGACTCTAGTGGTTGATCCATGTCTGGTTTCTGGAAAGAAGACACATGCAATGACAGTGGTGGATCCATGTGTGGTTTGTGGTTAGAACACACATGCAATGACTCTAGTGCTAGTTTTAGTATAAGAACACACATGCAATGACTCTAGTGGGTCCACATCTGGTTTGTGAAAAGAACACACATACAATGACCACTAGTTGATCCATGAGTTGTTTGTGGAAAAGAACACACATGCAATGAGTCTAGTGGATCCATGTGTGGTTTGTGGAAAAGAACACACATGCAATGACTCTAGTGCTGGTTTGTGGTTTTAGTATAAGAACAAACATGCAATGACTCTAGTGGTTGATCCATGTGTGGTTTGTGGAAATAACACACATGCAATGACTCTAGTGGGTCCACATGTAGTTTGTGGAAAGAACACACATGCAATGACCACTGGTTGATCCATAAGTTGTTTGTGGAAAAGAACACACATGCAATGATTCTAGTGGATCCATGTGTGGTTTATGGAAAAGAACACACATGCAATGACTCTAGTGCTGGTTTGTGGTTTTAGTATAAGAACAAACATGCAATGACTCTAGTGGTTGATCCATGTGTGGTTTGTGGAAAGAACACACATGCAATGACTCTTGTTGATCCATATGTGGTTTGTGGAAAGAATACACATGCAATGACCACTGGTGGATCCATGCGTGGTTTGTGGAAAAGAACACACATGCAATGACCACTGGTCGATCCATGTGTGGTTTGTGGAAAGAACACACATGCAATGATAGTGGTGGATCCATGTGTGGTTTGTGAAAAGAACACACATGCAATGACTCTAGTGTTGGTTTTAGTATAAGAACACACATGCAATGACTCTAGTGGTTGATCCATGTGTGGTTTGTGTAAATAACACATATGCAATGACTCTAGTGGTTGATCCATGTGTGGTTTGTGGAAATAACACACATGCAATGACTCTAGTGGTTGATCCATGTGTGGTTTGTGGAAATAACACACATGTAATGAATGCAATGGATCCATAAGTGGTTTGTGGAAAGAACACACACACAATGACCACTGGTGGATCCATGTTGGTTTTAGTATAAGAACACACATGCAATGAATCTAGTGGTTGATCCATGTTTGTTTGTGGTTTTAGTGTAAGAACAAACATCCTCTCTCTCTCTCTCGGTTTGTATTCCATATATTACAGGTGTATTCAAGTGAGATGGACTCTAACAAGGAGACCAGGGACAACAAGAGCCGCCATATCATGAAGAAGCTCAAGAGCGGGATAATCCATTTCTACACTCGACTTGGGGAGCTCAGGTGCCCTTTCTGTAAAAAAGGAGTCAACCCGAGGATTGCCAGCTTGATTCCGCATGCGGTTGGCATCGGTAAAATCCGGACTAGCAAACACAAGTCGGTGACCAAGGCTAAGCACGCTGCTTATGGCATGTTCCTGAGGGTCTATGTCAAGAACGGCCTAGTGTCCCCTTACATAGGAATCAGCAACTCCTAGCCGACCAACCCCGTCACTGTGTTGGCCCGGCCACTAATAATATTTAGTTCTCTTATCGTATCTAGACCCTTAAACTATGTGAATTTCTATTTTCGTACCCTTCAAAATATATTCAAGTTCATCTATTTTTGTTGTTAAAGTTCCGGTGGCATACTCGTTATTTTGCATGGATAGAGGGGTGCCCCCGACAAATATAAGGGTTATCTTGTCTGCTAGATCACAGAGGATCAACGGTTGGTGGGCAAAACTGAGTACAACTGAATCGCCATGGTTAGACACGAGGGAAAAAAACGTGACTCACGGTGTGCGGTGTACGAGTTGGTAGTGGACATGTGTGGCCGTGCATGGTGCATTAGCCTACGTGGTGCATGGTAGTGCAACGAAACGCCGCTTCCCTTCTCCTTTAATAGAGGCCTCCCCACTCCCACTCCCACTCATCACGCACTCGCTCACTCAACCGTTTCCACTGTCCCATCACCTTCTGCAAATGCCCAACAAAACCCCAACCACGCCGACGATGGAGAAGATCGGTGCGGTGGCCATCGGCGCCTCTAAGGCAGCCGGCAAGGAGCCCCCCATCCCCGTCCCGGCATCCATCGTAGCCTCCGGCGAGGAGGCCCCCGCCGGTCTCGGACAGATCCCGCTCGGCTGGGACCCCTACGAGGAGGTTGTCTACATAAGGCCGGAGAACCCCTACGACACCAGCATCGCTGACCCATGGTCTGAGGTAACCAGGATTTTCTCCCCTTCCCTTGTTCTTCCCTCGTTCCCATCGTTGGATGCTAGATCGTATGTTATTAGGGCTCGACTGTTCGTATTTTTTACAGTAGCTAAGCCTATTGTGTTAGATCTCAATTTTCGATGAATCCCCCTATTCATAGTTGGGATCAGTATTCGATTTGGTTTGAGATTTGGGGAATAATCAGAAGATCTCATTCGGTTAATTTATGCAAAAAATCAATCCCGATAATCAAAGTATCTCAATCATGTCCTTATTTCACTCTTCTGTTTTTTCCAACAGGAGGATAGCAGCGACCTCCGCAGCGACGATGAGTCGCAGGACACAAAGACTCGTCATGTACTGAGGAGGCTAAAGTCCGGTCAGTACAACAACTTCTTCCTCGGCGACGTGTATAGGTGCCCCTTCTGCCCCACCAGGAGGCTCCACGACACGGACTTCAACTCCCTCGTGAAGCATGCCGAGGACGTGAGGATCTGCGGCGAGTCCGTGAACGTCCACGGCTTCAGGGCCAAGCACCAGGCGCTCGGTCTTCACCTCCGCAACCTCCAGAAGGTGCCTATCAAGGAGGGTCGCATGCCCCCGATCAGACCCAAGGTGCCCAGGGTCAAGGGGCTGGGCAGCAAGAAGTGGAGGAGGCGCAAGAGGGAGGAGGCAGATGCCCTCCTAGCAGAGGCCACGAGGGGCCACTGATCAGTTGTTGTTGCTGCTGCTGTAAAGCAGCTTCTTTTGTCATATCTGTGTTGAAGCAGTCCGCTGGTGCTGCTGCTGAGCAGCCTAATTGTCGAACCTCGTTAAGTACCATACTATATAACCTATATTAGCTGCTTTATCTACATCTGCTCTGTTTACTGAATTTATTTATGGTGCTGGTTTGTTTTGCTGCTCTAGATTTGCTACCAGATTGGGGTAAAACGATCGCAAAACGAACAATGAATGAAGAGAGAAGCTGCTCTAGATTCCCTACCATTTTGGGCAAAAAAACACAACTGTTAGAGAGAGAGAGGGGAAAAGGCGCTCTTTAAAAAGGACACTTTAGGCGTCATGGCGCATGTAACGGCCAAGCCTTTGACCAGACGGCACCCCCCTCCGAGCGCATGTGAGGGCTTCGGAATATCGGGAGGGCAAAAGTGAGGACAAACGAGACACAATGTTGATATAGCTAAATCTGACAAAAAGCTGAATTTGGCTTTACCATGCAATTTGGCTAGAGCTCCACAATGTAGCTATTCTAAATCCCTAAACTATGTGGTGCGTTGAAACCTAATACTTTTCCACCGACACATGTGTTGCAAAGTTGCTTGATTGTCCATGCTTACACAAGTGGCCTACAGAGAAACTTATAGAAGCATGGGCAAACGAGCTTCATTTTGGCAAATTCGGGACAAGCTTTGCGCAATCGGCAGGCCTGAACGGCTGGGCGGCTGCCCCGGGGTGCTGGGATGCTAGGTCCATGTCTATGCTTACACTTCTTAAACTTGTTAGGAATTAATAATAAATGTACACTTCCTTCTGTCCTGTCACGTTACGTCGTGTCAGCACCGCGCACCTGCAGCGGATCGGCAACGGGACGGTGGTCTACGTGACCGGTCTCTGCCACGCCAAAGCCACGTCGCACACCCGTCCCATCGTCTACCGGGATGGATATGACGAGAATATTGGTAAATGGAATTTAAGCATCGCCTTCTGTCTCCTCAGCACATCACTGTGCAAAAATCCCCAACTCATACCTTCCGCCGGCGCCGCCACCGCAAGAACCATCGACGCTGCCGCAGGCACCGCCACCGCCTGGCCATACCACCGCAATAGATCACTCCACCTCCATGCCCAGTCCCAGCCACCGCTACCGAAACTAGGCCACCGCCGCCGCATTAGCTGCTGCCATGGACGCAGACTACGGCGTGTTCGGCGACGGGAGCGACTACACCGATGAGTACACCGTCACCGCCCATGGCACCACCAAGCTGACGGTCATCCACACAAATGCGTCAGCGGAGGTGGCCAAGGTCAACGCAATGTACGAGCGCTGGATACAAGATCCGATGGACAGGTACAAGATCGTCGGCCTTGACCTCGAGTATACTAGAGATAGGAAGAGGACGACGCTTTTGTAGCTGTCCATGCGCAACCACTGCCTACTATATCACATATGTAGGGCCAAATCTGTATGCCCGGAGCTTCGCGAGTTCCTACACAGGAGAGAGATCTAGTTCGCCAGCGTCGACATCAAGAACAACACTCTGAAGCTAGAACGGGATCTCCTCGTTCATGTCGTCAATCACATCGATCTCCAACGTTTGTGGACGTACCCGGATGGCGGTACGGGGAAAGCCGGCATGGCTAGACTCGTTTCCGACATCATCGACCGCGAGTACGCCGACATGAAAATCGAGTTCCCGAAGCACCTGCACGAGCGATGGGAGTGGAGGCACCTAGATTACGATGCGATCAAGTACGCAGCCAGGGACGCGTATGTCTGCTACGAGATGCTCAACAGGATCTGGCGGGTGGGTGAGTGTGGTGTTTACCACTACTAGTTTCGCATTTCGTTCCTAGTTTTATCTCGCCTGTATTTTACCTCGCTTGTATTTTCTAAGAATTCTGTGTGTAAGAACCAAGCTCGTATGATCCTTGTGCTATTAGCTACTTAACCTGTATGAATTACATTCCCCCTTTTGTATGCTCAACATTCATTCTTACAAATTCTGTCTGTGCCATTTGCATGCGGCAGAATCCAGGACTGACATGCATAAGGTGTGATACAGTCATAAGTCATAACCAAACCCAGATTATAGGGAAGGATACAGTCAGAAACCATATTATAGTTTGACAAAGGTAATACACAACAGTTCGTAATTGCTCACATAGTGTACTTATGAAATAACATGTTTTCATAAACACAACAATCATGCACTGATAGTCTACATCCCAGCCTATTGGAGAAGGCAACCGATCCCAGGATGCCTTCGGTCGCTTGCCCCGGTTTGTAGATTCATCTACGATCCGGTATCTAGGACAAACAACCTGTCTTGGTGGTGGTTCAATGCTGCAATGCCTGGAACGAGATTTTACAATCTGGCGATACAGCTCGTGGCTAACATACCCGTCAATTGCAGCATACTTCAGATTAGGTTCAGAAAGTGGCTTATCCTCCCAGTAATCGTGCCCTAAACGCCTCCACGAACATCTCGGCAATATGTCCTTCATGTCAGCGTACCACGGGTCTATGAGTTCGGAGGCAAGAGCGGCGATCCCGGTCTTGCCGCCCTTCGTCCCTGGGATCCAGTCAATTTCCTGGATGTCCACTCTGCACTCCTTTGGGATTCTAATGTTGACAGTAGGGATTTCAAGCAGTTTACTATCATTCGTGATGTCAACACTGGTAAATGGTATGTGCTGGTTCACGAGAAAGTCATGAAACAGATCCCTAATGCTTTCACCCCACCTACATGAAAATGAATTCAGACAAATAATATAGCAATAACTTTTGCAAACAGACGGTTCAGGAACAAAAAGACAGCAAAGTCTACAAGATCCCGTCAGCCCCCTTCTCGCAAAAAGGCTGGTATACGAGGACGTGCCCCTTCATGGAGAGTTGCACCACGGTGATCCTACTGCAATTGCGGCTGTACTCGAGGTCGAGACCTACGAACCTGTTTTCTTCGAACTGCAGCCAACTTGTGAAATTATTCAGAGTGTTCCTCACCGTCCGAGGGTTGGTGGTGTAGACGACATCGATCTTCTTCCCATCATGTACTTCGATGTCGAAGTGCGCAGTTTCTTGCCTGCCGTCGTTTCGGACGTCCGGAGTCTCCATGACTACAGGCAAGAGGGAAAGGATACGGAGGAAGAGGGTGATGCGGTGCTGGAGGAAATGGATGAGGCCGTGGAGAAGAAAGACGATGAGGCCGGGGAGGAGAAAATGAGATGGAGAAGTGAAAGATTGGAACCGCCCTTACCAATATCTGGAATGGTGCACGACCGTTGGTAGTAGGGTGAAGGTGGTGAAAAACGGCGGTTTTACACGTCGACGCTAGCACTTCCTAAAATTTGTTCTGCGCCACTTGCATGCGGTGGAATCAATTCAAATGTAGGCACGTTTACACATGCCGACCTTCACTCACTGACAGGCGGGCCGCACATTTCCCTTTTACGATTTATTTTTTCACTTCCTCTAGACGGTTCCGGTGCCCGCCCTCAATAATTACGCCCCCTTCTTTTCTTCCACGCGGACGAGAACCGGCGGTGGCGGCGGTTCATTGCAGATTTGCTCCCCACTCGAACAACTGCCCCCATCCCTGATTCCACGCCCTCTCGAATCCATCCACCTCCTTATCACAACGCCTCCAATAATCTACCGGATTCCAGACTCCATTTTCCGCTATGGGTAGAGCTTGGGGTAGCAGCAGGCTGAAGCGAAAGGCATGCAACGACGACGCGGATGGCCAGGGCGACCGCTACCGCGAGGATTAGGGATGGCCGAACCACAGCGCTGCGAACGTGCATAGGATCGCCTCGGAGTTGGACATCATCTCAGCCGGCCGCCTCGCTCGCTGCATCCCTGGCTACCGCATGATGATGCGGAACATGCACGAACAACTGTTCGGCACGCCAGGCCTTCTTTACCCCGATAATAGCAAATGGCCAGACGACCGCGATGGCCACGTAAGTTCCATTATCTAGCTTATTTGTTCAGTCATATCGTTGATTCATATGTGCTGAACTCTCGTCGGAATCCTATGTTTCTTTCGTCGAACGTGTTTTTGTGCACGCGTGGTTTGAACAAATCGAACCATTTAAGACTATTCTATACATCGGAAGCTCTGCTCGTACCTAATATTCTAGTATTTTCGTAGTGACACAGTCTTACTTTAGGTGATAGACGAGTTGTCAATTTCGATTTTCCAATGGAATGCCTGCTAGGTGATATTCTGTTTCCTAAAATAAAAACAAACAGATTAGACGATTTAAGGCTGTTATGCCCCGAGCTGTTTAATTATGATCATCGTCAGGAGTTTGTTCTGGGGGGCTCTGCTCCTACTCCATATATTGAGTATCTTCGTAGTTACATAGGCACAATTTAGGCGATATCTGAGGAGACACTCATATTTAGGCGATATTTTGTGTACTTTAATCTAAAGGTCCAGTTGTCAAATTGTAGTTGCAATGGAATCCATGCTAGGTGATTGTACCAACTAACAACAAACTCTGCAGAATATTCATGCAAAACTGATGTTGCTGGATAAGTGGTCAGAATTAGTAGTGGTGAATATCAAGGAAGAATAAGAGATGGAAATGAGAGATGACCAGAACTGGGTGGGTGGCAACGGCGAGTGGCTGGTCCTTTTATCCCAGGATGGGAGTACTTGGACTCTAAAAAAATTTTACCGATCGAAGAGACTTGCAGTGCCATCTTTGAAGGATGTCGGCATTACTGCATTCAACAGCAGGTGGTCGCCGCACATTTCCGAATACGCTTACAGGTTCAACATGGCAGAACTTGAGATCGTGAAGGTACAACTCCCACATAGACCGCGGGAGGGGGCGTGGAAGAACTGGGAGTACGACCTCTTAGTGGTGTTTGACAAGGCAATCATATTCATTAGATGCCCAGAAAAC
This sequence comes from Avena eriantha, assembly GCA_910589775.1. Lineage (NCBI taxonomy): Eukaryota > Viridiplantae > Streptophyta > Magnoliopsida > Poales > Poaceae > Avena > Avena eriantha. Next base: position 420,573,051 of record OU342742.1, read on the forward strand.
AAGGAATGGGCAGTCGTGCGCGACGACTTTCTGCGGCCGAAGAAGTATGTCGATGCCGTCTTCACCTACGGCTACTCTTCATACAGACCGCAATGCATTTATGCGGTCCCTGCACCTAGCGGCGACGTGCATGTTTGGGAGCCGTCCATTTGGGGTGAGTCATGGTCTCATATAGCATGTAAAATCCCATTCAAAATTCTGCTTACTGACTATTAGTAACACGCAGGTACCCACGTAACCCTGCGCATAATTCCAGCTCCGGTCATCGAAGATGCAGTAGCAGATGCTGAACTTGGGACACGACGCTGGTTCCTGACACCTCTCGGAGACAACACGGAACAGCATGATAAACTCTTGTGGATTCATATCAGGGAAGCACTAAACAACGTTGGTGATACAATAGAACATATGGGGACACAACTTTTTTCATACCCATCGCTGTGGTGTCATGTTTTCTCGACGTCCGCATGCCCATCCGAAGACCCAGTAGAGCAAGTCTGGAGCAGAGTCAACAATCTAAAGGGATAATCTGTGTTTCTTGGGATCAACTACCCTTTCTTTGTCGGAGCCCCTGGAGTTGTTGAACATGTAATTGCTCAGGCAGCCCTGGCCCCTGATGCTGCTGCTGGTGGTGGTGGTGGTGGTGTTGGTGGTGGTGGAGCTGACGACGAACTAGCTGCTGCTGCTCCTGGTGAAGCTAACGAAATACTTGGTGATGCTGCTGCTGGTGAAGCTGACGAAATACTTGCTAATGCTGCTGCTGGTGAAGCTGACGAAATACCTGCTGAGGCTGCTGCCGGAGTCCAGGAAGAACATGCTGGTGTTGTTGCTGAGGTGCCAGCACTTCTAGTGTTGATAGCAGACTGTGTGTTTGCTGCACACTCACGCGCCTATCATGTTGACACTCCAGATCCGACCTGGAGCCGAATCCACGTTGGGGGAGGGGGCCTATAATTTTCTCATCAGTGGGGTCGTACTATTTGAAGGAGAATGAAAGACGGCCAAACGCAGCATTCTGGTTCGTTCCGATGATACCACCAGCTCCAGGGACCTAGTGCTCATACTGGCAGATCCGATGAACCATTTGTCTTTATCTTTATCATTAGTTACGCTTATGTGTGTAACGACTAAGCTATGCTTATTTGTGTAAGACTAAGTTAGGCCTAACTGCGTAATATTCAGTGAAGCCTAGTTTTTCTTTCCACGCCCATAACAATAGAATTGCAGCATAGAACATACAAATGTAATGTGCATACCACGCATTTTTGCTCAGGATAACAACCACTTCAAGCAAATGATACATCGTGTACGCATTTGAACGCATCACTAGAATGTGCCGCCTATTGATGATTGATGACATGGATCTAGCTTTTCTACGCTTATTTGCATTGAATCACTCATTGATTTGTTCACATATTTTTTGGCAATGGCTGATGAACTCCACTCTCTTGGTAACTTGCTTCGTCAGCGAGCACTTGTTGATGCAATGCAAAGTACAGAACATGGTCGTCATCGTCATTCCATTTAGGTTCTCTATGTTTCATCATCACGGAGCTACTAATTTCAAATGAAAATCTAGTAAACAATATATGTGTACATTGTTAGAGTATGCTACGGCCATGGTACATACATGTTTTTCTACAATCACAAGAATAAAACTTGATGCGTTTTCATCGTGTTGGCGTTGTGCCGAACTGGGTGGATGTGGCTTTGGCGTTCGGAGAGGAAGGCGTCATGGCTGGTGCGTGTGCGACCACAGCGACGGCGAGCTCGGATTCTGGAGGAGACCAACAGGACCGAGCATGGTCGGCATGGGTACAGATCTCACCCGGGAATGAATTCCCGTCCCCGCGCCGTGCTAATGGTGCGGTCATGGTGAGGGCGAGCTCCGATTCGGGATGGGGAGGAGAACGGGCCGAGCAGGTTTGTCCAAGTCCTAGCTCCGCGCCATGGCCGCGACCACAGATTGCCGCCCCGGAGGAAGAAGCAGACGCGTAAAGGATGCATGCGCCAACGCTGCAAGCCTACATGGCAGCGACGACGGCAGCGACATAACGGCGAAAGCTGACAGGGGGGACCCAACTTGACGGTCGTTAGCTTGATTTTTTGTATTGAAACGTAAAGTTGAATATGGGACGAAAAGGACCCTCTGAGTATTTGGCACGCCAACTATAGTCATCGCGGATGATATCAGGGAACTCGGGTACCGTGTTGCCTGGCCACCCCAACTTTCGGGCCGCAAAATGATATTCTCCCCTCGAGGCTACCAATCTTGTGTTGGCCGCGTCACGGAGGCATAAACATGGCAGGTGAACAAAAGTGGACCTCTACAACAAAGCGCCGGTCCCGGTGTGCCTCCCTTTTGACTGCGACAGAGCTACGTCTGGGCAGGCACTCTGGCTGGACATCAACCATGGCCAAGTTAAGCCCGTGTGAGACAGTGGCCAATCCTTCTGACGGGAACCAGCAGCCAGCAATAATGCGACAGGGGCAGATAACTCGAGTGGGCGCCAGGTTGCCGTGGCTGTGGCCGATGCCATCCTGGGTCCCCTCGAGCCTATCGATCCTATGCTGGCCCTTGCTTATGATCCGGACATGCTCGAGTTCGAGCTCATGCGTGAGGAACTTGCGGCAAGCGAGCATGCAACCGGGGAAGACAACACGGGTGGGTGCCAGGTTGCCGTGGCCATGGAAGACGATGCCATCTTGGGTCCCCTCGAGCCTATCGATCCTATGCTAGCCCTTGCTCACCATTAGTACATGCTCAAGTTCGATCTCGACCGCGAGGAACCTACGGCCGGCGAAGGTGCGGCTGGGGGAATCGACTCGATAGGGGAGGGTAGTGTGCTCCTCTACTCGTTCCGAGAAATCTCGTCCCTTCGACCATGATCAACACGCAGGTGCGCGCTATGTTTCGTGTGTGAAGCAAGCAGTAGTAGCAAGAGTATGGCTCAGCTGCTCAGTTGAAATTGAGCCAGACCCGACTGCCTTTCCAAGCTAATTTTTAGGGGCCTTTGTGCCAATTGCATGGAATTGGATGTAATTTTCTATTTTTTGATGTAACCTTTTAATTCCACCGAACGTGTTGATTGAAGCATGATGCACTTTCAGGTGAAATTAGCTACTCCCTTCGATCCAAATTAGTTGACTTATATTTGTCTAGATGCATGTATCTAGACTTGTTTTAGTGTTAGATACATTCGAATCTAGATAAAACTAAGTCAACTAATTTGGGTCGGAGGGAGTATAAAATTAAGCTTAAAAAATATAACATGTAATTTATCCAACAAATTCATGTAGTGCTAGTAGTAAACTAGTAAGTTGCATGTTCCCTGCACATGAGATTCAGATAATAGACGTCTGACATATCATCACTATATAAAATTATAATAAGTAAACCAGAAAAAATATAAATTTGATCAACACCTATAATATATGGATGTATATTTGGTTCTCGTACTTTGTATATCATGTAGAGTGAACGTTTATTAGCTAATCTAAAACTTCAAAATTTGGTAACATGGTCCGGAGAAACGAGGGAGAAGATTCTAGAATGATGGAGAAGTGTTTTGAGGTTCCCACGTTTCCGTACATAGCGAACCACCCATGTTTTACTTGTGATTCCTAGGTTCTTTGAGTTTTCAAGGTTTATAGATAAATTAATCCACTAAATTACACTATTGTCTCTGATTCAAGTTAATTTCTTAGATTTGTCTAGATTCGGGTATATGCATCTAGCATAGAAACATGACTAGATACATTTGAATCTAGATGAATCTATGAACATTAATATGGATCGGAGGGAGTCTATCAAAATTATATCAAATTATTTCGAACGACATGTGAGCTGCCAATTGCTCTTTAAATTCCACAAAAATCTTTTGAAGTTGCCCACCAGACAGCCAATATATGGAGAACAGACCGAGAGTTTTCAAAGATTCAACTTATTTCTAGACTTTGCATGCCAGCAAAGTTGACCCTGCTTTGAAAAAAGAGAGAGAAATAGGCCCAAAAAACAGGGGGACTCATGCATGGCGTCCTTTTGCTTGTACTACCTGCCATGAAAAATAATAAACATGAGTTTTTCATAACTTTTGAAAAAAGCCGCTTCACAAAAATGGCCTACCATGTATAAGTATGAACAGGTTTCAGGACGAGCGACAAAGCAAGGTCACGTACATATCCATGTTTATGGGAATTTTGTAGTAGTACTACAAGAAAGTAGATGTGCGCATCTTGGTGTTGGTAAACAGCTTTGCCAATAGGAGTCCCAAATATTAGGAAAAGTAACAACTCCAATTTTCTAAGCAATGGAAATATTTTTCTGGTTAAGCAAAGTACTCCACTTCCGTACTAGTAATACTTGAAAAGGGAGGCGACTCCTTCCAAAAAAAAAGGAGGTAGCGCGAGAGCAGCGTGAGAAGGAGTCGGAAGGCAGTGCGATGTCAGAGCAAAGCTATGATGGGCTGCTGACACGAGGTACACTCCACTAGTAGTAAATATATGGACCTACTAGTAGTAATATGCACGCAAAAAAATTGTGTTTTCTCTCTCCTTCGCTGGCTCTCACCATCCATCCTCCATCGATCTCTTCTATGTAGCCACGGGTGCATAGTCCGGCTTGTCTCTTCCTCGTCCATAGCGTGGTGCTGCGCACATGTGACTTGGTACGGCACACCAATCTACTTCCAGCAACCATTCCCCCCCCCCCCCCCGAAATTTAAGCCATCTACTGGATTAATAATCATCTACACCAATACAAAAAGTCTCAAATGTAATAATAATAATTACAAAAACATCCTCAGACCACATTGCGACGACTACAAACCCTAGTGCACTAATTGGAGTGTCTCGCTCCTTCAGGACCTACGGTACCTAGGTTCCAAAAAATAAATAAAGAATGCCACTGCCCCAATTTTCAGACTAAGTGTACCATGTTTTCTTACCATTCCCAAGTTTTAGTATTTTTCAAGCGGGCATAGAAATGTTTTTCATTTAATTCCTGTTTAATCTTCTTGCTTTTTGATGAGGTTGTTGTATGTAATGCTAGTTGTTCTATAGTTCAAATGTTAGGTATTGTACATGCTAGTATAAAGTCGGCAATAGATTACGTGTCACTTTGTTATACCTAACACTCGGTTATACTATTGAACTAGCTCTCACGTACTTGTAGAATATTAATTTAGACCTAATTCGACAAATCGCCGGAAAGTCATCTGAGTGGGTGAAATTAGCTAGAAAATTAAGCTTGAAAAATATAACATGTAATTTATCCAACCACTTTATGTACTATAATAAATAAATGGCACACGCTATGAACTCTAAGCCATATTGATCGCACTTTCTTCCAAAAAATACTTTTACTTCTTTACCATGCATGCTAAACGCATCAACCTAGCTATACCAAAATATGGGCACACGGTCATTATCTTGATGAAGACAGGGTATGTCCATGACCTTGGTCATTTGGCTTGAAACCCAAGAAAGTTCATACATAGTAGTACATGATATTGTAGGCAATACCAGAAGTGTGAGTTTTTCAAGTACTTTAGTAGTAGAAAAATAAGAAAGAATGGCCCCACAAAATTTTTGTACAAAGTGGACAATTCTTTCTTACTGTTCCCAAGTTTAAGTATTTTTCAAACTTCCACGCTAAAGCTCCACGTGCACTTAAATGCATCACTCTAAGTCGATTAAACGAAATTAGGTCAAACTTGAATACATGTGAGCGTGATAGACTATTACTCTTGAAAATAACCAAAATTCTTTTGAAGGTATCGAGGCAACCAATATATCATGGGCCAGCAATAGTTTTGAAAAATGACATTACTGATTAGTATTTGCATACCGACAAATTTGACCGCGTATGGAAAACATTCAAACAAAATAAAGCGTAAAACAAAAACATGAGACTTCATTACGATTGGGGTACTTTTGCTAGTAGTATTATTAATTCCAAAGAAAAATGATAAACATGAGATTCGACAACCTTAGGAAAAACAAATTCACATTATAGCCCACCACGATGTAACATTATTAATTCTTGGTTTTCAGCACGAATGACCAATAAGGTCATGGCCTTCTATATCGATGTATACCCTAGCTACACTTTTACATAGGGTTCTGACATCGGGTAGATGGGTGCGTCTTGGCCTAGTAAACAATGTTGCCCATGGGAGTTTCGAACAATTAGGAAAAAACATTTTTCACTTTTCTAACTGAATATGGGGATGTTTTGTACTAGCAGTAAAGAAAATCAGAAGAATGTGGCACTGAATGCGAGAAGCGCGCCATGTTTCCGGACATAGCGAATCATCCATGTTTTACTTGCGATTCCTAGGTTCTTTGAGTTTTCAAGGTTCGTAGATAAATTAACCCAATTAAATTACACTACTATATCCGATTCAAATTAATATTCTCAGATTTGTCTAGATTCGGATATATATGTATTTAGCATAGAAACATGACTAGATACATTTGAATCTAGATGAATCTATGAACATAAATATGGATCGGAGGGCGTCTATCGAAATTAGGTCAGATTATATCGAACCACATGTGAGCTTCCAATTTCTCTTTAAATTTCACAAAATCTTTTGAAGTTGCCCACCAGATAGCCAATATATCAAGAACACAACCGGGAGTTTTCAAAGATTCAACTTCTTTCTCGACTTTGCATGCCGGCAAAGTTGACCTTGCTTTGGAAAAAGAGAGAGAAATAGGAAAAAAAAACAGGGGGATTCATGCATGGCATCCTTTTTCTTGTATTGCCTGCCATGACAAATAATAAACATGAGTTTTCACAACTTTTGAAGAAAACCGGTTCACAAAAATGGCCTACCATGTTAAGTATGAACTGGTTTCAGGACGAGCGCGCAAGCAAGATCATGGACATATCCACATCATAGTTTATGGTAATTTGGTAGTACTATAATAAAGTAGATTTGTGCATATTGGCATTGGCAAACAACTTTGCCAATGCGAGTTTCCAAATACTAGGAAAAGTAACAACTCTACTAAGCGATGGAAATATTTTTTCTATAAAGCAAAGTACTACACCTCATTATGTACTGCTACTCCAAAAGGTAGGCAGTGCGAGAGCGGCGAGAGGAGTGCCCTGCATGTGAGACTTGGATAATAGACATATGACATATCATCATTATATAAAATTATAATATGTAAAGCACAAAAAATTATAAATTTGATCAACATACATAAAGTATGGGTGTATATTTGGTTCTTGTACTTTGTATCATCATGTAGAAGTCAAAGATTATTAGCTACCCAAAACACTTGTTTTTTGGTAATATGGTCTAGAGAGACGAGGGAGAAGATTCTAGTATGATGGAGAAGTGTGTTTTGAGTTTTATGCATAGCATTCATTATGCTGAACACTATCTATACAATCTTCTAGATGCTATAATGGAAAAGAAGATCCAACGGTTAGAAATATTGGGATTCGCGAGTATTGAGATCCAATGGTCGGCATTCAAAGTTATCCATACAACCTTATCTTACCAAGTACTATATAGTGTACGAATACAAATAACTTTGCATATTGACCGTTGGATCAAGACTCGCGAATCTGGACGACATTTCCAGCCGTTGGATCTTCGTTTCCATTCTAGCATCTTGAAGATTCTATTGATAGTCTTCAGCATAATTAATGCTATGCACAAACCTCAAAACACACTTCTCCAACATACTAGAGTATTATCACTCGTTTCTCTAGACCAATGTTACTACCAAAAATTTCAAGTATTAGGTAGCTAATAATCTTTGACTTCTACACATGACGACACAAAGTAGAAGAACCAAATATACATCCATACTTTATATATGTTGATCAAATTTATATTTTTCTGCTTTACCTATTATAATTTTTTATATTGATGATATGTCAGACATCTCTTATCTGATTTGTCTCCGATTCAAATTAATGTTCTTAGATTTATCTAGATTCGGGTATATGTATCTAGCACAGAAACATGACTAGATACATTTGAATCTAGATGAGCCTGTCAAAATTATGAATATTAATATGGATCGTAGGGAGTCTGTCAAAATTATGTCAAATTATTTCGAACCTCATGTGAGCTGCCAATTTCTCTTTAAATTCCAGAAAAATCTTTTGAAGTTGCCCACCAGACAGCCAATATATGGAGAACACGACCGAGAGTTTTCATAGATTCAACTTCTTTCTAGACTTTGCATGCCGGCAAAGTTGAACCTGCTTTGAAAAAAGAGAGAGAAATAGGCCAGAAAACAGGGGGACTCATGCTTGGCGTCCTTTTGCTTGTACTACCTGCCATGAAAAATAATAAACATGAGTTTTTCACAACTTTTGAAAAAAACCGCTTCACAAAAAGGGCCTACCATGTATAAGTAGGAACAGGTTTTAGGACGAGCGACCAAGAAAGGTCATGGATATATCCATGTTTATGGGAATTTTGTAGTAGTACTACAAGAAAGTAGATGTGCGCATGTTGTTATTGGTAAACAACTTTGCCAATGGGAGTTCCCAAATACTAGGAAAGTAACAACTCCAATTTTCTAAGCGATGGAAATATTTTTCTCTGTAAAGCAAAGTACTCCACTTCTGTACTAGTACTACTTGAAAAGGGAGGCGGCTCCTTCCAAAAAAAGGAGGCAACGCGAGAGCAGTGGGAAGAGGAGTCGGAAGGCGGTGCAATGTCAGAGCAAAGCTATGATGGGCTGTTGACACGAGGTACACTCCACTAGTAGTAAATATATGGACCTACTAGTAGTAATATGCACGCAAAACAAGTTGTGTTTTCTCTCTCCTTCGCTGGCTCTCACCATCCATCCTCCATCGATCTCTTCTTTGCAGCCGTGGGTGCACAATCCGGCTTGTCTCTTCCTCGTCCATACCGATCTACTTCCAGCAACCCTCCCCTCCCCCCCCCCCCGAAATTCAAGCCATCTACTAGATTAATAATCATCTTGTTTTTTTATGAACAAGTTTCAGGCCAAGCAACCTCGCAAGGTCGTGGACATATCCACATCATAGTTTATGGTAAATTTCCCATATTTGGTGGTACTACAAGAAAGCAGATGTGCATATCTTGCAATTGGTAAACAATATACGAACACCGTTGGATCAAGACTCGCGAATCCCAATATTTCTAGATGTTGGATACTCTTTTCCATTATTCAAGCATCTAGAAGATTCTATTGATAGTCTTCATCACAATGAATGCCATGCACAAAACTCAAAACACACTTCTCAATCATTCTAGAATCTTCTGCCTCGTTTCTGTAGACCATATTACCAAAATTTTAAAGTTTTAGATAGTTAATAGTCGCTAACTTCTACATGACATACAAAGTACAAGAACCAAATATATACACCCATACTTTATAGATGTTGATCAAATTTATATATTTTTTGCTTTACCTATTATAATCTTATCTTACAACTATATAGTGTAGAAATAACTTTGAATATTGACCGATGGATCAAGACTCGTGAATCCCAACATTTCCAGCTATTGGATCTTCTTTTCCATTCTAGCATCTAGAAGATTCTATTTCTTTGAACAGTCTAGAAGATTCTATTGATAGTCTTCATCAAAATGAATGCTATTCATAAAACTCAAAACACACTTCTCCATCATTTTAGAATCTTCTCCTTCATTTCTCTATACCATGTTACCAAAAAATCATGTTTTAGATCTCCACTACTATAATGGAGCAGTTTTGAATTGGATCCATAGCACCAATCCTAACCGTTGGGCTATTAGATCTAATGGTTCCAACTAGTTGGATTCATGTTGAATAGTACCTAGAGAAAACTCCACCATGTTCTGGAACCATCATGTCACCACCCCCAAAATTTCATAGCATAGTAGGCTGTATTCTAAATATGTGTATATACCTATTATTAATAGACTTGATTTATGCATTTTTCTCTAATGTATGAAATGTGATTTAACAAAAATTGAGTTGTTATTAACCAATAGTCTTGTTAGAGAAAAAATTCATATATGTTAAGTCTATTAATAATAACTATATCTACACATATTGAGAATACAGCCTAACAATGTGCTATGAAATTTTGGGGGTGGTGACATGATGGTTCTAGAACATGGTGGAGTTTGCTCTATGTACGTACTATTCAACACGAATCTAGCTACTATGAACCATTGGATCTAAGAGCCCAATAGTCAAGATTGGTCCTATGGATCCAATTCAAAACTGCTCCATTATAGTAGTAGAGAGAATACATCCTGCTGTGCTATGAAATTTCGGGGTGGTGACATGATGGTTCTACAACATGCATGGTGGAGTTTGCTCTAGGTGTTATTCAACATGAATCCAGCTTCTCTAAACCATTGGATCTAATAGCACAATGGTCGGGATTGGTGCTATGGATCCAATTCAAAAATTCTCCATTATAGTAGTAGAGATATAACCACTACATAGTGTATGAAAAACTTGGAATGCTAACCGTTGGATCAAGACTCGTGAATCCTAATATTTCCAACCGTTGGATCTTCTTTTCCATTCTAGCATCTAGAAGATTCTATAGATAGTCTTCAACATAATGAATGCTATGCTCAAACCCCAAAACACACTTCTCCATCATACTAGAATCTTCTCCCTAGTATGGAGTAGCTAATAATCATTGACTTCTACATGATCTTATCTTATATTATCTTATCTTACCACTATATAGTGTACGAATAACTTTGAATGTTGACTGTTGGATCAAGACTCACGAATCCCAGCGTTTCTAGCAGTTGGATCTTCTTTTCCATTCTAGCTTCTAGAAGAATCTATTGATAGTCTTCGACATAATGAATGCTATGCACAAACCTCAAAACACACTTCTCCATCATACTAGAAGCTTCTCCCTTGTTTCTCTAGACCATGTTATCAAAAAATTCATGTGTTAGGTAGCTAAATAATCTTTGACTTCTACAAGATGATACAAAGTACAAGGACCAAATATACACCCATACTTTATAGATGTTGATCAAATTTATATTTTTATGTGCTTTACCAATTACTAGTAAGTTGCACGTTCCTTGCACGTGAGTCTCAAATAGTAGACGTATGACATATCATCACTATATAAAATTATAATTGGTAAAGCACAATAAATTATAAATTTGATCAAGATCTATAAAGTATGGGTGTATCCTTGTACTTTGTATGCCATGTATAAGTCAAAGATTATTAGCTACCTAACACATGAAATTTTTGATAATGGTCTAGAGAAAAGAAGAGAAGATGCTAGTATGATGGAGAAGTGTGTTTTGAGATTTGTGCATAGCATTCATTATGCCGAAGACTACAAATAGAATCTTCTAGATGCTAGAATGGAAAATAAGATCCAATGGCTAGAAATGCTGGGATTCACGAATCTTGATCCAACGGTCAACATTTAAAGTTATTCGTACACTATATAGTGGTAAGATAATTGTATATAGTGATGATGATATATCATACGTCTAATATCCGAGTCTCGCGTGCAACTTACTAGTAGCTAATAATCGTTGATTTCTACATGATCTTACCATTATATAGTGTACAAACAACTTTGAATATTGACCGTTGGATCAAGACTCGCGACCCAACATTTCTGGCCGTTCAATCTTCTTTTCCATTCTAGCATCTTGAGATTCTATTGATAGTCTTTATTACAAACCACTATATAGTGTACGAATAACTTTGAATGCTGACTGTTGGATCAATACTCGTGAATCCCAATATTTCCAACCATTGGATCTTCTTTTCCATTCGAGCATTTAGAAGATTCTATAGATAGGCTTCAGCAGAATGAATGCTATGCACAAACCTCAAAACACACTTCTCCATCATACTCCTAGAATCCTCTCCCTTGTTTATCTAGACCATGTCACCAAAAATTTCATGTGTTAGGTAGCTAATAATCTTTGGCTTCTACATGATGATACAAAGTACAAGGACCAAATATATACACCCATACTTTATAGATCTTGATCAAATTTATATTTTTTGTGCTTTACCAATTATAATTGTATATAGATATGTCATACGTCTACTATCCGAGTCTCACGTGCAAGGCACGTGCAACTTACTAGTAGCTAATAATCGTTGACTTCTACATGATCTTACTACTATATAGTGTATGAACAACTTTGAATATTGACCGTTGGACCAAGACTAGCGAATCCCAACATTTCCAGCCATTGGATCTTCTTTTCCATTCTAGCATCTTGAAGATTCTATTGATAATCTTCATTACAATGAATGCTATGCACAATTCTCACTTCTCCATCATTCTAGAATCTTCTTCCTCGTTTCTCTAGACCATGTTACCAAAATTTTAAAGTTTTAGATAGCTAATAATCGTTGACGCACTTCTACATGATATAAAAAGTACAAGAACCAAATATATGTACACCCATATTTTATAGATATTGATCAAATTTATATTTTTTCTGCTTTACCAGTTATAATCTCAACACTATATAGTGTACGAACAACTTTGAATATTGATCATTGGATCAATACTCGTGAATCCCATCATTTCGAGCTGTTGGATCTTCTTTTCTGTTCAAGCATCTAGAAGATTCTATTGATAGTCTACATCACAATGAATGCTATGCACAAAACTCAAATAACACTTACCATTCTATAATATTCTCCCCCATTTCTCTAGACCATGTTACCAAATTTAAGTTTTAGATAGCTAATAATCGTTGACCTCTACATGATATCCAATAGCTAGAAATGCTAGGATTCGCGAATCTTGATCCAACGGTCAACATTCAAAGTTATTCGTACACTATATAGTGGTAAGATAAGATAAGATAAGATCATGTAGAAGTCAACGATTATTAGCTACGAGGGAGAAGATTCTAGTATGATGGAGAAGTGTGTTTTGAGGTTGGTGCATAACATTTATTATGCTGAAGACTATCAATACAATCTTCTAGATGCTAGAATGGAAAAGAAGATCCAATAGATGGAAATGTTGGGATTCATGAGTCTTAATCCAACGGTCAATATTCAAAGTTATTCGTACACTATATAGTGGTAAGATATCTATCTCTATCTCTACTACTACAATGGAGCAGTTTTGAATTGGATCCATGGCACCAATCCTAACAGTTGGGCTGTTAGATCCAATAATGGTCTAGAGAAGCTGGATTCGTGTTGAATAGTACCTAGAGCAAACTCCACCATGCATGTTCTAGAACCATCATGCCACCACCCCCAAAATTTCATAGCATAGTAGGCTGTATTCTCTCTACTACTATCGTAGACCAGTTTTGAATTGGATCCATAACACCAATCTTGACCGTTGGGCTGTTAGATCCAATGGTACAGAGCACCTGATTTCGTATTGAATATATAGTACAGACCTAGAGAAAATTCCACCATGTTCTAGAACCATCATGTCACCACCCCAAAATGCATAAATTAAGTCTATTAATAATAACTATCTACACATATTGAGAATACAACCTACTGTGCTATGAAATTTTGGGGGTAGTGAAATGATGGTTCTAGAACATGGTGGAGTTTGCTCTTGGTACTATTTAACACGAATCTAGCTTCTTCGAACCATTGCATCTAACAGCCCAACGGTCAGGATTGGTGCTATGGATCCAATTCAAAACTACTCAATTATAACAATAGAGATAATTTTATATAGTGATGATATGTCAAGCGTCTATTATCTGAGTCTCACGTGCAGGGCATGTGCAATTTACTAATAGTGGTAAGATACGAATAACTTTGAATGATGACTGTTGGATCAATACTCGTGAATCCCAATATTTCCAACCGTTGGATCTTCTTTTCCATTCGAGCATTTAGAAGATTCTATAGATAGGCTTCAGCAGAATGAATGTTATGCACAAACCTCAAAACACACTTCTCCATCATACTCCTAGAATCCTCTCCCTTGTTTATCTAGACCATGTCACCAAAAATTTCAAGTGTTAGGTAGCTAATAATCTTTGACTTCTACATGATGATACAAAGTACAAGAACCAAATATACACCCATACTTTATATATGTTGATCAAATTTATAATTTTTTGTGTTTTACCTATTATAATTTTATATAATGATGATATGTCATATGTTTATTATCTAAGTCTCACGTGCATGGCACGTGCAATTTACTAGTAGCCTACAATGTATGAAAATTCTTGGGTTTCAGTCCGAAGGACCAATAAGGTCGGGGTCATATATATCGATACCCTAGCTACACTTTATGATACGGTTCTTACATCGGGTAGATGGGTGCATCTTGGCATAGTAAACAATGTTGACCGTGGGAGTTTCAGACAATTATGAAAGAATATTTTTCACTTTTCCAAGTGATTATGAGGATGTTTCGTACTAGTAAAGAAATCAGAAGAATTTGGCTCGGAATGCGACAAGCGCGACATGTTTCCAGACATTGCGGAGCATGCATGTTTTCCTTGTGATTCCTAGGTTTGTCTGCCTAAATTAGTTCAAATGAGTTGGCATATGCATATGCGCATCGTTTAGCTAATAAACCCAAGTTCACTCAGCCGTTTCGCTCACTATAGTATATGGGCCCCAATCATACAAATAACTTTAAATGCTGACCATTGGATCAATTATTTGATGTATTTACACGAATTTGAAATATTTATTTATTTTTTATGAGGGCCACGACTGGCAGCTAGCACCACCCCAATTTTCTTTTTCATCTATCTGCCACCGTACTAGACTCTGAATTTTCTTCACAAGCTGCACACGCCACCGTCCCATTGCATTCGATGCGTGCTGCTTTTCGAGCCTTCCTTTTAATACTACTCGGGAGGTGAGCCAAGCGCGATTCAGCACTCAATTTTCGCGTGATATTAGCGGGATCTTCTAGTTCAAAATTTTAGAGGATTATTGGCGGGACCCTCCCTTCTATCTTTCCCAAAATTTAACCCTTCCTTCACTTCTTAGTTCTCGACAAACGCTAGCTACCTCCATACTAACGGGGCCTCTCGCTCGCTCGCCTGCCTACTCCACAATCCATACTCACATCATCCTCTATCCCATCCCTCCTTAGCCGACTTCCAGGTCGCCGGAGTCTACTCAGCGACACCGTCATCCACGCTATCATCGTTGCTTCATCGCATCTGCTTCCCCTACTCAGAGTGTCAGCTTCCCCACCACCCCAACCGAGAAAAGAAGGCAACTGCTAGTCATCAAGTCAAATTGGTTATCTCGCACTAGTACGAAGCCTCGCCAGCCCAATGATAACCCCCAACAATTCTCCCCAGACAATGGTTTGCCTCCATTTTGCATATACGCGCGTTGTCGTTATGCGTTTTATTTTTTAGAGTAGTTCAGCCTTTGCTTGCCCTATCTTGTCATACTATTATATATTTTCTATAAGGCATGGAAGATGATGTACTGCCGAAATATCCCCTGTCTTGCCAAGGAATCCCGAAGAGTTTTGGACATGCGGATCTAGCCCTGCTTGGCACAACACAACTGGTACAGAAACATGGCCTGGTCGAGTACCCTAAACATGGCTATTTGTTGCATCTTGCATGTTATTTACTGATTGATTTGCTGCATTGCAATTTGCAGAAGCAAGTGCATGATCATGTCCCTGCCAAGGAGGTTCACAGCACAGATATTCAGCGTGCCAGTGATACAGCCATTTCTACATACCAAACCGAAGTATGGTGCATGGCCGAAGCTAAGATTAGGCTTCTCCAAAAGTATTTGGACACAACCACTCGGCAGATCAGAGAATTGAACCGAGGATGCATTTCTTCTATTGAAGATGGCCTTGATGCTGCCGCTGATCTTCAGAAGTTAGTCGCTAAAAATCGTGTTCCCAATTCGGCTGATGCAGATGTCAATGAGATCAACGTGACGTTTTTGGAACAGGTGAAAGCACGAGCAAAGATTCTCCACGCATCTTTGCAGGCAGATGATTTTCGAAGGGTGATGAAAGAGCCTCCATGCGAATAGATTGTTATTTTGAATAATGAGGATGACTTTCGTTGTGTTGTCAGCCTAATATTTTCTTTGGCACGCTGTATGAAATGGTACTGTACCTAATTGCTGCATCTGGACAATGTATCCTAGTCTCATTTAGCCATTCAGAAAATGGAAAAGCCTTATTTTGCACTTTTGTTTAGATCTGTATAAACACGTTTTTCGTAAATTAACACATTACCATGAAAGGTAGTTCATGCCCATTACCATGAATAAAATCATGCACTATATACTTGTGTGGCCCTAAATTCAAACTTTTAGACTGCAGCAGTAGATCGAGTACAAAAAAATCAACTGAGCGACAAACCACAAGCCGAAATCACCTCTTCCACCAAGCAGTGCGCCAGAAACACTCGCCACAATGGGCTCCTGTGTACAAAAACGGTACTAAATTTTTATCTCGCCCTTCGATCCAGAAACAACGTGCCAAAGGACATTCCTCAAAATGGTTTCTCTTGTAAATTCCCACGCGCCACACAATTCAAAGTTTCAAACATACTAGTACCACCCGCACCCTTCGAGTCGAATCCCTCGAGATCACCTTGCACGACCATGGCCGTGCTCCTTCCGTCCCATCTCCCTCATAGCCTCTCCACCGACATGCCACTATAGCAACCACGAAGATGTTTTACCAGCTCCTGACGCTGGCCCCCACCAGATCAGGTCCTCTATACATGATGTCCATGGCGCCGGAGCTGGCTCAGCAACGCATCGCAGCTTCGTTGGATCCACTTCCCCGACTCCACGGCACCGGATCTGCTTCCTCGACCTAGTCCATGGCACCGGAGAGATGGGGAGGCAAACCATCTCAAGGGTGAATGGCGAGGTCGTAGCTCACAATAAGTCTGACAAAGGCACGGGAAGGAAATCGCGTAATCGCGGTCACAAAGGTTGCCACCATACACTTCATATGCTCTTTACCAATTTGATGTCTGAAAGTAGTTCATCGCTTGTTTCACTACATTCTCGCACTGAGTTTTTTATCTTATACTCCGACATTTCTTGTCGAGGCATCGTATAAGCATATGTCTGTCATTGTTCCTTCAGAGGTTTCAACTGCTTGCTAGCACTGTACTAACTTGCTCTTCTACACACACCTCGCTCTTAAATCTCATAAGATATATTTTTTGCTAATGCATGTAAGGTGATTTGCGGCTGCCTGTTGAGGAAGAACGGAAGATTAGGGAAGATAGATTATTAAAGAATTTTAAATATGCAAGGTCGCTTGGCCCGCAGAGAGTTAGATCTTTCGTAGCTACCACCACCAATCATGAAGTCCAGGATTCGGATGCAGAATTTTATCCTCAAGATCAACAAAACCTCGAGGGAGACCTGACTCAGGAAGATGGATCAGTCACGAACCCCCTCCCTAATCCGCATGCTTGTCCACTGTCCAAGGTGCTTGATCTATCTTGTCATTGCGATATTTGTTTCATCTTCCATGTTTCGTACCTCAATTCCCACCAAATGTTGTGCAATGCCATCTACTTAGTTCATGCATCATATATGTTCAACATATCTTGCTTTACTGTTCTTATGTTCTATCTGCGTCTCATTTTACATAGGACTTTGATAGATTAATGCATCACTTCTATGTGTTAGGAATCAGCTGGTTCACCTAAGACCCTTCCAGGTACCAGCAGGGAGAAAAACTATGATCGGCAAGTGTCTGATTCAGCATTAGTTTCTGTTGATGAACAATATTTCGAGGGAGACCTGACTCAGGAAGTTGGACCCGTTGATGACCTCCCTGCTAGTCCGCCAGCTTGTCCACCCCCAAGATGCTTGCTCTATTTTTTAATTGAGATATCTGTTGCATTTTCCATGTTTTTTATTCCAATCCCACCAAATATTTTGCAATGCCCTCTGCCTAGTTCATGCATCATATATATAACACATTTTGCCTTACTATTCTTCTGTTCCATGTGCATCTCATTACATATAGAACTATAACAGATTGAAGTATTTTTTATATGTGTAATGAATCAGCTGGTTCATGTAAGACACGTTCAGGTACCAAACGCGAAGCGTCGACAAGCGGTCCCACTAATGCTACCGGTGGAACACAAACACACGCCGTGAAATACAATAAACAAAAATCAGGAAACTCACATACGGCTAAAAAGTGTCGTCTTGGCGGCACACCACAAGTTCCAACAGTAGTAGACGCAGCAAATACCATCCCACACATTCTACAATCACCAATTGCCAATCAAAATACCCAACAACAATTGACAGCCGAACCAGTTTTGACCTCTACTTGCCTAACACTGCTGGCACAACACCAACAAGCTAGCGATGATCACCAACCTGTTGATCAGCCCATCGCCAAACAAGGTATGTGTTACAAGGATTATCGATGCATGCTTCCTTATATATACCGTGCAAGCTTGTTGTAATGGTTGAATTGGCAGCTACACGAAGATTTAAGAAAAGGGGGCCAGCCATAGGAAAAAAGCTTAAGGCTAAAATTTCCGGAACGCAATCTAGATATTGCATCAATTCTATTGTGCCTGGCAAGCGAAGGCCGGAAGATCCAGAAGAATCCTCTTTTCTAACATCCGAAATAGGCGTTTTTGTCAGGAATGATATTCCCATCTTCACATCATTCAAGCTCCACCAACAGACCCCTAACCATTACAATTCATTACTGCAGAAGTGACATGTAAGTCATGGTCCTCTGTCGCATGCATTCAAGCTTGCTCTTGGTTCTATTCTAAGTCACATAACACATCAAATGTTCCATTCTTGCCGACGGAAAAAATTCAACTTCGATCAGGATAATGAGGATGTAGAGTATGTTCTCATGGACATGTTCTCCTGTTCTTTGCGCTAGCAACGCCATAGGATAAAGAGTAAATACTGTGATGGTAAGGCAAGCAAGGATATTCAAAGAACGAATCCTATGGAACAAACTATGACTGACCAACACTGGATAGATCTTCTCGATCACTGGTTTGATCCAAAGATTACTGTATGGTTTGTGAAGACTGATACCATATCACATTCAAAATTCCTATTTGCACATCTGTATCATTAGTCTCCTTTTGCAGATGAACGCTAACAAAAACAAGAGAAACCGTGCCGCACAATGCTTAATAAACCGAACTGGATCTCGTGCATTGGTTGGCCACCTAAGCGCAATAGTAAGAATACTTAGTTTTTAATCTTCTACGGACTTTGTGCTTATTATATTTTGATAATGTGTTCTGCCCACTTTGCAGAAAGGTGCGATAAGTCTGCAGCAAAAATTCCATGCATGCCAGACGAGCAAAAAAGAAGGGCTCAATCCCTCCGCTGAGAGTGTTATTGTAAGTCTTCTGTTCGATTGATATTTTGTGATTACACACCCGAAGTGATTTATGTAATACCCCGTCCACTCCTGGGCCCAGGGGGTGTCACTCCTGGCAGCTTAATAGGATGGCCCCACATACCAACACTAGTCTTTTCTGCACACATTGTCCTCACTCGTGCGCACCCGGTTACCCACTTCCCGGTCGGTCACCCATCCTAGAATTGCTCTAGGCCAAGCACGCTTAACCTTAGAGTTCTTTTCGAATGAGCTTTCGGAAAAGAAGTTGCAACTTGTTTATATGGGTATCCTATCAATCCTATTAAGCCATGTGCATGGATCTCACATACACCCACCCTTTAGAAGATCGATGCCCTCATCGATCAAGCACACCCCAGGAACGTTCCCTCTTGGCACGCGTCTGTGCATCCAGTGCTGGCACATGTGCCATGCCGTGTCCACTCCGGGCCACACGCGCCATGCTCCACATGTCCCGCCACTGACCCGCACACACGCGTGTAATCGCAAGGGTCGGCTCTGATACCACTTGTAACACCCCGTCCACTCCTGGGCCTGGGGGGTGTCACTCCTGGCAGCTTAGTAGGATATCTAGACTGGACCCACAGACTAACACTAGTCCTTTCTGTGCACTTTGTCCTCACTTGTGCGCACCCGGTTACCCACTTCCCGGTTGGTCACCCATCCTAGAATTGCTCTAGGCCAAGCACGCTTAACCTTAGAGTTCTTTTCGACTGAGCTTTCGGAAAAGAAGTTGCAACTTATTTATATGGATATCCTATCAATCCTATTAAGCCATGTGCCTGGATCTCACAATTTAGATGTATAGTTAAATGTGCAACACTGTCGGAACTTCTACCTAGTTTTCTTTTTAATTTAAGTACTAGATGATTTCCAACTAATGTGAGTTTTAGTTTTCAGTTGTACAAAGAGTTGTCTTGTGTATATCATGCACCCGGCGATGAACAAACAGACAAATGCCATGTTGGCATAGTCGTGTTATTGCGTGCTAGTGATAAAATTCTTATCAGTATGATTAGATAGCTATACTTTTACTACAATATATATGATGCGTAATCAGCCATGGTAGCTTGTAAGATTTGTTCATAGACAGGTTAAATGTGTTGTCTACATGTTTCTCTGTATTAGCTTTTCTTCTCTCACCCATGTCTACCAACTGATAACCTTATAGATTAAATTGAATGAGGAGATGGCAAAACCTGGGAAAGATGGTCTGGAACAAACTCAAGAAGAATGTCTAGAAACATTTAAAATGGTATTAAACGGTGAAGGTCATCGTAAAAGCACGTTTATGCGTAATGCTGGGTTGTAGAAGTGCAAGTCCAAGCCGTCGTATTTGTCTAGTCAGGAAGAAATTGTAGCACTACGGGCTGAACAGGAAGTGCATAGACGAGCAATCGATCATATGAGACAGAAACCATTAGCATGTGATGCAGAGTTGAAGATGTTACGAGGTCAGCAGAATTCTCGAGAGCCCATAGATGAAGAGACTTGTCTAAATTGAAGATGAACCCTGACAATGACACGTGAGTACAATGGTCCTGTGAAATGGTTCCTGCTACAGAGCCCGGCTTGTGTTTGGTGGCAAAAATAGAGGGAGTATTTGTTTTGCATCATGCTTTTATATGTTTATCGTATGCTCGATGCACAAAAATCCTGTGCCCCAACCTCACTATCTCAGCCTTGGATTCATGAACCTCACAAAGGTTTTTTCTTCTTTGGACAACCGCCAAATTCAAAATCTCAATCCATCGACAAATCCTACCGCCTACCCCATTTGAATCGGAGAATATGTATCCAATTTATTTGCCAATATGGTAAGTATTTTGATGATCAATTGATGTGAATCAGCCTTAAATTCGTACTGAGGGAGTACCATTGACAAAATTAAAAAATCTTAGTCGAGCGGCAAAACCTGCAGCCAACCTTGTTTGAATCGGAGTTATCCAATTTTCATTATGGACGATAAGTTAATCTCACTCGCGGCCTTCAATTCCTTAATAGGGAGTATACCTTTTATCCAAATGTTGCCTAGACGCTAGCCAAATTCAAAATATCAGTCTACACAATTATTATGCTCATGGATGATTAGTTGATGTGACTCTAGGACTTGAATTCCTGGACAGATAACATACGGTCTACTAGCTTTTTTCTATTATTATTTTGCCGATAGCCAAATTCAAAATCTCAATCGAGCGGCAAAATCACACACTGACCTTGAAGCATTTCCTGCCCCACCGTTTCAAAAACTTTATGGCACAATCTCCCACCGGGGAGTACCATTTTTCTGTTATTTTTATTTGGCCGGTAGCCAAATTCAAAATCTCAAACGAGCGGAAAAATTACACACAGACCTTGAAGCATTTCCCGCCCCACCGTTTCAAAAACTTTGTGGCAAAATCTCCCACCGAGGAGTACCATTTTTCTTTTATTATTATTTGGTCGGTAGCCAAATTCAAAATCTCTGTCGAGCGGCAAAATAACACACCGACTTTGAAGCATTTCGCGCTCCTCCATTTCAAAAACTTTTGACTTTAAAATTCCCATTCTACCCATTGTTCAGACGCCCTATGGGCACGCTAAACTCGGTAGCTTGGGGGCACGATCGTAATTATTTTTCTAGCTAGCCCTCCCAAAATCCCAGGCTTCTCTCCTCCATGACCACCGCGCGCACCGCCTAGTGGCAATTCCACGGCTGCCGGAGCCGCTTCATCGACGCCCACCCCATCGGATCTAGTTCACCGGGTCTCTCTGCCACTCCACATAAGTTGTGGTCTCGCTGACCGCGCCTATGGCGTCATCGACCGCCCACGCTCTGCTTCCCCGCTGCCGAAAGCTACCCAACCGTACCGGAGCAGCTTCACCATTGTCCACTAGACGGGATCTAGTTCAACAAGTTCCATGTCCACTGCTCCAGACCAGCTACACGGTCGTTGCTGTTGACTGAACCGGCATCGACCGCCCAAGATCTGCTTCACTGACGCTAACAGCCACCACAACCACAGCACCCTCGGTGACCTGGACGTCACTCGCACGGTACCGACGATGCTTAGACGCCTCTCCGACCAGGGTAACCAAATCTCCAACCCATTTTTGTTTTGTCAGCGGTATAGCAGGTTCAAGCCCGTCAGAGTGAACTGCATTTTTGTAATCGTGCTAGTACATGCAAGTCACTGGGCACGCATGTTCTTCATGCTAGTATGTACAATGTCATTAGACATGTTGGTTTGCATTCACTGCTCTACAAATTTCAAGTCATGCACATGTCTGTTATATTGTCATACACATGTTCTTATCTTAGCTACTCCGTACAGCAGTAATTGCTTGCTATTGTGTAGTTCTTGCAAAATGTAATGTCCGTGGAAAATATTAGTGTGGATTCCCTGCTCCACAGTTACTAACTCTATCTGGTTATTCCTGAGCTAAGTTCCTACTATAATTTCCTCCCTAGCATCGTTTTGCTATCTTGTAGTACCCGTTCAAACTCTTCGTACTAGTTCAATTATAATTTTGTTGTTGCCATCTGGTTCTTCAAAAGCTGCAACACTGACTATTTTTTTTTCTTTGCATAGAGCTCAAAAAGGCAACACTAAACATGTTGGTTTGCATAGCCTACAGGTCCACCCGCGATGCCATTATATATTTTCTGTATCTGGTGTTAGTTCGTCCTAATCCACGACATAATTATTCTTTACTACATAGTTCATTCGTGTTTTCCATTCCTTCTCACAAGTTCTGGTATGTTGTGGTTATAATTTATATGTGGTTCATTCTTAGCTACGATAATAACTGCATGCCATTGTGTAGCTCACCGCAAATTCCGAGTCACCTAACGACTCTTGCATTCCAGGAGATACCACTGCTTCCATATATATTTGCTGAAATGACCTGGCTGGCTTATACTGAAATTCTAAGAAACACTTTGTTTGATTGCTCATTTCATTGTTGGCATACTTGTCTAATGTTTATTTGTCCCGTTCTACAGGTTTACATGCCACACCATTATATCTCGTATATGGTTCTGGTTCGTCCTAGGCAACGACATAACTATCCTCTACTATATAGTTAATTCATGGTTTGCATTCCTGCTCTATATGTTCGTATTATGTAGTTATAATTCCTATCTGGATCATTCTTAGCTATAAGTAGTTTGTCTTCTTTGCGGTATTAACTTGTTATTAGTTAGTTTCAGACTGCAATTATTGCTATCGCCACCAAAGAGGGGACTGCAAGATCATGTCTCAAGGTGGTTTTCCAATGTAGCTATCACACTCAAAGGGAGATGCAGTTGATGGATTGAGAAAGCAAATTGAGGACTCTGCTATCAACTTGATTGGAAACTGAAATGCTGAATTTTCTTTCCCTTTTGTTCATATTATGTTATATTTTTAAGAAGTTTGAAGCTGATGTAATATCTAGATAACTCGCATAGGCCATGTAGGCATTTAGTTAACACCCTCCACGAATGGCGGTACCATTACTGCGCTAGCCAGGTCGATCAGGTAACTGTATAGGGTTTTGTTATTTTCCCTTCTTTTATTGCGCCTTCCATTAACAGTAAAAGATGATCGCTAATTATACTCCTTTTATGATATTTGCACGGCCTTCAGAATTACCAAAACAGTAACGACAACTAGGTAGAACAGTAATAGGACAAAACAGTAACAAGCCAAAACAATAATGGGCCAAAACAGTAACAGTCCAGAACAATAGCAGGCCAGAACAATAATAGGCCAGGACAGTAATAGTCTAAAAATAACAAGCCAAAACAGTAGCAGCTCAAAACACCAGCAGACTAGAACATTAGCAACCCAGCACAATAACAAGACAGAACAGTAACAAACCAGAAAAGTAACAGGCCAGAACAATAATAGGCGTGAACAGTAGTAGGCCAGAACAGCAGCAACACGCACAGTAACGGGCCAGAACAGTAAAGGACCGCAACAATAACGAACATGAATAGTAGACAGCCAGAACAGTAACAAGCCAGAATAGGAAAAGGCCAGAACAATATCAGACCTTCTCAAAAGTGGGCCGTTCGTAGGCGGCCTAGGACGAGCTATGCGAACAGTGACGTGATGACCGTGGGCCTTAACAGTATCGGGCCTACTTAACGTAGGCTTTTAACGGGTCGTACAATATTCGAACAGTGTGGGCTTCTATAGGCCGTAACATTAACGGGCCTGATATTCTCGGGCTGCTGCTGGTTGCTTCTTTTAGGCCCATTTCAAATAGTGTTGGACGAAACAGTAACGGGCTATAATCTTATTAGGCTCCCCTTATGGGCCGGCCCACTTAATTATTAGCAGGCCTTGGCTGGGCCTGGCTTCTACCACGGTTTCTGTGGCTGTTAACGACGATAACTGGGCATTAACGGTGTTTTCCACATGGCATTTTGCATGACGTCAGCAGTCAACGCGGATGGCGAATAGATCTAGGACGAAACACGTTTTCGTGGCTGAAGGTGCGATCCGTCATGGTCAGAAAAAACCGTGGTAAATTCTTTTGTGACGGGTCTTTTACCATGATGGGCATCCGTCATAGAAGACTTTTTAGCCAGGAAAAATGGGCCTTCAACCATGAAAATCGTCCGTTGTAAAAGCCAAATTTTCTTCTAGTGAGCACCTGGACCCTCAGCGAAACCCACTTGCCAAGTGCGTCTCTTCTCATCTAGTCAGGAGACGCCGCCACCCACCGCCTTCACCGAGCCTTAGATGCTAGCTCGTCCTATGATCAGCCCTAGCACCCTCCATAGGGCAGTCGAGGAGGTAGCGGTGGCTGATGATGTCGTAGAGGGTAAGAAGGGTCGCAAAAGGAAGCCTAAGGCTACGAGCCAGAATCCAAAGCCTGCTTTCCGGGCCTAGGACGACCCTATAGAAAATCCCAGGAAGCGGGTGCATGAGGCAGGTACACCGATGCTCAGTGAATCGATGCTCGCGGTCGCAGGCTCGCATATGCGTCGTATTCATCATGGTTGTATATTTGTTGAGGAGCGCCGCATTCGAGATGGCGAATATTTGTACCTAGTTTACAAGGCTAAGGTGCCAAATGTGTCGGGCTTCGTCGCAGTAGCCCTCGGGGATATTTTCTATGTGTGGCATACCGACCTTTCGACATGTTGCAAGTATTCCGGTTGCACGATACCCTGGTCCGACCGTTCTCACTCAATATGGCCATGCAGATCATTAGAGACGGGACCCCAGGTATTGCGATAGTGGATCCCTACTTCATGTGTGACGCCATCTTGAGAACACATGAGGGCGTCCTAGTGGAGACTGACTACCTCTCATGCTTTCTGCAAACAAACTCGGACAAGGATGTGATTCTCATTCCCTACCATCCAGAGTCGGAGAGTTGTCACCAAGGCTACGTCATATCCTTGAATGTACAATGCTCAAACGCCTTATACCTCGACTCAGGTAGTGCGAAGAGGAAAGACTACTCCACCATAGCATCCCAATTGTCTAACAATTGTAATGCTACTTGCCTAGTCTAACAGACATGTGCATGACTTGAAATTTGTAGAGCAGCGAATGCAAACCAACGTGTCTAATGACATTGTATGTACTAGCATGAAGAACATGCGTGCCCAGTGACTTGCATGTACTAGCACGATTACAAATATGCAGTTCACTCTGACAGGCTTGAACCTGCTATACCACTGACAAAACAAAAATTGGTTGGAGATTTGGTTACCTTGGTCGGAGAGGCGTCTGAGCATCGTCGGTACCATGCGAGTGACGTCCAGGTCACGGAGGGTGCTATGGTTGCAGTGGCTATTGGCGTCGGTGAAGAAGATCTTGGGCGTTCGATGCCGGTGAAGTCAACAGCAACGACCGTGTAGCTGGTCTGGAGCAGTGGACATGGAACTTGTTGAACTAGATCCCGTCTAGTGGACAATGGTGAAACTGCTCCGGTACGGTTGGGTAGCTTTCGGCAGTGGGGAAGCAGAGCATGGGCGGTCGATGACGCCATAGGCGCGGTCAGCGAGACCATAACTTATGTGGAGTGGCAGAGAGACCCGGTGAACTAGATCCGATGGGGTGGGCGTCGATGAAGCGGCTCCGGCAGCCGTGGAATTGCCGTCAGGCAGTGCACGCGGTGGTCATGGAGGAGAGAAGCCTGGGATTTTGGGAGGGCCAGCTGGAAAAACTGCGCGGATCGGGAGTATGGAGGTGAACAGAAAAATAATTACGATCGTGCGCCCAAGCTACCGAGTTTTGCGTGTCCATAGGGCGTCTGAACAATGGGTAGAATGGGAATTTAAAAGTCAAAATTTTTTGAATGGAGGAGCGCGAAATGCTTCAAAATCGGTGTGTTATTTTGCCGCTCGACAGAGATTTTGAATTTGACTGCCGGCCAAATAATAATAATAGAAATATGGTACTCCTCGGTGGGAGATTTTGGCTCAAAGTTTTTAAAACAGTGGGACGGGAAATGCTTCAAAATAAAGATACCGATCGCACCCTCTACCTCGTTACCCTGTACCCCCTAGCGCCTCGCTGTGCCGCGTCGTGGCCGCGTCCCTGCAGTAGGCTCGCGCACCCCGCTCTATCCGTCGCGCGCCAACAGTAGCAGTAGCTCCGCGCCTCTCTGTTCCTTTGTTTTTGCCGGCAAATCCATACTTCCTCCAGCGAAATCAAAACATGGTATCTCTTCATGGTTCTCCCACCTACGTTTAACACCAAACTGTAGGTTAAACGGAGCCCTACAACCGTCGTTGTTGTCGTCGCAAGATCAACCAAGACACTAAGCAGACTGCAACTCAACTCCGAAAGTTCGTCAGTTTTGAACACCGCACGGTACCTCTGCTCCTTGCGGTTTTCCCGTCGTCCCAGATCATCTCTGGCCAAGATCTTCGCGGCCAAACCATCTCGGTGACTCCATCTTTCTAAATCCGTAAACCGCACCCAAAACCAAGGTCTGAACCTCTCGGAATCTTCCGATAAAGTTCGCGGATTATCACCGTTTCGGCGCGACACAAAGTAAGTTCAGTTTCGATAGTCTAGATGCACGCACACCCTTGATATTCCTCTGTTTCCCGTCGATACAGTTCAGATATGTTGAAGCGACCTTAACAGATTATGTTCTCAGTAGATCCTTCTTCCTTCTATCGAAAACCATGCATGAAACCAACCTATACATCGCACTAAATCATCTACTCCCTCCGATCCAAATTAATTGACTTAGGTTTATCTAGATTCGGATGTATCTAATACTAAAACATGTCTAGATAAATTCGAATCTAGAAAAATCCAAGTCAATTAATTTGGATCGGAAGGAGTAACGAATTTCGCAGTAATTTCTGAATTCATTCGTCAGTCTGAATCGCCTCAGTTCATTGTCAGTTTTTGGTGAACACAGACCTCCTCTAGAGAAATAGTAAACAGAAAGTCATAGATCTAAGTGAGGTCTCCAACATTACTTTTCACACCTATGTCAAATTCGACTCCGTGTTGTCTCGAGCATCCTCGCAAAATGGCTTCAGCTAGCAGATTCTGCGTAGACAAATTTCCGTTCGTAAGCCAAACTCTGAAAACATTTTCTACCTAACCCCCTAGAGTTTTGTTTTTCCCAACTCACAGTCCCCGCGCAGTCTACTTGTCATACCCTTAGCCCCACCAAGTAAACCACGCATAGTCAGTGCGGCGGCCCATCAGTCAGTGACGGCCGCTAGAAACAGTTCGGTACAAAAGCCCCAGAACTTTTTCCCAATAATATTTTCTTTCAGAAAATGTTTATATACAAATTAATTCATATCTTTTTATTGGTTAGTTCAAATGCAATGTTTTATATATCAATCTTGATAAAAAAAATATAAAGATTAATAATATGCTATTCAAAATATTACTTGGGCAATTTAATATTTCAATTTTTTTAAATACTATTAAATACCTATTTCTTAATAAATTAATAAATTTAATTCCGTCATTCCAAATTCGGCAAATAATATGTCTAAATCGATCAGCGCGATGAGCCTGTTCTATTTATGTATTTCATGATATGAATTGAAACATGCATCAAATAAATATTAAATATTCAGAACTGTTATGGGAGCTGTTCGGGATATACTTTCTGGGTATCCTTACTGTACCTCGCTGACCAGGGTGACCTACTTCGGGTTAGTGCTATGCGTCACAGGCGGCCCAGTCAGAGAGAAGAGACGGAGTCCAGTCCGGCTACGGAAATTCCTAGAAGAATTACTGACGTAGGCCTGTGTAGATGCTTCTAGTCTAAGATGTAGTCTGTAACCAACTCTTAGTCGTAGCCGGATAGGTCTCTCCTGTAAGCTCTAGGCCGGATATCTATATAATCCTTCCTTGGGACCAGCCTTTAGGGCATCTACAATAGTCTACAATCTCAACTCGCACTGGCGAAACCCTTGTAACCCATATTCCGGTTTTGTCGTATTACTGGATTGCTAGCAGGAGTAGGATCCGTCCACAGTCGGCAGATTCGAACCTGGGTAAACTTATGTGCTCACTGTTCCGGAACACCATACAACTCATACCCCTCTCTCCCGCAAACTCCGAGAACCCCCTCATGGTGTAGTTATCCTCAGTCTGACGACAGTTAACGCCCACCGTGGAGAAAGTGAGCTTCAGATCTGTGTTTCGAGCGGAATTTGCAAGAATCGGAATAGGCGAGACAATCAGCGTCGGTCGCATCCTCTACGCCAGCAACGTACCTCTCATTCTTCTCGATGATACCTCGATTCCTGGTAGAAAGGTCATGACTAGCTACACCATCATTCTTTCAACGAGATCAATGTTTATCTCGGTTTCACTAAAACTGCCCTACCCACCCCAGCGGTGATGACAGAGGCAGAAGAAGTTTCGGGATCCACTTTGTCCACGGAGGCGGTAGAGTTCCGGATCCCGGAAAACCCTAATCCCACCCATCCCGCACCTGAAGTGGAGATATTGGAGAAAGCTCAGCCTAAAGCA
Source organism: Avena eriantha (assembly GCA_910589775.1). Classification (NCBI taxonomy): domain Eukaryota; kingdom Viridiplantae; phylum Streptophyta; class Magnoliopsida; order Poales; family Poaceae; genus Avena; species Avena eriantha. The sequence goes on from OU342742.1 coordinate 420,602,328, forward strand.
GATCTTCATGGGAAGGTCGGATCTGAATTGAATCTCCCTAGCGAGATTGAATCTCAAAACGATCTCCCTAGCAAAGTCAAATCTCAGGAGGAGCAAAGCAATAACAACTCTATATCCGTCTCTACCGATGCTCGAGCATGATAATCTTTCCTGAGGCACACATTGAGGCGTATGATGCTGCATGACGCCAGCATTGAGGAAATCCTTGTGACCATCTAGTGTTTCGAGGAAGCTAATGAAGAAAGCCGCAACTACCTCAGGGTGCACACAACGTTGGATCCGGATCCGGCTCTGCCAATGCTAAAGATGACAACGACTCAGTGTTGGAGAAAATCATAACAAACGTCGACTTATCGGCATCCTCGGGTGACTCCATGATGTCGGCAAATTTCCGGAAGTTCTCCGCAGAATATGAAAAGGAGTTCAACTCCAAAGCTGTAGAAGAAGGAGAAGCTATGGATGAAGGATCCGGAGAGAACTCTCCCAAAGCACAGGATGACATGGATCTCGGAGAAAATCCCGACACCCAAATGTCCGAAAGTACTGATCAGATCTTGACTCTAGGAAACGGACCCAAAGTCGTCTTTGCCACTAGCGCTGCTAAGAGGGCAAAGAAGAAGAAGAAGAAGACTCCAGTGAAAGATGCTCCGGCTGAGGAGGCAATCGCCGAAGAATACGAAGAGGACTAGGATGGAGTTTTAATCCCAGATGAGCCGAAACCCACTCCGATGGATGGACACGTGGTTACCCCTGGTGCCCGTAAAGTCCTCGGAGGCGCACTTACTACACCAATCCCCACTGATGCAGACCTTATGTAACACCCCTAGTTTTACTAATAGCAATTAGGGTATGGTTTTGTGCATCATGAGCATAGCATTCATATCATGTCTTGACAAACATTGCATCAAGAGAACTAAGAAACCTTAACCCTAATATTTTCCCTCTTTCTTGAAACTTATTCAAAAGGGTGGCTTCTATATTTTGAAAAAACTCAAAATCTATGTAGCCCAATCAGTATCAAGGGCCCTTGAGTGTTTTTGTTATATTTTACAAACCTCTGGTATTTTTAAAATGTTAAAAATAGAAAAGAGTTTGAAAATATAAACAAAGAATTAGAAACAGAAAAATAAAAATGGTTTTCTAAAATAAAAATAGAGATCCTAGCCTAACAGGCCGTGTAACCCAGCTAACCCTCCTGCTAACCGTCGCTCAGCGCGCTAGTTAGTAGCCACCTCGCAACCTTTGCCAGGGCCCGTCTTGGCCCAACCGCAGCCCAACCGCCCCGTACCCCTCTATCGTTCTTCCTCTTTCTTCTTCCTCGGACAGAAGAGCCGCGCAAGCTTTTGCATGACACCGCCAGCGTCGTCCGATGCAGCATTGTGATGCCCGTCTCCTTGCCGTTTCTTGGAGATGGATAAGGACCACGCCGACCCGTGCCACTTCCCCTACTTCAGTCTTCCTCTCCCATTCTCTCTACCTCTCCTCCCCAGCAACTTGAAACCCTAGCCGATGAGCTCCGTCGTGCGCCTCTGTTCTAGCCATCCCCGATCCCAGCTAAGGATCCCTGGAGGTTCACCATTCTCTATTAGGTATCCTCGCTAAAGGACACGCCTGTGGGAACTCAGAGTCTAGCTAATCGAGCCCTCATGTCCGAGGTCCGGTCACCGCCTCCATCGTCAATCGCCGCCATTTACGTCCGTCTTCGGGCTCGCCGTCGCTGCCAACACACTCAGGGTGAGCTAGTGCCTCCTCCCGGCCTTTTCTTCGTCTCGCGTGTGCCCTAGTTCACCGTGTCACCGAGCGCTGCCGCATGGGCTCCGCTCCTATCATCGCTGGCGAGGTTTCCGTCCGCCCCAGGTTCCCGCGCCACCTTAGTTATGTAGCTCGTGCAGCTACGCTTCTGATCCGTGTAAGGACGCACCTGTGCACATGCCGTAGAGCCGCTGCGGGATGGTCGCCGGCATCGGTTGACCTCCACCGTGCGCTCAGCCCTGGGTCAAACCTGCTGAGGGGCCAAGGCTTAGGTGGCCTGCTGATGTGGCCTCGGTCCCACTCGTCAGTCTCACTAGCTAGTCCCTGCTATGGTGTAAAAGGGTTTAACGCTTGTGATGAGATCAGCCTGAGATCAGTGCGACGTAATAAACCCTTTAATCTTTTTCAGAAATTGTAGAAAATGAATAAATACTAGAAATTCAATAATTCATTTTAAGCCAAAAAAATATGTATAATATATCAAAATGTTTAGAAAACGAGATCTATCCAATAGACTTATAATCATGTATTGTTCAACAACTTCAATTAGAAGGACAAATGAACCCCCGCGGGTGATTTTAAGGTTCCCCCTGTTTTAGGGTTTGTACCCCTTAGACCTTGTTTAATTTGGCAAAGCATGTATTAGGGTTTCATTTCAATACAACATAACTTGTCATAGCATCATCCTTGCTTGAGCATTGCATCGATGCTATGTGTTGATTGTTGCTTTTCTTTCCGGTGTTTCTGTTTCTTCTCGGTAGACCTCGGAGTTGATGTGAGCAACGATATCGAGTCCAACATTGAAGACCGAGATCAACACCATCAAAGGTTAACAACGAATGATGCTAATAAGATGAACCTGAAGTTCTATATCTGAGTATCAACAGGCAAAGGAAAGCAAAACCCCACACATGATAAAGTCCTATGCTTTCAAAGTATTTCATTCTTGCCATGTGCATACGATTCCAAAGTCTTTTATGGTAGTTAGTTTAATCCTATCTGATGCATGTTTCCTTTATAGCCTATACTCCCTGACCCACTGCTCCTAGCATAACTAGGGTCTGGCTTATGAGCTTCATTAGAGCTGCTATATCTGTTGTGCTTAGCCATGCTTAACTATTACCGTTGGTCCATCCGGTTGATGAATCAGAGCTACGAATGAACCTAGTATGACAAGATGACGTGGTATGATTAGAGATGAATGTTAAACATGCTAAGGCTTGTATGGGAGGCCACAGTGGGTTGTGGTTTTTGCTCTCCCATACTCGCCACCACTAGGATTCGAGTTCTTGCCTCTTGAACCAAGACGAGCGTACAGCCACACGGGGGCCTAGAAACCCCCTCGACCAACTAACTTTCCTAGTAGATTCCATGAGTCACATATTTCGGGCATTCCATTCGACATATGCATTCTGGTCGTTCTTGAAGGAGGTGCATTCATACAGGTAGGTAAGCATGGCAGGGAATGGGAGAGGCACAGCCTCCGTAATCTCAAACCCTGTTCACATCTCTAGGGACCGACTTCGGGACTTGACCATTACGGTGGCATCTCCTTAGGGTGTGACTCGTGCTCTTGGCGAAAGCAAGGTAAAGGTAGTGTCCAACCGCTCTCTACCGGCCTTCCAAGGAAGAGGGCTAACGATATCTGGCATTAAGAGGAGGTTGGTAGTGTGGGTAAAGTTGTGCACCCCTACAGGGTAATAATATTTTCGAAAAGCTATGTCCACGGTTATGGACGACTTGGGAACAGATTCTATGATCATAGAGAAGAATAATCTAATCGTAAAACTTGACAAGAGATGTGAGGTGTGCATAAGGATGCTTCCTCAGGGATCGAGGGGGTGATCCTAGTTAGTAGGTTCAACTGATAAAGATTCGATGGATATCAAAAGAAGATCAAAGCTAGAGATATCTTTTTCTTATCCCCTTTTCAAAGTTCTATTTAGTCAAGCTTCTCCTACCTCTTTTACAAAGAAAGCTAGATTTATGCAAAATATCCCCACCATCCATAAGTCTTGCGGAGTACACCCTGTACTCAGCCTTGCTTTGTTGATACTTTTACAGAAAGTAAGTGTTACCATAGAAGATGAGTTTGTTCCAACACTGACATCGATGAGTAGCTTGGGGTTCTTGGTCGGCAGCCTAGAATCTATAGATTGGGACATCATCGTTATGCTTCAGGTTAGGCGTAAAGCTACTTACCATCTGGGAATTTCTAGCAAAATATTATCCATTATCAAAATCTTTTGGAATCAGGCGTCTTATAATGACTTGGAAAAATCGTTTTAATGAAAGACTAGCAAGAGCTTATATCACATTTAAAGACTTACTATGACTATGTCCGCATCATGATTTACCTGAATGGTATTTATTGCATATCTTTTATGGCGGTTTAATTGAACCTAATAAAATTGAACTAGACTCTTTCACGGAAGGAGCCTTTATGAATCTTCCTATACCTAAAGCTTGGGCTTTACTGAATAGAATTCGTGATCATAGAGTTTCATGGAATTTTGGTCTAGGAAGTTAAGGAGGCGTAGAAATAGAACATGATTGCATTCATGACTATAATAAAAAAGGCCATGTTAAATAAATATCTAAAGAACTTTATTTGGATTCAGATCTTGTGTTGCAAGTTGTTAAAGCTTTTATAGAACATATTAAAGCTCCAAAACAGGGACCGGTCAAGTATGATCAACCACTGGAACATGAGAAGAAAAGATGAGATAAAGCAACACTGGCCTGCTTAGAACCAATAAATGAGGTGCCTTTTTCTAACACTACACAAAAGCATATTCTTGAATATAAATAGGTCAAAGCAGTACAGGATAAAAAGGAAGAAGAAAGTATGCCAGAAGTCGTGGAACATCTGGAAGAAACCAAAGATGAAGAGGTTACCAAGGAATCAATTATGGCTGTGTACACACATTGTAACATAGTTGAACTTGATGAAGAGACTTTCGTATTGGTTGAAGGTAAAACAAAGGTAAACGATGTCGGTAAGCCTATTCTTCCCTGCATATTTAAAGAAACCTCGCATTATGGTTTATGTGATCTTAGCACCGAAGTTAATGTTATATCTTATGATTTCTACTTAGAAATAAAAGAAGAAGTAGAACCGGCTACAATTGAAAATACCGATACGACAATTATGTTAGCCAATAAAAATCTTAGAATTCCAATGGGAGTAGTTGAAGATGCAACTGTCACAATTGGCAATAAAAACTTTCCTATCGATTTTGTAGTTGTTGATATGCCAGCTGACACTCTTTGCCCTATTATATTTGGAAGAAACTTTTTGGGTGATATAGTTGCCTATGTTAATTTCAAGAAGGAGATTGTGTCTCTTAAGCTTAGGGAATGGAAAATAAATTCCATTTTTCCAAATTTAAAGACAGGCCTCCACAAATACAAGAAGAAGAGGAAGAGAGAACTATTGAAGAAATGGTGACTCGTTTCTTTGGTAATCAAGAAGAAGAAATAAATAAAGATCCAAATTATGAAGAAATAGTTATGGAGGACAAGTCCTTGAAGAACTAGAAGATGAATTTGATTCACTTCCCATAATGGGACCTCCAACTAATGATGCTTTTGAAGAGCCAGAAAAGAGAGGGGACAAGGAACTACCACCCCCAGAGTTGAAGACTCTATTAGATAATCTCAAATACAGGTTTCTAGATGATACAAATAAATTTCTTGTTATTATCAGTGCTAAACTTTCAGGAAAAGAAGAACTTATGGAGATACTTAAGGAGCATCGCAAGGCCTTTGGGTACTCAATGGATGACTTGAAGGGCATAAGTCCCATGACAGCCGTCCATCGAATATTCAAGGAGGAAGGTGCTAAACCGGTTGCGGAATTTAATAGAAGATTGAAGCCTGAAATGAAAGAAGTGGTAAGAAAAGAAATTGTACGCCTACTAGACGCAGGTATAATCTATCATGTTAAAGAAAGTGAATGGGTAAGTCTTGTTCATTGTGTCTCTAAGAAGGGCGGTTTCACTGTTGTTCCTAAGGAAAATAATGAATTGATACCTATTAGAACTATTGTTGGGCATAGGATGTGCATAGACTTCAGAAAATTAAATAAAGAAACTAAGAAAGATCACTATCATTTACCATTCATAGGTCAAACTTTAGAGAGGTTAGCAAACCATACTCATTTTTGTTACTTGGATGGAAACTCTGGTTTTTCTCAAATAGATGTTCATCCTGATGACCAACTTAAAACAGCTTTCATTAGTCCTTATGGTTTACATACTTACCGATGTATGCCTTTTGGTTTATGTAATGCCCCGGCTACTTTTCAAAGATGCATGACTGCTATTTTTGCTGATTTCATAGAACTTATAATGGAAGTATTTATGGATGACTTTTCTGTGTATGGAACTTCGTTTACTAGTTTCTTGGCTAATCTCAAAAGAGTTTTGCAGCGTTGCGAAGAAACCAATCATGTTCTAAACTGGGAGAAGTGCCATTTTATGGTCAAAGAAGGTATAGTCCTTGGACACAAGGTATCAGGTAAGGGAATTGAAGTTGATAGAGCTAAGGTTGAGGCAATAGAGAGAATGCCACAACCCAGGGATATTAAAGGTATAAGAAGTTTCCTTGGTCATGTGGGTTTTTATAGAAGGTTCGTTAGAAATTTCTCTGGAATATCTAAACCTTTGACTAACCTCCTGCAAAAGGGAGTAAGATTCAATTTTGATGATAAATGTCGTGAAGCCTTTGATAAACTCAAAAATGCTTTATATCATGCTCCAATTATGAAACCACCTATCTGGGATACAACCTTTGACTTAATATGTGAAGCTAGTGATGATGTCGTAGGAGTCACTCTGGGACAACATATTGGTCACAGATTTAATATTATACATCATGCTAGTAGAACTCTAAATGGTCCTCAGAAGAATTACCCAAAGGAATAAAAGGAATTATTTGCTATATTTTTCTCTTGCGATAAATTTCATTCTTACATAGTTGATGCAAAGGTAAGAGTTCATACAGATCGTGATGGTTTAAAAGAACTCCTTGATAGGAAAGAACATAAGTCAAGACTGATCAGTTGGATTATATCACTTCAAGAATTTGAGTTGTAGATTATGTAGAGGCAAGAAACAAAAATGTTAGATGCAGTGTCCATGATTGCCCAGCAAGACACAAATCTTTTTGAGGGTAACTTTAGTCCTGGTGATTTTTGTTTACGAGAATTATTCAACGAATTAAGATTAATTCCTTCAAGGGAGAAGAAGTCTTTGATGTTGGAGGAACTTTCTCATCCCCGAATAAGCAAATGGTAAGTGTAAGGTAAGTGTTCTTACCCAAATAAGTGATTTTTTTCACAAATTTTACTCCTAAAAATTCTTCCTTTGAATTCCTTGTGTTTTTCTAAAGTTTTAGAGGGTTTTTATCAACTATACTGGCGGAACTATATGACCGGAGAGGGAGCTCCCGCCGTATAGTTGGTCGTTAAACTCTTTTATCATCTTTGTGAAATTGTTTTCGTTATCTGAGCCTATACGGTCGCAACTATACGACCGGAGCCAAATTCCTGGCCATATAGTTGGTCGTTAAACTCTCAGATACTTTTGATTTTTCGTGTTTGTATCTATACGGTCGCAACTATACGACCGAAGCCAAAATTCTGCCGTGCAGTTAGTCGTTAAACTCTCGGACACTTTTGATTTTTGGTGTTTGTATCTATACGGTCACAACTATACGAGCGGAGCCAAAAAAACTGGTCCTATAGTTGGCCATTAAACTCTCATACACTTTTCGTTTATTCATCTAAAAAAACTTATTGTCGGTTCTGAGTCATGATTTAATCGACCTGGACTTAAGATATTTGGAAATATCTGCCCGAAACCAACTATACGGCCGTACCTATACGGGACGACCCGTATAGTTGGTCGTTACACGGCAGGAGTCTTCCAAATCCGTGATTTATTTCCCTATTTTGTTAAGATTCTTTTCTTGGATGACAATTTGGTGTTTCTCGTGAGTTTTACCGACTCTGGCCCCCTTATATACTGCCATTGTCTCTCTCTCTAATCATAATCTCCAGAAACCAATCTACCTCTTATTTATACGTGAGGGCTCTCAACCGAGGGATAGAAGTCAAGAAGAAAAGCTCCTATGGAGATCGGGAGCAATAGCGAGCAAGGCAAGGAGATCAATACCATCCCTATAGAGTTCCTCGACGCCGACCATGGGTGTCAGAAAAGGGATTTGAAGGCCCTAGAGCTGAAGATTGAAGAGTTGGACAAGGAGAAGCCAGGGACACCCAAATACCTTCGCTTGTTGCGAACTTATCTTGATAAACTTGATGAAGATATAAAGAAGACAACCGAAGCAGGTTTTTCTATAAGTCTTAAGGCGCTACAAACACTTCAAGATAACAATGAGTTCATTAAAGAACAAGTGAAAGTGCTGGAGAGGAACAATCTTTTCTACAAGCTGCGTGTTAAAGAATTAGAAGCTGTCAATCAACCCCTCCGCCTTAGGATGGCTCGTGAGGAGAAGATACCACGTGCCATGGCGCCACAATGATATACGACAATCACGGAATCAAATAATCGCAAGGGATTATTTGATCCTGCCTGGCTTGATTCCAAGCTTGGGGAGATCTTTAAGACCTTGTAATCTATCTTATAAGTTTTTATTATTTTTGCATTAGTCAAACTAGCAATAATGTTTGCATCATTAGAATTCCCTTCAGGAATAGTCGATCCCTTTAATGAAATTTATTATTATATATGGAGCAATATTGAGTTTGTGCTTGCTTTAATGATATATGAATGGCTTGAGTATGATTTTACTTGCACTTGATGGTAACAATAGGAGTCTTCCACACATTGGTATTAATGGAACACATAAAGATAATTTGGTCAATATGATGTAAGTCTAAGGTTTGATTTACAATGAAAAAAAATTATCTATAAAATTAAGTTGAAAAAGAAACCTTGAACAAAATAAAATGAAAGTGCTATCAAAATAGAGTGAGAACAAGTCGAGGTAGAATCTCCAAGTCATAAGAATGCTTCATATACAGTTGGAATTTGATAATTGAGATTGTTGAACTTTGAATTCCTACATAAGGTGGAATATATGGCTAGCTCCTTTGCACAACACCTAAAACAAAAGTGTGAGCATATATGCAAAAGAAAAGAAAAAGAAAGAAGAAAAAGAGCGAGCGTGCAAAAAGCAAATAGGCATATACCATTGTATTGTAGTATGACAAAGAGACACTTTTTGAGATTTTGAATCCCAAGTGAATACGTTGATCCTAAAACACTTGGGACTACCTCGTTAGCTCATTCGGTTGAACCAGATACTTCTACATTATGTTGAGATTCATCTTTTATGAACTATTAATCACTAAGGCGTGGAAGCCTGTTAAATACTATTCAGATGGTTCGAGTAAGGTACTATTCATGAGATTATTCCTATGTACCGTATATGATAAACACATGCTGCTACTGCCTCATTTATTTTAATCGACTCAGCTTCATGAATATGAGGATCACATCCATTAAGCTAAAACTTGCTCGGGATGAGCAAGAGTCTAAGCTTGGGGAAGTTGATGAGTACATATTTGCATCATGTTCTACATTATTATTTTGCATTGTAGATGTAGGATCTTGGTATTTTACGGCACTCGTGCGCATATTTTATGTCTATTTTCACCAGGATCAGGACAGATGATGGATCCAATGGATACAATTCTTAGAGCAGTTGTACTATAGAGAAAAGGAGTCAAAACAACATAAATTGCTTACTTGGGAAATATTAATAATACCAGAAGAAAACCAGAAGCGAACAAGGAAGGCAGAAGGTTCAACGACCAACTATACGGCGGGAGCAAATTTTCCGACCGTATAGCTCCGGTCGTATAGTTGGCATCGCCTCCGCCTCCTCAGATAGTTTCACCCCGTGCAACTGGTTCGGGGAGATGACATACAGAACACCCAAAAATCATAGAAACCTCACATCTGGAAGGCATCTGGAGGGGGAACTCATCCACCAGGGATCCATCTTCGCCCTGCGTAGATCCGGGAGGCTAAGGCATCGATCTTCATCATCCACCTCTGCATCACCGCCATCTCCATCCATCCCATCTATATCTTGTCTAAATCTTGTTGTGATTCCCGTACTCGTTGTGGATTTATACAATGACTATTCATCTATGATTGTTTCTATTACCATTGCCATGATGTTGATTGCCTCCATGTCTGAGTAGATCTCTAGTTCATGGGGAGATGGAGAAACCCTAGTATGATATTGAAATAAGATAAAGTCTATTATGTTATTCATCGCTCTGACCATGTGTTAGATTTTCAACATCTTGATGTTGAGAGAAGTCGACCTCTCAATATTTTTCTCTCATGGGGACTTGATGGAGCAAACTACTAGTTGGTATACGGAGGTGTGCTAGCACTTACAGTGACTATAAAGCCGGTGGCACCCCTTACGTATCAACTTGGGAAACCGTGGAAACTCACGGAACACTATCCATGCCATGGGATACGTCGTACGGGATTACGTCCCTTAATAGCACAGTAATTCGATTCATGTTGATTGCTGACTGCTATGATTATGAGGATGATGGGAGCAGCGGTTGCTGCCTAATTGTCCAAATACGGAGTTCCTCCCACATATACATAGTTGAGAATGTTCATGATGATAATCTTTATCTTAGATCCTTATAATACTAGTGGTGTATCCGCTACTCCCTATGAAGGCCTTTTTCCGTATTGTAGTTCCAATCTCTCTTACATACGTGATACTTACTTTCTGTATTAAGTTATTTACTTTACTTTACTATTGCTCTTATACCTAAAACCCCTTCCAAAACACATTTTTACACAATACTCGCATTTTATCTTGTCACTTAGAACTTAATCTGGCATTTCTATCATAATATTTATTTCAAGAGTTATTAGACTTCAGACTCCTGATCCCTATGGGATCGATATCTTTATTTAGAAACTAGCTACAAACGATGTGTGCACTTGTAGTTATCACCTCCCTAGGGAGATCCACTCCAGATTTGACTTGCACCGCAAGATCTGCTTTAGGCTCAGCTTTCTCCACTATCTCCGCATTAGGTGCGGGTTCGGTGGTATTAGGGTTTTCTGAGATCCAGAACTCTGCCGCCTCGGCGGACAAAGTGGACCTAGAAACTTCTTCTGCCTCTATCATCACCGCGGGGTGGGTGGGGCGGGTTTAGCGAAACCGATGTAAACATCGATCTTACCAAAAGACATGATGGTGTAGGCAGTCACGGCCTCCCTAGCCGGAATCCAGGTCTCATCGAGAACGATGAGAGGGACGTCGCTGACATAGAGGACGCGACCGACAGTGATTGTCTTGCCAATTCCGATTCTTGCAAATTCTGCTTGGAACGCAGATCCAAAGCTCACTTCCCCACGGTGGGCGGCAACTGTCGTCGGATTGATGACAAGTACGCCATGAGGGCGTCCTCGAGGCGTGCAGAAGAGATGGGTATGAGATGTACAGTGTTCCGGGACGGTGAGCACACAAGTTTACCCAGGTTCGAATCCGCCGGCTTTGGATGGATCCTACTCCTGCTAGCAATCCAGTAATATGGCAGAGCCGGAATATGGGTTACAAGGGTTTCGCCCATGAAAGTTGAGATTGTAGACTATTGTGGGGTGCCCTAAAGGCTGGTCCCTAGGACGGCTTATATAGATATATCCGACCTAGGGTTTATAGGTGAGATCTATCCGGCTACGACTAAGAGTCAGTTACAAAGTACATCTTGAACTACAAGTAACACTACATGCCTATGTCGGTAAGTCTCTTGGGCCTTGCCGTAGCCGGACTAGACTCCGTCTCTTCTCCCTGACTAGGCCGCCCGTGAAGTAAAGCTCTAACCCGAAGTGGGCCACCCTAGTCAGTGAGGCATAGTGAGGATACCCGGAAAGTATATCCCCAATAGTGGTGAGCACAAGACGTGTCACAAAATGGGAATAGAGCTCTCAGCTTTCGGCATTGAGTACAAACCTCGCATAGCAATCAAATCCCAAATCCTCGCAGACTTTTTTGCTTATTGGATAGAGACAAAGGAGAATATGACCCTACCAGAGTCGATATACTGAACCTTACACTTCGACGAGTCTAAGGCGCTCGGGGGCTAGCGTGGTGCTCAAATCACCCCAAGGAGATACGCTTTTCTATGTGTTGCAGATCTACTTCACGGAAACAGACAACATTGCCGAATATGAAGCACTGCTGCATGGAACCTGGATTGCTAAAGACATCGGCATTTGATGACTTATGTGTTATGGAGACTCGGTTCTTGTTGCTCAAGAAGTGTCGGATCACTGTAATGCAAACAAACACATGGCAGCGTATAGGGCTATCGTGGATGAACTATAAAAATCGTTCGAAGGGTTTGAAATTCAACGCATCCCTAGAACAGAAAATGAGGAAGCAAATGCATTATCTCGAATAGGCTCTACATGGAAAAAGGTCCTGGATGGTGCTTTTCGAGAACACCTTGAAGTTCCCTCTATCACAATAGTTGAAGAGGAGTATCCGACCAAATCCAAATCATCCTTAATAGCAGTTCTGGCTGTAATTCCCAGCTGGACAAAACCCTACCTTGATTTCTTGGTAGATGGAAAATTACCCGAAGATGAGGTTCTAAGCCGGCACATCATCCGACGAGAAAAATCCTATATGATAATAAATGGTGAGCTCTATAAGCGGAGTGTGTCTGGGGTCTTTCAGCGCTGCGTGTCTCAAGAAAGAGTGGAAATCTTAAGGGAGATCCACGAAGGCGAATGTGGACATCATGCTGCAACCAAATATTTAGTGGCAAAAGCTTTTTGACACGGATTTTTCTGGCTTACGGCCAAGGCAGATGCCGAACTACTTGTCAAGACGTGCAAAGGCTGCCAAAAATACGCTAGACAAGCCCATGTTCTAGCTGATCAGCTGCGAACAATTCCAATAACATGGCCCTTCGCGGTCTAGGGGCTAGACATGGTATGACCGTTTAAACAGGCTCCAAGTGGATTTTCCCACCTCTTAGTGATGGTGGATAAGTTCACAAAATGGATTGAGGCTAAACCAGTCATAAGTTGTGATGGAGAAACAACCAAAAGATTCATCGAGGATATCATAATCCGATACAGTTATCCGCACAGTATTATTATAGACAACGAGAGCAATCTTTCTATGGGAGAACTTGCCGAATTCTACAACGATCAAAAAATCTGGCTTGATATTGCATCAGTCGCACATCCACAAACCAACGAAAAAGTCGAAAGAGCAAATGGTTTAATCCTTCAAGGCCTCAAACCAAGACTTGAAGTACCACTTCACCGTGCTGCGGGGGTTCGAGTGGATGAATTATCGTCTGTGATGTGGAGCTTGAGAACAACTCCGAATAGGTCAATGGCACAGAAGCAGTTCTTCCTAGTGATTTAATCCAAACTTCTCCCCGAGTTGCTATGTATATCGAATAGGATGCCGAGGTTTCTCGACAAGATGATCTCGATTTGATCGATAAAGTTCGCATCGTTGCTGAATAGAGATCCAGGGCCTATCCACAGAAGTTACGCAAGTATCATAGTCATAGAGTCAAGAATTGATCTTACAATAAGGGCGACTTGGTTCTTCGGCTTTTGCAAAAAAGAAAGAACAAACTTTCCCCACTATGGGAAAGGACCTTTTTGGTTAATCGAATATTGCACAATGGTTCTTACTACCTAACTGATATGAGGTCAGTCAAAGAAAGACCTGCTACTAAGAAGAGAACGAGAGCTGGAGGCAGTACAAACCCAGAAGAATTAGACACACTGTCGAATATTGCTCAGCTACGTCCAAGTATTCTTAAATTTTTCTTTCTTTGTAACCATATATATGTACATGTTTAATGAGAAATGAAGTATTGTTTGCCTCAATGTTTTTTCTGAGAAGTTTTATAGTACCATCTTATTTCCGAATGATCATGACATAAGTCGAAAATCCCAGAATACTTGAAACTACTTCATGCTCATGTTTGTTCTGGTTAGATTTCTGATTCTAAAAATGCTACCTTCCAATATAAGTCTAAACCTTTTTCTAGTTTATACTTGGGTTTTTTCTCTGATTGCTAGGTGCGGGTATTTTTCGAGTAGTGAATTGTTGGTACTGGAAGCCGACTTTGTTTCCTTGTTTAAACTAGTTTAGCAATTGAGCTTGGTGCTCGGGAAAGTTTTCGTGCTGAAAGTTTGCCGGCACACGAAAGGGACAAGGCATAAAGCCAGATAAACAATAAGTATAGACAAAACAAACAAGTGCTTATGTACAATTTTAGGCACGTTAAATAAAACCCAAAAGTGCTAAAAGGGAGTAAAGCATAAATTCTTACAAACTTAGCACTAGCAAAATAACTTACTACTTATTACAATAAGACTATTTCAGAATAACATATTGTTTTTTCTGATACACTATGATGCAGGTGGGGAGGCAGGATTTTCCGGCTCGCTCGACACATCACTAGTATCACCCCTATACCTTTCTGACATAGGTATGATTACTTGGGTACCTATGATTCGCTACCCAGGCCTTAAGAAATGCTTACAACCCATGAAGAGTCAAGATGATGGCCCAAATGGAGCAACCGACAAAGGCTGTAGTTGTATTAGGAAAGAGGAAAAAGGACCGACCTCATGTTGGTGTTGTAATTACATATATGAAACCTATCTGCATATAGCTTTGAGACCCGCCCTATTATATATAGGATGGGAGAAGCCTAAGCGAGGATACCGAACAATCCCCAAGTGGTTTATAATAGTGTGATTCACCAAATATTCAGGCGACTTTGACTCCATTGTTCTCCTGATATCCGACGAAATCCCCAGCGTTCTCTTTTCCGCAAAACCCTAAGTCCTTCTCCGTGGACATTGCTGAGGTTACCCCTCATCAATTGGCGCCGTCTGTGGGAAACTTGAACGTTGGAACCATGGATTCGGCGGAACTCTCCTTCCCAAATAGCAACCCGACAAAAGCAGTTCCACACCCGCCCACCCCTGTGATAGTACCCACCGAATTCAACGACGGATCCGATCTAATCATTGGAAGCTTTCTCTTCCAAGTAGAAGACCCCCAAGAATCACACCCTTCGGCCCTGATTACATCAGAACCATCGGTGGAAAAGACTGCTCCTATGGCGATACCAGCATCATCTGTCGGATCCTCCATGGAGGTCACAGTGGAAATCAAAGCACCAGAAGAAAACAAGCAAGATGAGACGGATCTGGGGGACCTTGATGGTCTTTATGACAATCTCTCCTTCATATCAGATTCTGCACTAACTCCACCATGTGGAACAGGCCCAGTAAACTTTGAACCCAAGGAAAGCAGTGACAACATCGACTTCGGGATAAGGATGGAAGAAACCTACCCAGAAAATAAACTAACGGACCTCACTGATCCACGCGACAGCGTCTCCCACGCGACAGCCCTAGCCCATGCATGACACGCCACCAAGTGTGCATGGTCAACGAGAATACCTCGACACCGCGCGATTCTAACGGTAACCCTATCCTCGACCCAATGATATTTTATCGGATGACAATACAGGAAATCACAGCAACAAAGGGAACCACAGAAATTGCGGAGAAACAATGGACAATCGCATAGTCCCAGGAGGACGAGCAGAACTAAACGAAGACGAGAGGCGAACTCTTCGGCTACTAGCGACAGCATGGCAAAAGGCTAGGGAAGCAATTTCGGGTGTAGTTCTGATGACAACCGACACCTCACATGAAGATTTATTAGCATATCAATATTTTCTTCACCACAATAAGAGAGACCTACTAAGGATGCAAAGGTGACTCAACAAAAGAAAGAGATTAGCCGACGAATCCAGCCTGCGACGGGCACATCTGAGGTCTACCCGAGGATCAGGGAGCGTAACAGGAGGAGCACCGCCAAGAAGGGGAACATCTCGATTACAGAACATCCCCAAAACAAGAAGGAACGAATTGATCCGAGACTTTGATCTATCGTTTATGTTAGTAGATCAAGCAGGAAACATCAAAGCAAAACAACTCAAGCAGCTATTGTGGCCGCAAAAACATATATGATCACAACTCAACCTGCACCCGACGATCCTCGTGTAGCTCTCCACCAATCTGCCCTGATGAACCTCGGCATGGTAGGAGCAACTCTTGCACAAGCAGAACAAGGAATTGTGCATCAACCCGATAGATCCCCACGCCATCGCAGCAGCCCTCGGCAAGTAGGGCTCACCCGGCGATCGTGGTCGCCACATCGGGAACATCTTTAGGACTGTATCTGCAAAGTAACACAGGAGACAAAAACCGCAACCGAAGATACCATGATGGCGACAACGAAGATGACTACGAACTATGCGGAGCCAGCTGCTTCACTCAACGGGTCGCAAAACCACAGTAATCATGGACTTTAAACTTCCGCATGACCGCCAAAAATACGATGGACTTCAGGAGCCCCAAGCTTGGTTAGTAGATTATTTGGCCACTTTCAAATTACAGGGCAGCTCCACAGCTACCGCAATGCAAAGTTTGCAATTGAACCTCACTGGCGCTGCATGGTCATGGCTCAGACAACTACTCGAAGATTCTATTGGTAGCTACAACAATCTTAAAGATAAGTTCATCCAACAATTTCAGACCACATTCAAATGACCCGTGTCTTTAGAGCAATTGCGGGCATGCAAACAGAAGCCCAGAGAGTCAATAAGAGCATTCATCTAGCAATGGAACATCATCAAAAATACAGCCGAATCCATATCCTATGAAAGAGCCATGTATGCCTTCAATGACGACCTCCGTCACCGAGAATTCATAGAAGAACTGGGCTGAGTCAAACCCAAGACAATTTCACAGTTAATGGACATAGGAAATCGCTGGGCTAATGGAGAAGACGGGATACACAATAAACGAACACGTTCACCCAAAGAAGACTAGAATAAATGCGATAATGACAGGAGGCGACGAAACAATGATGGAAACACGGGACCAAGTTATGTCTCAGAAAAAATTTCGGGTGAAGGCAACAATAGGAATAACAACTACAACAACGGGTACCGCCACAACTGAGATGAAGGCGGGGGAAGCCAATCAACACAGTGATATCAGCCAAGAGCTCGGGACCCACCCAGGCCCGCAATGCAAATACTAGAAGGGCCCTGTAACATGCACTTTTACATCGACTCAGTAGGAAAAAGACAATCCAACCACCTCATGAAAGACTGTCGAATGTTCTTAAAAATGTAAGAGCTATGCAATGCAAAATCGACCGAAGCAGCAATATGAGGATACACATCCATGCCTGGCATGTTAGCAATCAGTGCGCCACCTCCGCCAGTAGGGCAAACACAAAACAGAACTAATCAAAACAACGAATACCCTAGATCAAAGGGGGCAATGTCAATGATTCAAAAAGGGCGTCCATCCAACAGAATTCAGAAGCTAATCACAAGACAAGTCAACATGGCAGAGTATGGTCCACCATCCACACCCGAGTATCTCCATTGGTCAGAGCAGGAAATCACATTTAGTAAAATTGATCACCCACATCGAGTACCAAGGCCGGGTCATTCGGCCTTGATAGTTGAAGCAGAAATTGGCGGGTTCGACATTAGCAAGGTCTTCATGGACGTAGGAAGCCGCATAAACTTATCTATGCCAAAACAATAAGGTCAATGAACTACCCCTTGGCAAATCTGGCACCAACAAAAACATCATTCCACGATATAGTACTAGGTAAAGCTGAAATTCCTTTAGGTAAATTTTTCATTGACGTCATTTTTGGATCCAAAGAAAATTTCAAGCGGGAAAATCTCGAGTTCGAGGTCATGGACTGGCCATCGAAGTATCACGTGATCCTAAGACGCCCGGCTTTTGGTCTAGCACTATGACCTAAGATGGGTGGCAATGTGTAGTTTAGGGAAGGAAAAGGTAGCTGGGGAGCATTGCGGTGCTAGAGGAAGGAGAAGGCAAAGACAGGTAGAGGAGAAACAAGAAAATCTCAACCCCTTATGTACCTGCTCTGCATCAAGATTCGTGTATGAACACTGTGGAGTTAGTCGTGCATCGTGGAAGGATCTAGGGTAACTTCCTCGAGAAGGTTACACATCCTCGATCTCCGCTCATGCATTAAAATGGTGCCTCAGTTCCACATGAACTGGGCCCACCAACGGTCCTGTTGACAGGAATGTATGTTAGTGACATGACTAGACCTTGAATGATGTCATATGAATCCTCTAGCTTACTTTGGAATCAAGAAGGGAAAGTGAAATATTGACAACTTCGACTCAACTTGAGATTCGGATCCTACCCTTTGTTTTGGAAAGTTTCAAGAACCCTTCAAGATTCGGCAAGACAAAGAGATATCAAGCTAGACGATGAAATTCGACTTTGGATCTTGGAGACTTCCGGAGGCTGCTATTGGGGATATACTTTCCGGGTATCCTCATTGTACCTCGCTAACCAGGGTGGCCCACTTCGGGTTAGAGCTATGCTTCACGGGCGGCCCAGTCCGAGAGAAGAGACGGAGTCCAATTCGGCTATGGGAAGGCCCATAAGACTTACCGATGTAGGCCTATGTAGTTACTTGTAGTCCAAGATGTACTCTATAACCGACTCTTAGTCGTAGCCAGATAGGTCTCTCTTGTAACCCTAGGCCTTATATCTATATAACTCATCCTAGGGACCAGCCTTTAGGGCACCCGCAATAGTCTACAATCTCAACTCGCAAAGGCGAAACCCTTGTAACCCATATTCCGGCTTTGCCGTATTACTGGATTGCTACCAGGAGTAGGATATGTCCATCGTCGGCGTATTTGAACCTAGGTAAACTTGTGTGCTCACCGTCCCGGAACATCGTACGACTTAGACCCCTCTCTTCCGCACGCCCCGAGGACCTCCTCATGGCGTACTTGTCCTCAATCCAACGATAGGAGCGAAATATGACTAAACAACTAATGAAATGCTTTTTCCTTGTACCCCACACCCCACCATGCCATGCTATGTTATACCAGGCAACTGTGCATCATTCCATCATGGCATACCTTGTTTGCTTGTCGCATATATTCATATGGTTGCGCACTTTATTTCTTATGGCTCTTTGTGTGTTTTGCTTTTATTCTGGATAGATGCTGAGCAAAGGAACTATCACAAGAACCAATAGTACTACTTGGATCCCGGTTACCCTACTACTGATCTGACAGGCAAGCAATTCTTCATGCTTGCATACATATAATACCTATGCTTCTATCTTATTCTTGCATCATTGATTCGCGATTGTATTAAATTGAATCCCAAGTATTGCATAACATTTACTTTTAAACCCCACTTGTATCCTCAATCCTATGAGCCATGACTACAGGAGTAGTTTGAGCCATGCGAGTCATAGAATTGCATGTGTAGGGTTTGTACGAGTCTTTGGATAATGAGGTACCAAAACAAATTAAACTGTATAGTAATGGGATAACTAAAGATAGAGGCACCAGTGGGAAATAGTACTTATTTGGTTCTTCCATGCTCACTTGTGCCCTATAGGACCCCGAGTACTTGATTCCTGTTCCTTGACTATTCGCACTATCCACATACGGGAGACTCTATGGATCTCTCTTCGCCTGAGCTTGATTCACACTTTATTTCTTAGGGCCACAAACTAGTTTGGGCTTTATTACTATCCTGTACTTATGTCATGTTTTACTTCTTTATTTATGATTGCGCGTGGAGCGCCTGTACTTCTTAGGAATGCAGAATGTTTACGCGGTATCGATAAGCCCAGTCACACTTTCGGGTTCCCAGTCGTTTACAGCCATTGTCACAAACCCTGAGTCCGTCTCGGAGTAGGCCAACTTCGTTGCGGGTAGCTTAATGGAGTGCCCCCTAAAATAATTTATGAATTATGTGAATGCATTGTCATGATGCCTCATTGCGTTTTATTTGGTTCTTCCCGAGGTTGATCGTGTGTGTGTTGCTATTTGTGCACCCCTACAGGGTAAA
This sequence comes from Avena eriantha, assembly GCA_910589775.1. Classification (NCBI taxonomy): domain Eukaryota; kingdom Viridiplantae; phylum Streptophyta; class Magnoliopsida; order Poales; family Poaceae; genus Avena; species Avena eriantha. The sequence continues at coordinate 420,622,097 of OU342742.1, forward strand.
CCTTTCTGAAAGCCGTGTCCATGGTTATGAATGACTTGGAGCTCAATTTCTCGATCATAGACAAGCATAACTAAAGTACCGCCTTTAAATTGACTAAGACATGATTAGTAAATAGTACAATAGTCATGGAATGGTTAATCAAATTGCCAACGGATGGGATGTTCTTCCACTTTCTCGTCGGTAAGCGAGAAGGAGGGCCAGCGATGGTTATTATGATGCTTACATAACTGTTGTTATTAATTAACGAGTGTCCATCCATCTCTGATTGGGCGTATGTGTATTGTATCTCTATAGAACTTTGTAGCTATTATCTTTTGCTGCAATTCCGTCACCCCCAGGCTATTCCCTTTAGATGCATTAAGACTTGTTGAGTAGCCCTAGGGTATCACACGATAAATATTTGGTTCATATGGACATGTATACTCTCAGGAAGGCTACTGGGTCAAAGAGACTGATGATGGTGGCAATGACTATCAGGTATAGAGATTCTGGGGATGGAGATCCATGAGATCAGTGGGTGGGATGTGCTTATTTTTGTGGCATCTTATGTCGATTTTCTTCTTAATCCGTACTCAGATCTTGTTTTCTAATTCCGCTTGATACTCTAATGTGTGATGTATGAGGATGCATCCTAAACTATTAGCACTATCTAGGATATTTGGATCTTTTCGTATGGCGTTGAATAATTCTGTTTCTATTGTTTTTAGATGGTGTGGTTCTGATGTCTGTTATATGTCGCTAACAACATACTCATTTGTGTATGTTTTTGATCCCTATACCTGTCGACTACGCTGCTCGCTCTTGTCCCAATGTTCTTGAAAGTGGGTGGGATGGTTGGTTGGTAACGTGCCCTACTCCACGAGGTGGGCCTATTGTGTGTGGTTGCGCGGCCCATGGTAGTATGTCCTATCCACTTTTAGTTCATCTAGCCTTGAGCTTAGAGCGTAGGGTCCGAGGTATTACAATTGGTATCAGAGCCATTCCTCCGTTCAGGGTCTCAGCCAAGATGGTCGTTTTCAATCTAGAAAATATTTTGGTAGCTATGTATACTAGGGAGAAACTTAAACATGAGAGTAGGGATGCTTCATTTTTTCTTCTTACCTGCCTACCCACCCTTTTTTGGTAAGGAAGTGTAATGTTTGTCTATCTGCTTCTAAAAATTAAAACTAAAATTTACATGTTTGGGGTTTCCGTAGAACCATAGGATGTGTGTGTAATTCTTTATCTATCAGTTGCATCCAACTTTGTTGTCGCAATCTGCCTTTGGTTATCAACTGTTGGTACATTCCATATCGACAGGCTTATTTGTAAACCGACGCGATCTATCCGCTCTTTGTAAACCGTTGCGATCGGTCTAACTCTTTGTTAACCGACGCAATCTTGTTAGGGGTGTTCGTTCTTTAGTATGATTTCACGTGATGTGGAGTTTCTAATCTCTATCTGTGAAGTAGTTTTGCGCATCTAGTTGGTATTTTAATGCCAAAAAATGCGAAAAAAATTCTTTGATACATTTGTGTTTCCACACTCCTTTTCAGTCGTGTGTGATACACTATCATCTTCTTTTGTTGGCATGTCCATGCTAACTCAATCTTTTGCTACCGGCGCTTCAATCTAAAGTTTCTACTTCATCTTCAATTCATTTGGGGCTAAATACATAACTTGTGTTGATCCGATGCTTGTGATTGTAATTGGGTTCTCGGTATAGCTATATAACACTTATCGTGAGTGGAATATGGTCAATGCTACCAATTTGATCCTCCAAATGATGGCGGTCATCTCTTGGGATTTTGAGTTACACTGTGATCATATCTATATCATATTCAAGTATCTTTAGCTATCCGGAGGCTCTTAAGGTGCTATGGTTGATTATCATCCGGTTATCATGCTTCACAAATTTTTGAACTTCATATCTGAAAGGTTCTCTTTGATACGAGAAAATCCCATTCATTCATATCTGATAGCTTGATTAAATGTATGAGTTATCATCGATTCTCTTTTTCAACCAATGATCCGATCAACAAGGTGAACAAGTTGGTATCCTTTCTCTTCCGAAGGGTCGAATAATCTATTCTACCAGTGCATCTTTTTCAACATGAACCCTTGCTCTTAATGTTGATCTTGCGAGGAGTTTTGAGCTCAAAAAGTGTTTTGAGCATTTGTCTGTTTCTCCTGCCTCTTGAGCTTGGTATTCTTGGAATATCTCGTTAAATTCGTGGTGGTATATCTTGACGATATTTTCGCCTATTCTATATCAATGGAAGAACATCTTCTTATTTTCCCTCAAGCTTCGTGAACATCGCATGTGTGCAAAGTTCTCAAAGTGTAAGTTCTGACTTTTTGAAGTCACCTATCTCGGCCACGTCCTTCTGCTAAATACATCGCTACAATTATGGAATCATCAAGTCAATTATTAAGTCCATCCTCCACCTTCAACCAAATCCGGAGTGTCTCCTTGTGTTGGAAAGTTATCATCGTTGTTCTGCTGAAGTTTTCATCAAGACAGCTAAATCTCTCTCAGATCTTCTCTAGACAGACAAGAAATTATTTTGGTCTTTCTCTCGTCAAGAACTTTTGAAACTCTCACTCTTTATCTCCTGTCCTGACTCCTTTGATACCATGAAGATTCCAGATCTTTTTTAATCCTTCTATTCAAGTTGGTGCTATCTTTTCTCTATCTGTTGAATCTATCATCTGTTTTAGTGATCTTCCTTCATATCTTTTCTGGTCAGTTGGGAACTTCCAACATGATGACAACATCATCATCCTCATCTACTTTGGATCCGATGAATTGTTTGCATCAAATCTTTGTTTCTTATAGAGCTTGATGAATTCTGCTTGTCAAGAGGTTTAGTCTAAAATTCGAGAGTTAGGTTGCATGATTTTCTTATTCATGTATGGAGTAATTCTTTGGGTGCGGGATGGAGTAGCTACCATACCACTACTCTTATCATTCGCTCTTGTACATTGAATTGGTGGATTAATGCGATTTCACTCATTCCACAGAAGTCAGAAGTGGCCTTTATCCCTTGATACTTTTACTTCCGCCCTTGTTTTCCGAAGTGTTCTCTCGATGAATGTGAACAACAATCTCTTGTGGATGGTCTCGTCTTTTTCAACATGGAACAAAATCTTCAATGATCTGGTTGAAGCGAATGCAAAATCTTCTCTGTCCTCTTCATTCTACCGGTGCTCAACATCATCAAACAAGATAGATGGAAGATATATCTGACTTCAATTTGTCTAATTCCTTTCTCTTGGTGAAGCCAATTATGATCGATGCCATCGATCGCAAAATCTATCGCAACAACCTCATGGTTAAGGAAAGCAATGGGCATACCTACAACAACTCTAGATATTAAACGTTCCACTTCTTCCTAGGTTTCCACCATAAACTAGCATCACCACCTTCTCTTGAAGTTATAACCGCGCACCTCAATTGTGCGATCCTTTGGTTCTTACCGGCGTAAGAAGAAGCTCATTCGAGAAGTCCTCTATGCTAATATTTCCATTGATATCAAGGAATTCTATAATTTGAAGGAAATATTGTTTTGCAAACTTCATTTGTTAAATCTGAGGGAAGAGATAATGTTATTTTCATAGTGGTTGATAACTTCTCCAAAGTCATACTTTCCTTCCGGCAAAACAAGGAATCATCTCCACCTGCAGCTTTTAAGCTTTATTCTGACAAGGTGTCTTATCTTTCTCCTTGATATATCATCCTTTCAAAATTCTTTCAATAAGTCGTTCTTTTCCTTTATCGTGTTCCTCGAGATCACCTGAACTATGTCCACCCTACCTTTCTTTCAAGACAATCCTCCAATTCTTCAAGCCTTTTGTTTTCAAGAAGCAAACCGCAAAACTCACAACAAGTCTAGCAAGTTCGCAAGGTGTAGTGGTCGCACCATTCCATTGATGAATCAACATGGGAATGCGAGGATCACCTTCATTCCGAACACTTGCCTCTCCTTGTGTCTTTTTCTTTTTCCTAGGAATCTCAGGGAGAGATTCTTGTTTAGCGGGGGAGAGTTGTAGCATCCCAATGTCTAACAATTGTAATGCTACTTGCCTAGTCTGTATATTGCTACTTCCTACATATAATTTATTGCATCATCATAATATCATGCTCATGTCACCATGCCACATTGGATTTGAGCATCATATTAAAACCTATTTCATTTGGTTCTTCTCCTCATATTGCATTCTCTTATTAATATTTTGCTTCTTGATATAATGTATTTGCTTCTTGATATAATGCTCGATGCCCAAATTGAGTTGGGGGCATATCTTTTCTACCTCCACCACCTTTCTTTTGGCTCTCTCTAAATTCCACCATCCTAATTATATATGAGCCATTGAATTTCTCATGGTATTTAAATCAAGCTCATGTGTGTTGGGGTGGATCCACTTCTTTCTACATGCTTCCATACATGAACCTCTCTTGTTTTCACAAAGTGGAGTATGGAAGCCTACATGACCACCTTTGTATGCTAGGTAGAGTAGAACCCTTCTTTATCTTCTTCACTTGGTTTTGTGGGGGAGCATGAGTTATTTGAATTAAGGAGACTATATGAAACAAATAGTGGAAAATACACACTACCTTGTCCACCTTCATTCAAACATGCTCATAATTTTCCCAATAGTCCATGTGAAGAGAGATGGTTTCCTTGACCTTTCTAGTGCAGGTTAATCAATTTCGAATGCTTGCATATACCAATGGCCATGTGATTCTAATTGTTTTCACAACTAGAAGAAGTGCATTTATGGCACATGCATGCTCCATGTAAGTATGACCCTCCACATTCCTTCTAGTTTCTCTCTTTGGATTTTAAGTCTTAATATTTTGGTCTTGTCTTAATGGCCAAATTGAGTTAGGGCATATCTTTTATAGACCATGCTATCACTAACATGCCACCACATCTTGATCTTGGTATAGATCTACCACCTAGTACATATGGGATCTCCTTTTATTTGACTTGTCTGTAATTCCACCCATATGATATTATGTGGATTCTTAAATCTTGCCACATGCAATATAACCCCATATCACCTTACATGAAATGTTGAGCACATCATGTGTCCCCCTCTTAAATAAATCCCTTTTGAATTTTAGTTCTTATGTTGTGTTTGAGTTGAATCTAACCTATCTTCTCTCCCTAATCTACCCATATAATCTAAGGCCCTCTCTCTCACGCATGCCTACACATGTGCACACACACTCTACAAACTAACCCTATCTACCAAAACCCACCCGAGCCGAGCACCCCTCTCTAAACCTGGTCCAATAGACCAGCTGCACCCTCTTCCTGGAACCGGCTCGATGTAAACCCTGCCCATTGATGACTGCAAGTGCACAGATCATTTGTAGCTAGTTTCAAAATAAAGATATTGATCCCACGGGGAGCAGGAGTCTGTAGTCTAATAACTCTTGAATTAAATACTACAATAGAAATGCTAAATAAAGTTATGAGTAACAAGATAAAATGCGAGTATTGTGTAAAAAGGTGTTTTGGGGTTTTTGGTATAAGAGAACAATAAATAAAGTAAAACAACTGAACACAGAAAGTAAGTATCGTGTATGTAAAAGAGATTGGAACTTCAATAGGGAAAAGAGCGTTCTCAGGGAGTAGCGGATACACCGCTAGCATTATAAGGAACTAAGGTAAAGATTATTATCATGAACATTCTCAACTATGTATGTGTGGGAGGAACTTCGTATTTGGACAAATAGGCAGCAACCACTGCTCACATCATCCTCATAACCACAACAGTCAACAATCAACATCAATCGAATTACTGCGCTATTAAGGGACTTAATCCCGTAGGACGTATCCCATGGCATGGATAGTGTTCCGTGAGTTTCCTCAGTTCCCAAGTTGACACGTAAGGGTTCCCAACAGCTTTATAGTCACTGTAAGTGCTAACACACCTCCGTCTACCAACAAGTAGTTCCCTCCATCAACTCCCCATAAGAGGCAAATATTGAGAGGTCAACTTCTCCCAACACCAAGATGAATACAATCTAACACATGGTCACAGCGATGAATATCATAATAAACTTTATCTTATTTCAATCTCATACTAGGGTTTCTCCATCTCCCCAAGAACTAATGATCTACTCAGACATGGAGGCAATCAACATCATGGAAATAACAATGCAATCTAGCATAGATGAATAGTACTTGTATAAATCCACAACGAGTACGGAAATTGCAACAAGATCTAGACAAGATGTATGGGATGGATGGATATGGTGGTGATGCAGCGGTTGATGATGAAGATCGATGCCTTAGCCTCCTGGATCTGCACAAGGCAAAGATGGATCCCTAGTGGACGAGTTCCCCCTCCAAATGCCTTCCGGAGGTGAGGTTTCGGCGATTTCTGGTTGTCCTGTATATCGTCTCTCTGATCCAGTTTCACGGGGTGAAACTATTTGAGGAGGCAGTTGTGACGCCAACTATACGGCGAGAACTATACGGCTGGAAAATTATTCCCGCCGTATAGTTGGTCGCCAAACGCTCTGGATGCCTTGATCGCTTCGGGTTTTCTTCTGGTGTTATTCATATTTCCCAAATAAGCGATTTACGTTCTTTTTGACTCCTTTTCTCCATAGTATAACTGCTCCAATAATTATGTCCATTGTATCCATCATTTGTCCTGATCCTGGTGAAAACAGACATAAAATGTGCGTGTGAATGCCGTAAAATACCAATATCCTACAACTACAGTGCAAAATAATAATATAAAACATGATGCAAATATGCACTCATCAACTTCCCCAAGCTTAGACTCTTGCTCGTCCCGAGCAAATTTGTCTTAATGGATGTGATCTTCATATTCATGAAGCTGGGTCGATAAAATAAATGAGGTAGTTGCAGCATGTGTTTATCATATATGATACATAGGAATAAGTTCATGAGTAGTACCTTACTCGAACCATCTGAATAATATTAGGAGGCTTCCACACCTTAGTGATCAATAGTTTACAAAAGGTCACTCTCAATATGATGTAAAAGTATTCAGTTCAACCGAATGAGTTAGCGAGGTAGTCCCAAGTGTTTTGGATTAACATATTCACTTGGGATTCAAAATCTCAAAATGTCTCTTTGTCATACTACAATATAGTGGTGTATGCCTATTTGCTCTTTGCACATTCACTCTTTTTCTTCTCTCTTTTCTTCTTCTTTATATATATATATATATGCTCACACTTTTGTTTAAGTGTTGTGCAAAGGAGATAGCCATACATTCCACTTCATGTAGGAATTCAAAGTTCAATGATCTCAGTTACCAAATTCCAATTGTATATGAAGCAATTTGTATATCTTGAATATTCTACCTCATCTTGTTCTCACTCTAATTTTATAGCACTTTTGATTTTTCTTTGTTCAGGTTTTTTTCAACTTAACTAATTAGATAATTTTTCTTTCTTTGTAAATCAAACCATGTACTTACAACATATTTACCAAATTATCTTTGTATGTTCCAATAATACCAATGGTGTGGAAGATTCCTATTGCTATCATCAAGTGCAAATAAAATTATACTCAAGCCATTCATATATCTAATAGGACAAGCACAAACTCAATATTGCTCCATATATGATAATAAACTTGGAATTTCATAGAAGGGATCGACTATTTCTGAAGGGAATTCTAATGATGTAAACTTTATTTCAAGTTTGAAATAATGGAAAACTACAATAGTAATGTAAAACTTATAAGATAGATTATAAGGTCTTAAAGATCTCCCCAAGCTTGGAATCAAGCCAGGCGGGATCAAATAATCCCTTGCGATTATTTGATACCGTGATTATTCTAGATCACTATGGCGCCATGGCATGTAACAACGCGGTGCGTAGCTTCTTGTTGGTATCCTCCAGAGCGGTGATGCTGTTGTAGCACCTGCGCAAATCAGATTGCAAAGTGTACACTTTATCCGCAAGTTTAGTCACCAATGGGAGAAGATCATCCTTCTTCTCTATCCCCTCGAGACGGTGACGGACTTCGACACGATGGAGTAGCTCATTCTTCTGATATATCTCTAGTGCTCGCATGCGGTCCTTGGTCCTGGTAGCAGCTTCTTCTTCCTCATCCATAATTGATTGATCTGGGAAGTGGACACCATTCCTCCACTCTTATGGAGGCTTCACCCTCATACGAGAACCAATGGTAGGCTTCAAGAGTGGCACCGTCGCTCCCTTGCTAGCACCTGCACCAATATTAGGTAATTCCTTACGCTTGTGCGGCCTGGGGTCCGTGGCGATGAACTTGACCGTCTCCACACGCCCTTTTCCATGCGGCTTGTGACCTTCTCTCTCTTCTTGAGCTCTCTTCAATCATGCCCAGTTGATCTCCGGGGGATCATAGATATTATGGCAGATGTAGACGTCACTCCAATCTTCATCGGGGTCATTGTTGTAGAAGCTTGGCTCAACATACTGCTTGTACCCCGGTCTAAACCTCTCTACCTCCTCGTTGTTATCCTCCATGGACGGGCTGCGAGAGCGGTCCCTGCAAGTAGCAATGGTTTTCCGTGGCCTGGGACGAGATAGAATATAGCTGGATTGGTTTCTGGAGATTATGATTATATAGAGGCACAATGGCAGTATATAAGGGGGGTTAGAGGTCGGTAAAACTTGCGAGAAACACCAAATTCATGCCCAAGAAAAGAATCTTAACGAAACATGGAAATAAATCGTGGATTTGGAGGAGTCATGCCACGTAACGGTCAACTATACGGGCGCGACCCGTATAGCTCCGGCTGTATAGTTGGTTACGGGCAGATATTTCCAAATATCTTGAATCCAGGTCGTTTAAGTTACCGACTTGGAACCGACAAAACCGTTATTTTTTTCAATTCTAAAATGAAAAAATAGAAATGAAAAATGTCTAAGAGTTTAATGACCAACTATACGGCGGGAGGATTTTCTTCGGCCATATAGTTGCGACCGTATAGATTCCAGACATCGAAAATAGAAAAATGTCTGAGAGTTTAACGACCAACTATACAGCGGGAGGATTTTCTCCGGCTGTATAGTTGCGACCGTATATATCCATACATCAAAATAGAAAATGTCTAAGAGTATAATGACCAACTATATGGCGGGAGGATTTTCTCCGGACGTATAATTGCGACCGCATAGATCCAGACAATTTCGCAAAGAGGTACAGAAGGTTTAACGACCAACTATATGGCCGGAGATTTTTCTCCGGTCGTATAGTTGCGACCATATAGTTGGTAAAAACCTTTAGAAACTTTAGAAAAACACAAGGAATTCGAAGGCAAAACTTTCAGGAGTAAAATTTGTGAAAACAAATCAGTTATTTGAGTAAGAATACTTACCTTGCACTTACCGTTTTCTTACTCGGGAATGACAAGCTCCTCCAACAACAAAGACTTATTATTTTTTGGAGGAATTAACCTTAGTTCATTTAATAATTCTCGTAAACGAAAATCACCAAGACTAAAGTTCCTCTCGATAAGATTGGTGTCTTGCTGGGGAAATATGGACACTGCATCCAATATCTTTATTTCTTGCCTCTGCATAATCTGCAACTCAAATTCATTAAGTAAAATAATCCAACAAATCAGTATTGGCTTATGATTTTTTCCTCTCAAGGAGTTCTTTTAAGCCATCATGATCCGTATGAACTCTTACTTTTGCATCAACTATATAAGAGCGAAATTTATCGCAAGAGAAAAATACAGCAAAAAGTCCCCTTTCTTCCTGAGGATAATTATTTTGAGCACTATTAACAGTTCTACTAGCATGATGTATAATATTAAATCTGCAAACTATATGTTGTCCCAGAGTTACTCCTACAGCATCATCACTAGCTTCACATATTAAGTCAAAAGTCATATGCCAGATAGGTGGTTTAATGATAGGAGCATGGGATAAAGCATATTTAAGTTTATCAAAGGCTACAAGACATTTATCATCAAAATTAAATCTTACTCCCTTTTGTAGAAGGTTAGTCAAAGGTTTAGATATTCCAGAGAAATTTTGAATGAACCTTCTATAAAAACCCACATGACCAAGGAAACTTCTTATACCTTTTATACCCTAGGTTGTGGCATTCTCTCTATGGCCTCAACCTTAGCTCTATCCACTTCAATTCCCTTACCGGATACCTTATGTCCAAGGACTATACCTTCTTTGACCATAAAATGGCACTTCTTTTAGTTTAGAACAAGATTGGTTTCTTCGCAATGCTTCAAAACTCTACTGAGATTATCCAAGCAACTAGTAAACGAAGTTCCATAGAAAGAAAAGTCATCCATAAATACTTCCATTATCATTTCAATAAAATCCGCAAAAATAGCAGTCATGCATATCTGAAAAGTAGTTGGAGCATTACATAAACAATAAGGCATACGTCGGTAAGCATGTAAACTATAAGGGCTAATGCAAGTTGTTTTATGTTGGTCATCAGGATGAATAGCTATTTGAGAAAAACCAGAGTATCCGTCCAAGTAGCAAAAATGAGTGTGGTTTGCTAACCTTTCTAAAGTTTGATCCATGAACAGTAAAGGATAGTGATCTTTCCTAGTTTCTTTATTCAATTTCCTGAAATCTATACACATCCTATGTCCAACAATAGTTCTAGTAGGTATCAATTCATTGTTTTCATTAGGAATAACAGTAAAACCGCCCTTCTTAGGGACACAATGTACAATACTTACCCATTCACTTTCTTTTACATGATAGATTATACCTGCATCCAATAGGCGTACTATTTCTTTTCTTACTGATACATTGCAAATGTATCTATAATTTTTGATGTTCCATGCTTGGTTTTATCTACTTTCTTATGATTTGTCCACACTTTGGAGTACTTTTCATATGATTCCTTGGACTAACCTATTAACAAGAGCCATAGTGCCAGCTGCCTGTTTTCTGCTGTTTTTGGTTCTAGGAAGTCAGAAAATGAATATTCTCGGAATTGGACGGGACAAAAGCCAAAGTTGTTATTTTACCGAAGACATCTAGAGCCAGAATACGAGACAGAGAGGGGTTGGGGCCTGGCCACACCACCTGGCCACGCGGCCAGGCCTGGCCCGCGCCAGGGGGTGGTCTGGCCGACCCCAGCACCCCTCGGCCTCTCCTTCCGCCTATATATTGCCTCTGATACGGAAACCCTAAGTACCCGATCAAAAATCCACGAAAGAGTCTGTAGCCGCCGTCATCTCCATCCCTAGATCGGGAGGGATCTGAAGCTCTTCCGGCACCCTGCCGAAGAGGGGAATTCACCCTGGAGGCCTTCTTCATCACCATCCAAGCCTCCAGTGTGATGCGTGAGTAGTTCATCTCTGGACTACGGGTCCATGTAGTAGCTAGATGGCTGATTCTCCTCCTTTGTGCTTTCATGTCTAGATCTTGTGAGCTCCGTTCATGATCAAGATCATCTATTTGTAATTCTGCATGTTGTGTTTGCGGGGATCCGATGGATATTGAGATGTTATTTCAGATTGATTATTGATTCTATCATGTCTTTGTTATTTGTGATCTTGCATGCTTTCTGTTGTTAGTAGCTATCTTGGCCAAGTAGATGCTAGCAACTCCAAGAGTTAGTATTTATGCTCGATAGTAGGTTCATGCCTCTGGTAATCCGGGGAAGTGACAGAAATCTCTAAGGTACTAGATGTGTTGTTGCTACAAGGGAGAAAACAACAATCCTTTGTTCATAGAACAATCATATTGTTTACTTCACACGCAATTCGTAAAGCAATCAGCTGTTGCTTGCGACTTAATACTGGAGGGGTTTCGGATGATAACCTGAAGGTGGATTATTAGTCATAGATGCAGCTGGATGACGGTCTATGTATAATATGATAATGCCCTATCGAATCTCAAAGGAGTCAAGATGATTAGTATATACTTGTATGCTTTCTCGAATGTTTGTCAATTGCCCCGCTGTATTTTGTTCACCCAGCATGTTATCTATCTTAAGGAGAGCCACCTCTAGTGAACTATGGACCCCGGTCCTTCCTTTTACATACAATCTACAAACTGTTTACTTCTTTGTGTTTACTTTCTGCAAACTATTACTTCCTTCCATTCGATACATTTAATCCTTTGTTTTCAGCAAAACCGGTGAGATTGACAACCTCATCGCAAGTTGGGGACAGAGTTATGTGGTTGTGTTGTGCAGGTCTCCACGTTGCTGCTGGCACCGGTAGTGTGCCCTGCCAATGTTCAGCTAGCTACACCTTTGGGGTGTTTCCTTGCTCCTACTAGATTGATAACCTTGGTTTCATAACTGAGGGAAACTTACTGCTGTGCTCATGATACCTTCCTCTTGGGGTTCCCCAACGAGCTCGACGTCAACCACGAGCCAGCACTTACCACTTCCTTCATTTCGGGCTTCAGTCTTCTATTAAATTTTGCAACTGGTTTAGCACCTTCCTCCATGAATATTCGATGGACGGTTAACATTGGACTAATACCCTTCAAATCATCCATGGAGTACCCAACGGCCTTGCCATGATCCTTAATTATTTTCATGAGTTTTTCTTCTTCATCTCCAGAAATTTTAGAACTAATAATAACAGGAAATTTATTTGTATCATCTGAAAATCTGTATTTAAGATTATCTGGTAGAGTCTTCAATTCTGGGGGTGGTAATTCCTCGTATCCTCTCTTTTCTGGCTCTTAGAAAGACTCATTAGTTGGAGGCCCTATAATGGGAAGTAAATCAAATTCACCTTCTAATTCTTCTACGGACTTGTCCTCCCTAACTATTTCTTCATAATTTAAGTCTTCATTTATTTCATCTTTTTTATCACTAAAGAAGAGAGCTGCCATTTCCTCAATAGTTTTCTCTTTCTCTTATTCTTGTATTTTTGGAGGTCTGTCTTTAAATTTGGAAAAGTGGAATTCTTTTTCCGCTTCCCCAAGCTTAAGAGACACAATCTCCTTTTTGAAATCAACTTTGGCACCTACATCACTCAAAAAGTTTCTTCCAAATATAATTGGGCAAAGAGTGTCAGCTGGCATATCAACAACTACAAAACCGATAAGAAAGTTTTTATTGCATATTGTGACAGTTGCATCTTCAACCACTCCCATTGGAATTCTAAGAGTTTTATTGGCTAACATGATTGTCATATCAGTATTTTCAATTGAAGCCGGTTCTATCTCTTCTTTTATTTCTAAAATAAAAATCATAAGATATAACATTAACTTCAGTGCCAAGATTGCATAAACCATAATGCGAGGTTTCCTTAAATATGCAGGGAAGAATAGGCTTACCCACATATTTTACCTTTGTTTTACCTTCAACCAATACGGCAGTATCCTTATCAAGTTCAACTATGTTACAATGTGCATACATAGCCATAATTGCTTCCTTAGTTACCTCTTGATCTTTGCTTTCTTCCAGATGTTCCACAACTTCTGGCGTACTTTCCACTTCCTTCTTTGTAACATCTAAAAACTTTAATCAAGGTTATCAAGATCCAAATCACCCAATTTGGGGTTACCAAAAACTTTTTATCATTAAAAACAATTATGAATGCATGTGTGTTTGCATTAATATGGAATTGTTTGAAAATTCCATGTTTGATTGTTCTAATGGTTGTAAAATGATTCAAAGGTGAATGCCACATCATGTAGATTATTTAAAAACAAAATCCAAAGAAAAAGAAATCAAATAAGATTAATAAAGGCAAATGGTCACTTTTGCCATTTTAATCCACTAGACCACTTTAGGTGTTCCTAGAAGTCAAATTCAAACAGAAACAATTCTGGATCTTTGCACCCCTTGCTAGTACAAGTAAAGATCTACCAAGGCCCAAATCTTACAAAAACATTTAACCACTAATTTTAAATGGCATTTGAAAATGGAATCCATTTCATATGCATAGATCCCACTTTTTCAAATACCACTCAAATGAGCTCACCTTGACAATCCCAAGCAACCATAGATGATCAAGCTTATGACTAACACACCCACCAAAAATATTTTCAAAATTCAAAGATTAATCTCTTGCGGCCATTGTGTCGAACACTTGGTGATCATAGATAAACCTGCCTAAGTAATACTGTTTTGATCAATGTTTTGTCGCCCCATTTGACCCCAATCCACTCCCCTGGTCTCCCTAGTTCCAACCATGCCATAAACAGGCTACCTCTTAGCCTTTAGCAGCAGTGCCACGCCACCCTGAGGCCATGCCCGCCGGTCGAGCACGGGCAGCTCGCAGGGGACCATCCAACCCCTTCCCGCCATACCTGAGATGTAGGCGCGATAACACCGCCGCCCACTGTCCCTTCCTCGAGCAATGCCAAGCCCTGGACCACCGCAGACAGCCTGCGCTCTCCGCCTCTGCGTCATGCCAAGCACGCGCCAGTGCGCCGTCCCCGACAAGCTAGCAAACATTGTGCCTCGACCTCAGCTCGCACGCACCGCTTCGCCTTAACACCAGCATGCCCCCAGACATGCCCATTTCCCGCCGCGCGACCAGCACCCGCCGTGAGCCGCTTCGAACGCTCACTGTCTCCACCCAGAGCGTGGATGCGCCCGACCATTTGCCACTGCCCCTACCAACGCCATTACGCCGTAGATGACCACTAGGAGGCAGAGCACCATCCGCCTACCTCGCCATGCCATTAGCCCCCTGTACCACCATCACCGACGAGCTCACCGTCGCACCTCACGGTCCCCTCGTCGAGCTATAAAAGGAGACCTCCCCAACCCCAATTCTCCACACACCAACGCTCACCAACTTACAATGACCCCCTCACACCATCCCCAGAGCCGCTCGAGCCTGCAGTCGCCGGATTTGTGTCGGAGCTCACCGCAGTAGACGAGAAAGGGGCCCGTCGATTGCGACCACCCTAGGAGCCACCGCGACCACGCCTGAGTCCACCGTCATCCACTAGTTCGATCGCCCCCATCGCCACATTAGTTGGAGCCCTGGTAAGCCCCCAATCGACCCCCACTGAGCCGCTAGGGTTCATTCTCACTGGCGACATGTTCGTCGTCAACGATGAACCACAGCCGTCGATATTAGTTCTAATCGCACGGCCCATATCGCCATGTACCGCTTCGCGTTAGAGTCAGCCGCTAAAATGCGGGACCCCCTTGTTAGTTGCCCTCTACGCTGTGGAGCGCCACTGGGCTGGCCCATTTAGTTTCCCGCCTTATTCCGCACATTCAAATAAAGTTTTTTCTAATTAAGTTTAAACTAGGTTTTGTCCACTAGTTTAAAAATCAATTCATAGAGTTCTACTAAACCAAAATGAATGATTCAAATTTTGTTAGAAAGATATTTAAAATCTCTATACAAGCCCGTTGGATTTAAATCAATTGGAGTTAGAGATCACATATAGCAAAAATAACTAGAGACTTTTCTACATTCAAACATTTTTCAAAAATCAACCATAATAGCTTTCGAGTTGATTCCAACTCTCAAAAATCACATTTGACAATACTTATATGAATATGTAATAATATTTAGGTTTGCATGCAGTGACTTTGGACTAGTACCAAAATAATGCTATATAGGCATTTCTACTCACTTTAAATCGTTTAAATAATAAACTTAAACTTTATAAAATGTGAGCAAACATTTAAATCACATTCCCATGCATTAGAATATGTGGTGATGACATGTGTCCACATGATCCCATATTTTAATTGGAGAATATTAAATCTTAGTTAATTTTCAATGAGTAGAAATTACTTTTCTCAAATAAAATAAATAAAACTAGTTTATTAAATCTTTTGGTGATTGTGATGATGCTAGATCATCAAGTGTTTGCATTAGTGTACTAAATAGACTAGTTAAGTATTGTTCGGTGATTGTGTATCCCATATGTATTTATAGACGATAGTACCGACCAAGTCTACGAAGAGGAGGAGGTCTACCCAGAAGAAGACGAGGAGAATTTCAACCACTGCACCAACCAAGGCAAGCCATCATTAACAATGCAAGCTAACCCTTGAAAGCAAGATAACCTAAGCAAAATTCCTTAAGCATGCTTTGGTTACACCCTTTTTGATTTATACCCATCCCAAGTTTTACTTACAAGTTCTACTTTTGCTTTATCAAAGTTTCTTTACTTCTAGTAATACTTTGTGAGATTTTGGAAAGTAGTTTAGATAGCATAAAGAGTATAAAACTTGGCCTATACTAGATGTCGTTCTATGGAATGATATTGAGATTAGCATCCCACCTTAGTGAACACTCTTAACTTGTTGTTAGAGCTAAACAAAAAACTTGATCACTCTAGATGGGAATACTGGGTGAAAATGCTTATGAAAACCTTGGAATGATGAGTCATTCTATTGAGATGTTTTGACATGTGTTGAGAAACACAAATGGTTTATGATGATGAAAATGTTAAGGCATGAGCCTTAGCCCCTTTATAAAAACTGATGGTTGGGTTCGGATGCGATACCATTCCAATTTTACCATATAACCACAATACCTGAATTGGGTAAGGCTTAGCCGGAAGTTTATATGCATTAGTATGAGTTCCCTTGTGGGAGAGGTTTGAGTTGAGGTTACCTCTCAATGTTTTCCACCTATACAGTGCCCAGGATGGCAGATGGCCATGGCTGGGAGGCTAAGCTCATAGGAGAGGTGCGTGTACTAGGGTGTGTAATTGAAAGGTTATGATTGATTATCCGCATACTAAGTATGATGATTCAGGGTTATCCTTGACGGATGTATCGAATGTTGTGGGGAAAGTGTACCACCTCTGCAGAGTGTCAAACTATTCGAATAGCCGTGTCCGCGGTTATGGACAGTTGGAGTGGCCATATTGTTCCATTGTCAGATGTTTTCAAAATGGCTTATGAAATGAATTGTGACATGACTTGACCACAATAGGGTTGTGACGATGACAACTAAGTTCCCACTTAAGTGATTTAGAACTTTATTTTATCTTTCTTTGTTTCTGAACTCAGCTTACGTTTCAAACTTAACTTTAAAAATAAACTTATAAATTTGCATTCCAACTAGAACTACCGTACTTGTTAGTGATAGTTTGCGAGTACTTAAAGAGTACTCATGGCATTGTCCCTGGTTGTTCCCGTGGCCAGACTATGAAGAGGACTATCCGGAAGAAGGATAGTAGGATGGCTACGACAACTAGGACTATCTCCCATCGTCAGCATTGCCTATGACACTGAAGATGGAGCCCACCGCTACGTTATTATTCCGCTACTTGTTTGTACTAAGACTGGATCATGATATCCTTTATTTGTGTAAGACCTTATTATGGTTTGTAATGGATGATGTACTGTGA
The DNA here is from genome assembly GCA_910589775.1 of Avena eriantha. Taxonomy (NCBI): domain Eukaryota; kingdom Viridiplantae; phylum Streptophyta; class Magnoliopsida; order Poales; family Poaceae; genus Avena; species Avena eriantha. Next base: position 420,639,354 of record OU342742.1, read on the forward strand.
TATCCAATATATTATGTCTCGCAAGAATGGTAATCCTGGGATTGCGATGTATGGCATAACAGGCATCTGGGATTTAAAATCCGGGTGTTGACAAGTTGGTATCAGAGCCATCCTGACCATAGGAGACCCTAGTTAGAATGGACGTCCAAACAAAAACTTAGTTTCAAAACCAAAGAAGTGGGTATTTATAAAAAACTATTCCCACTCTTATCCTTGAGATTCTTTCAAAAAAATTCATGTTCCTCACAAATTCTTACATTACTACATAAAATTTGACACACTTGATCACCTCACTAACTTACTCATCCTAAATTCTTATAGATGGAAGTTCAGTACTGCAAGTTCTACCAGTTGGGCAACGGAGGCCAACTAATCTTCGAGAAGGATCTTGATGCACTCTCTGAGTACCTGGAGCGCCCGCATCCGGAATTCTTCGGAGCTCAACTCAATGACCACCTAGGAGGAGATCTACAATGGCTGATAGTTGTTGATCTTCGAGGCAAGATGGAAGCACCCCTTTCGGAGAAGATTCAATTCACCGTGAGAGAGAACAAATGGCTAGATGGATTAGCCAGGGTAATGCTTGAAGCTCTAGCCCGTCTTTGCGGACAGAACATCAACTTGATCCAGGGAACCCGCTTTGCGCACTATGCAAGGCATGATTCCATTGGAATGCCGTTGGAGATGCCAAGTCACCCGGAGATGATATGCCAAGTGGAGAACCTTGACTTCCTACTGTATGATAGGCAGAAGGAATTGGACATGCTCGAGATTATGCCAACCACAACCTTGCCATTGCCGCCCAGAAGGCCCAAACTTTCTCACTGCTCGTCAAGGATCGCCAATCGCTTCATCGTCAACGCGCAAAGAAGGATCGCACCATCACCCGTCTTTGCAAGAAGGTGGCCGACCTCGAGAAGACCATCAAGGAGCAACAAGCTCAGCTTGCAGCAAAAGAAGAAGAGGAAGAAGGTGATGACATCCAGGGGTATATTCACTCGTACCTCAGCAATGATGATGACTACCTAGAGGATGATGCCATGGACTTCTACACCGATGATGACGATTCTGACTTCATCGATGAGGAGTAGATGCACTAGAGCACTATCGTAGGAGTGAGAAGTATCGGTCCCATTGTATCTTAGCTCACAGAATGGTTCTTAAAACCATATGTTTTCCTTTTGTTGTGGTGTGTGTGTGTGTTTGTATCGTGTTCTTTGCTTGAATGAATGAGAAGTTGTTAGTTTGCCAAACCTGAGTCAAACTCAAAGTTTTAGCTGTTGAAAACAAAACCATGAACCTTAGAACTTTCCCTCTTACCCCATTATCTATCTCAATCTTCAGATGACTCGTGGAAACCCTGGAGGAAGCAGCTCATCGCAGGACCCGATGTTGCAGATTCTACAGATGCTAGTTTTGGACCACGAAGCTGGTAGAGCAGAGCGCCAAGCAAATCTAGCCACCCTGCAAAAGATCGCTCAGATGGCCCACAAGAATCAAGGCCAAGGAAATCAGGATCATCATGGATCCAAACTCAAAAACTTCCAGAATACCAATCCCCCTATCTTTAGCAAGTCTGAAGACCCGCTAGATGCTGATGATTGGTTATAGACCATGTAGAATAACTTAGAAGTAGCAGGAGTTGACGCAAATGAGAAAGTTCTGTTTTCCACCTACTATCTGGCAGGAGATGCAAGAGCATGGTGGAACAACACCTGTACCATGAACCACGGTCAAGTGATGACGTGGGAAGCTTTCAAGACCAAGTTTAGCCGCACCCATGTGCCGCAAGGTTTAGTCACCAGAATCAGAGATGAGTTCAGAGAACTGAAGCAGGGAAGGATGACTGTAGTAGAGTACTGTGACAGATTTTTGTCCCTCGCTAGGTATGCACCTGATGAGATCAATACTGAAGCCAAGAACAAGGAGAGATTCCTAAATGGATTGCATGATGAGATGCAAACGGTGTTAATCAACATATGTTTTGATGATCTCGCAGATCTAGTCAACTCTGCCATCCAGATGGAAGGAAAGATCAACCAAGCCAACGACAATCGCAAGTGCAGGATGATGCACCAGAGTGGATCCAACAGTCACCAGAAGTATAGCCCCAACCCGTCTGTAGGATATGCCCCGCGGAACAATAGACCCCCAATGCCTTGTCCAAGCTATCCCAACTGTAGCGGAGGAATTGGGAAGTCTGAAGGAAATCACAATAACAACCCCGGCAACTGCAACAATTTCAACCATGCACCGCCCAAGTCCAACAAGAACAACAACAACAAAAATACTGCCCCAAGGACTGGAAGCAACGTCGTGCCTGTTGCAGCTAAAGACAAGTCTCAAATTACTTGTTTTGAGTGTGGAGTGAAGGGTCACTACTCCAACGAGTGTCCCAAGAAGATTGCAGCCACTGCTAATGTGAATGCCCCAGCTCAGCAGGAGCGCCGTGTTCAGTCCAGAAGGAGATTCGCCCCAGGGAACCCTCACAACCGCAATGGCCGTCTTTTCCACATGAACGCCGAAGAAGCCCAAGAAGCGCCAGATGTCGTGTTGGGTATGTTTTCTGTTAACTCAGTATTAGCAAGAGTGTTGTTTGATTCTAGAGCATCACACTCATTTGTTACAGAAGAATTTGCATGCACTAGTAAGATTCACCCAACCCACTTGAAGCATGTTATGATAGTTCAAATACCTGGTTCAACCACCAAAGCTAGAAAAATTTGCAAGGCTGTGCCTATCAGAATTCATGGGATAGATTTTTATGCCAATCTAATAGTACTTGGAACCAAAGGTTTGGAAGTAGTACTAGGAATTGATTGGATGTAGAAACATAAAGGATTGATCGATTGTGCCAAGAAAGCCATCACCACGACCAATAGCTTAGGAGTAACAGTAGAGCATGTTTCTGAAGCCTTGCCCCGTCAATTCAAATGCAACAAGAGTCTAGCCCTACCAACCATAGACCAAGTCAGAGTAGTCTGTGAATACCCCGACTTATTCCCAGATGAATTGCCCGGTATGCCCACAGATCGGGATATTGAGTTCATTATTGAACTAATTCCTGGAACCGGACCCATAGCTCAAAGACCCTATAGCATGAACCCCTATGAACTAGTGGAGTTGAAGAAGGAGCTTGATGCTATGATGGCAAAATATTTGATTCAACCAAGCGCATCGCCATGGAGAACGCCTGTTTTGTTTGTCGACAAGAAAGATGGAGGCAACCATTTGTGCACAGATTACCAGAAGCTGAATGACGTCACCATCAAGAACAAGTACCCACTACCCAAGATAGAGGATCTATTTGATCAGTTGACTGGTGCCAAAGTGTTCTCTAAGATTGATCTTAGGACTTGTTATCACGAACTTAAGATTCGTGCAACGGATATTCCAAAGACCGCCTTTACCACCAGATATGGATTGTATGAGTATATGGTCATGTATTTTGGATTAACCAATGCCCCTGCTTATTTCATGAATCTCATGAATAAGATCTTTATGAACTTTCTGGATAAGTTTGTCGTGGTGTTTATCGATGATATTCTTATCTACTCTAAGTCAGAAGAAGACCATGAGCAACATCTGAGAATCATCCTTGAAACCCTTAGAGAACATCAGGTGTATGCCAAGTTCAGCAAATGTGAGTTTTGGTTGAAAGAAGTAGGATTCCTCAGACATATTGTGTCGGCAGGAGGAGTCATTGTTGATCCCGCCAAGATCAAAGATGTTGAAGAATGGGAAGCCCCAACCACTCAAACCCAAGTCCGTGCATTTCTCGGATTAGCGGGATATTACCGCAAGTTCGTAGAAGGATTTTCAAGCATTGCAAGACCCATGACCCAATTGTTGAAGAAAGACAAGAAGTTTGAATGGACAAACAAATGTGAAGGAAGTTTTCAAGAACTCAAGAAGAGATTGATTTCAGCCCCAATCTTGATGATGCCAGATATCAAAAAGCCTTTTGATGTGTATTGTCATGCATCCAAGATTGGTCTCGGATGTGTGTTGATGCAAGAAGGCAAAGTCATAGCATATCTATCTCGACAACTGAAGCAGCATGACCAAAACTACCCTACCCATGATCTTGAACTAGCAGCTGTAGGTTTAGCTTTGAAGACATGGCATCATTATCTTATGGGTAACCGCTGTGAGATTTACTCAGATCACAAGAGCTTGAAGTATATTTTCACTCAAAAGGAGCTGAATATGAGGCAAAGGAGATGGATAGAGTTAATCAAGGATTATGACCTTGATATTCACTATCACCCCGGCAAAGCCAATGTGGTAGCGGATGCTCTTAGCAGATTGCCGTGTAGATTAAACACCATGATCAAAGAAACCCAGCCAAGTTTGCATGAGGAGTTGGAAAAGTTTAGAACTAAGCTAGTTAGCAAAGGATTCTTAGCTATCATTGAACTACAACCCACTTTGATCAGTCAGATCAAGGAAGCCTAGAAGGGAAATGCAAGTATCGACGGAATCAAGTGTTGTATTGCTACGGGAAAAGTACCTGGATTCATCGAAGACGAAGAAGGAGTTTTGTGGTACAATGGACGTATCTGCGTGCCAACAGATTCGGAGCTGAAGCAAGTTATCATGCAAGAAGCCCGTGATACTCTTTATTCTATCCACCCTAGAGGAACGAAGATGTATCAGGATTTGAAGGAGCAATATTGGTGGCACAAGATGAAGAGAGAAATCGGAAGCTACATCGCCAAGTGTGATATCTGTCAAAGAGTCAAAGCGGAACATCAGAGACCCGCATGACTGTTGATGACCCACAAGTATAGGGGGTGTATCGTAGTATTTTCGAGGGAAGTCAAACCCAATTTATTGATTCGACACAAGGGGAGCCAAAGAATATTTATAAGCCTTAACAACTGAGTTGTCAATTCAGCTGCACCTAGAAACAATCTTGCTCACAACAGTTTATGAGTAGCAACCGTTTTATAGTAGGAATAGCAAAGTAGCAACAGTAGTAAAGTAAAGACAGTAGTAACAATAACAGTGAACAGTGGATTCGAGTGCGGTAGGCATAGGGATGGATGGACGGGCGTTGCATGGGCAAGAAAATTCACATAGCAATCAGAACATACGGAAATTGTAGATAAATAAGATAAAGCATCCAAGTACTAGACAATCCTAGACATGTGTTCCATATATAGTCATACGTGCTTGCAATGAGAACTTGCACAACATCTTTTGTCCTGCCAGCCAGTTTGCAGCGGGGCCTCAAGGGAACTACTGGCAATTAAGGTGCTCCTTTTAATAGAGCACCGGAGCAAAGCATTAACACTCTGTGAACACATGTGATCCTCACATTAAAGACATTCCCTCTAGTTATCCCGATTTCTGTCACTTCGGGGCCATTGGTTCCGGACAACAACGTGTGTATACAACTTGTAGATAAGACCAAAAACAATACTATCATAATGAATCAATAACATGTTCAGATCTGAAACCATGGCACTCGGGCCCTAGTGACAAGCATTAAGCACAACAAGTCGCAACAAAGTCATAAAGCACTAATAAAAGATACTAGGCACCATGCCCTAACAATCTGATGCCATTAAATGAACAATCTCATCCAATCCCTACCATCCCCATAGCCTACATTGGGGGGGTTACTCACTCATAGATGGGGGAAACATGGATGGTCAATGGAGAAGCGATGGTGATGATGATGGCGATGATCTCCTCCAATTCCCCGTCCCGGCACGGTGCCAGAACGGAGTTTTTGGTACTGTTTCGTGGAATCTGGTGGTGGCGACGGAGCGGAACTCCTTCTAGAAAAACATCAAACCTCCCGAAGTTTTTAGGTCAGAATGCTCCTTATAGGCGAAGAGAGAGGCCGAGGGGGTGCCTGGGGGGCCCACACCACCCCCTGGCATGGCCTGGCTTGGTCCGCCACCAGGTGGTGTGGCCACCCCTGGCTCTTCTCCGTCTCGTATTCTGGCTCCTAGAGTCTTCGGGTGAAATAGGATTTTCGGCATATTTTCCGGGATTTTTCGTGATAGTTGATTTTCTGCACAAAAAGTAGACACTAAGGCAATTCTGCTGAAAACAGCGTCAGTCCGCGTTAGTTGTATCCAAATCACACAAATTTAGAGAAGAAACAATAGCAAAAGTGTCCGGGAAAGTAGATACGTTTTGGACGTATCAACTCCCCCCAAGCTTAGCTTATTGCTTGTCCTCAAGCAATTTAGTTGAAAACTGAGTGTGATAAAAGAATTTTCACGAACACATTTGCTTCATATGATGTAAATATTCACAGCAATGTGATCAACTACTTAGACAATTCATAATAAAGAGTATGCAACTGAGTCTACTTAATAGTCATTGCAAGCTATGAAGAGATTCCAACTCAAAAATAATAAGTAGCATGAAGTATAAACATAAGCAACATTACAATGCTCATAAAAAGGTATGATAGAGTGGTATCTCGCTTGCCTTTGATTATGAATATCAAGGAACCTCTGAAGTTCAAGTGATGACTAGAAGTAAAGATATCAAGGATACAAGCATCAAAGTCATAACACAAATAATCAAGTAGTGAGGTAAACACAAAGAGTGACAACTATGCTCTTCAAGAAGGTGCTCAAAGAATAAATGGAGACTCAACAAGTAAAGGAAAAGGTTTTGAATAATTTGAAAGGCTTCCAAATGCTGAAAGTATGGTACTCATTAGCTTTGAGCTCTCATTGCCCCTATCATTAGCATCTTTAATGTGGAGCTTTGAGCTGGAGCTAATCATAAGAAAGAAAGAACTACTAAGCATCCAAAGAAAACATACACTCTACATGAACAGACTAAGCATGCCCATAGTGATGAGTATATGTACAAAAAATGAAAACAAATAGAGTTCGTTACTAGCCTCTTACCACGCCTCAAGTTGTCATTAATCCTCATTATTGCTCTTCACTTGTGTGGCTTGAATAATAATATGAAACCAATATTCCACTGAGGACTACTGAACCTTGTAGCAAACTCACAAAAACAAAGAAGAACGACAAATATTTTTGGTGTTTTCGATTTTTAAACAAGAACCAAAAGGGGAAAACAAGCAAAGCAAAATCTTTTTGGGTTTTTCGAATAGTTCAAACAAAGCAAAAAGATAAAAACAAACCAAGGAAAAAAAGAAGAAGCAAACCAAAGAGAAACAATAGAAATATTTTTGGTCTTTTTGTGTTTTAGAAATCAAAAGCAAAAGAAGAACGAAAACTAAAAAGAGAACAAAAACATGAATATACAAAGTACCAACGCAACATGATATGGAGATGAGTGCGGTGTCGGCATACCTCCCCCCAAGCTTAGTCTTTTGGCCTAAGTGGGTATCAATCCATCTACGAATAGGGGTTCCAAGCGGGCGGATCTTGGTAAGAATGGTCGTAGCTGGGCCCATGAGAAGAAGAAGAAGCTCCCCAATCATAAGCGGGCTGCTGATATGAAGATTCTCCCTCATTCGAGGGCTGGACCGAATCTTCCGTGACCTCCCTTCTAGTGTCCTGCTCCTGTTGGGAGAGCTCTCCCAAGTATGTGTCAAGCTCCTCCTCAGTGAGGGACCATCCTTCCCGGTTATCAAGGTTAAACAAAATAGGTGCAGGCAAAAGAACAACACGCTCAGACTTGCTCTTTCTCCAACCAGCTTTGAGAAAGGTTATTTCATAAGATAACTCACTCATACTATCCCACGAGGAAACAAATTTATGTTGTATCATGGAATTAAGATCAAGCCTCTCTATGGGAAACTATAGGTCTAGATGATGAGGCACTAAACCATGCAATGCTAGTAAACGAGAAGCAATGAGGCATCCACAAATTCCACCTTTCTCACGGTTAGCAGCAAGACGGAAAGCTATCAAAGCACCCAAGTTGTAAGACCTATCTCATCTAAGAGCAGCAGAGATAAATGCTAGATCAAACGAAGATAACTTATTGGCAGTTTTCCTAGCAAGGACACACTTGGCAATAAAGTAGGCAAAGTAGCGAATGGAGGGAAGATGAATGTTACGTATTTTTCCACTCTCCTTCGAGAAGCTACTCCCTTGGCAAATTTATGCATATAAATCCATGAGTGGTTTAGGTCTCTCCTTAATCTTCCTACATGATCCCCATTGAGGTACCTTAATAGATTGCACAAAAATCATTAAGAGAAAGGTTGACAGCAATATTGTAAATTTTGTAATGGAACATGGGGTTAGGCAAAGAGTGACTAAATTGGAAATCTTGCACCACAGACATGGTTAGCTTCACAAATTGACAAGGTTCATGTTCCAAAAAGTGCTCTAACCCTACATTAGAAACCAAAGTGTGGAAATCTTGTAGAATTCCTACAGCTCTCATGAACTCAGAGCATAGATAAATGGAGGGAAAAACTTCCTCCTCTCGGTGGACCTTCATGACGTTAGGCACCCAAAGCTCATGTTGGTTTAGGTGGTGTTCACTCATCTTCTATTCTGAAATTTAAACACCTATTAAACAAGTGATTGCAAAGTAAATATAATGAAGGATTCTACTCAAAGGGACTTGTAAGAGGCCTAAACATGCATCAAAACTATATCTCTAAGCATCAAACAAGCTTACAAGCTCTCATAACCAGTCACCTACAGCAGCAAAATACTCAATAAATAATCCACTAAACACAAATCTACTTGGACAAGGGGAGGAGTCACATACCAGGGAACAAATGCTCCAAATTTCAGCAAGAAAAATGGGTTGAGCAAGGAGATCGAAAAAATCGAGAGCAAGCACAGCAAGAACGCGATTTTGAGCAATGAACTGGAGCTTACTCAGGAGAGAGAAGAAAGTGGCAGGTGAGAGAGTTAGTGGGGGGCCAGGGGTGGCCCACACCAGGGCATGGCGCCACCCAAGGCTGGCCGCACCACCAGGTGGTGTGCCTGCCTGGTGGGCCCCCTGGTACCTCCTAGGTACTCCTCTGCTCCTTTTTTCACACAAAAATTTAATATAAATTTTCTGGAATTTTTCGAGACACTTATATTTTTGGGCATTTTTCAGAAATAGGAGAATGATTTTCTGGAAGACAGATTCTTTTTTTGAAATGATGCAAAGATAAAACAAGGCTAGAACTACAGAAGTTCTAATACACTCTAACATGCAAGCAACTAACAACAAAAATAAAACTAAACGAAAGCAAAAACTAAAATGCAAAGGAAAGAAATAAATGGAGATAATCATAATGAAAACATTGTTTTGTTCAATGAAATCCTTTTGTTAACAAGGTTGATCAAGTCTTGCTACCAAAACAATTCCATATGAGACAAAACTTTGTATTCCACTAATGATTATGTTACCTCAACCTTGATAGCAATGGTCCCAATCATAATAGTTTCAAATTTTGCTCTTGGTATGGGACAATATATTTCTCCAACTTGAATGCCTTCAACATGTTCAATTGAATTCAAACCATAAGTCCTTTCAATCTTCTTGGGGAAATAGACAGTATGTTCCTTGTCATTAACATTGAAAGTCAACTTTCCTTGATTACAATTAATAACAGCTCCTACAGTATTAAGAAAAGGTCTCCCAAGAATAATAGACATAGTATCATCTTCAGGCATTTCAAGCACAACAAAATCAGTCAATATCAAGCAATTATGAGCCACTTGAACAGGTACATCCTCACATATACCCACAGGAATAGTTGCAAGCCTTTTATAGAGAGAGAAAGGCATAACACTAACTCCAGCTCCCAAATCATACAAAGCAGTTCTAACATAACTATTCTTAATAGAGAAAGGGATAGTTGGAATCCCTAGGTCTCCAAGTTTCTTAGGGACCTTACCATTGAAAGAATAATTAGCAAGCAAAGTAGAAATTTCTTCATTAGGGATCTTCCTTTTATTCGAGACAATATCCTTCATATACTTTGAGTAAGGAGGCAATTTAATAGCATCAGTCAAAGGAATTTGCAAGAATAAAGGCTTCATCCACTCACAAAACTTATTATAGTGTTCATCTTCCTTTGACTTGTGTTTCTTATCAAGGAAAGGCATAGGTTTTTGGACCCAAGGCTCTCTTTCACTACCATGTTTCTTAGCAATAAAATCTTCTTTGGTGTATTTAGTATTCTTACTGTGGTTTTCAGGTTCTTCTTCAAAAAATTTCATTAGGAACTTCATTTTCTTCATTACCACTTTCAGTTTCAGCATCAGAGATAGATATACTATTAGGATCTATAGCAGGTTCAGAGGGTTCTACAATAGTTTTATGTTTCTTTTTCCTTTTCTTACGAGTAGAGCCACTATTTTCAGCTTGTTGAGAATCCTGCTCGATTCTTTTGGGATGCCCCTCGGGATATAGAGGATCCTAGGTAGTAGCTCCACTTCTAGTTCTAATTTCATAAGCATGTTTTTCTTTAGCAGCATTAACTAGCAAGTCGTTTTGCACTTTAACGAGTTCATCTATTTGAGTTTGAACCATTTGAAAGTGTTTAACAATCATTTTAACATCATTAGAGGTTCTTTCCACATTATCTTTCAACTCAACAATAGCTCTAGTGTTTTCCATTAGATGATTTTGCACCCTTTTATTAAAATTATCTTGCTTAACAATAAAGATATCGAATTCTTCTAAGCATTTATCGGGAGGTTTAGAGTAAGGGATATCACCTTCATCAAAGTGTTGGAGAGAGTGTACCTCAATAGTGGGTGAGTATGGAATGGGCTTACATAATTCTTCTATAGGAGGTAAATTCTTGACATCTGCAGCTTTAATTCCCTTCTCCTTAAGACATTTCTTAGCTTCCTTCATCACTTCATCATTTAATTCAATAACTCCCCTCTTCTTTGATGTTGGAATAGGCACCGGAATAGATGGTTCAGGTACAATTACTTTAGGTATAGCTTATTTAGGAGGAGTCCAGTCTTCATAATTCTTGCTTATTTTAGCCATTAATTCCTTAGCTTCCTCAGGAGTCCTATTCCTGAAAACATAATCAGTACAACTATCTAGGTATGTCCTAGATTCTTCAGTTAGTCCATTATAAAATATATCAAGAAGCTCATTCTTAGGTAGTGGACTTCCAGCCTGTGCATGAATCAAAGCACAAAACCTTGCCCAAGATTCAGGCAATACCTCTTTTTCTCCCTGTTTAAAATCAAAAAGTTCCTGCAAAATAGCATGTCTAGCACTAGGAGGAAAATATTTCTACAGGAAAGTATTAATCAAGCACTCAGGGCTATCAATAGATCCAGGAGGTAAACTACTAAACCAAGTTTTAGCTTCTCCTTTCAGTGAAAAGGGGAAGATCTTGGCAACAAAGTAAGTACCCATCTTAATATCATCAAAAAACAAGCCACTCATGGTAGAAAGTTCATTCATATGTGCTACCGCACTTTCATTATTTGTCCCACAAAAATTTTCTTTCTCAACAATAGCTATGTAAGATAGATCGAGAGAGAAATCATAATCTTTATCTGTAATGTTTATGGGAGAAGCAGCAAATTTAGCAATAGGAGACAATTTGGGTCTAATAGTATGCCTCTCAAGGAGACTCTTAGTAGCGCTCCTATCATGGGTGTTCTTACATTCTTTAAAAAAATCATCGGTCATCTCAACATAACCATCTTCAATATCATAACTTTCACTAGACTCAGGTGAACTAACAGGTGTGGTAGTGTATTCATTAGGAGTTTCAGTATTTCCAGCTATAGTTCTAGCAATCGTAGCATCTAGGAAAGGACCTAATGAACCACTCTTATCAAGCACAGTAGAAGCAGCATCATAAGCATCAGAAGTTTCATATTCAGCAGTAGTAGCAGTGCGTGTAGCATGTGTATGTGGTGGTGTAACGAGCTTACTTATAAAAGACGGTGAATCAAGAGCAGCAGAGGTGTTCAGAACCGTACCTCTTCTTGTAGTGGATGGTAAAATAGGAAATTTGCCATCACGAGACTTACCCATGATGGATGGATAGCAGAGAACAATAGAGAATCCAAGTGAACTTAATAAATAAAGCTATACTCCCCGGCAACGGCGCCAAAAAATAGTCTTGATGACCCACAAGTTTAGGGGGTGTATCGCAGTATTTTCGAGGGAAGTGAAACCCAATTTATTGATTCGACACAAGGGGAGCCAAAGAATATTTATAAGCCTTAACAACTGAGTTGCCAATTCAGCTGCACCTGGAAACAATCTTGCTCACAACAGTTTATCAGTAGAAACAGTTTTGTAGTAGGAATAGCAAAGTAGCAATAGTAGTAAAGTAAAGACTGTAGTAACAATAACAGTGAACAGTGGGATTCGAGTGCGGTAGGCATAGGGATGGATGGACGGGCGTTGCATGGACAAGACAATTCACATAGCAATCAGAACATAGGCAATTGCAGATAAATAAGATAAAACATCCAAGTACTAGACAATCCTAGGCATGTGTTCCATATATAGTCATACGTGCTCCCAATGAGAACTTGCACAACATCTTTTGTCCTGCCAGCCCGTTTGCAGCGGGGCCTCAAGGGAACTACTGGAAATTAAGGTGCTCCTTTTAATAGAGCACCGGAGCAAAGAATTAACACTCCGTGAACACATGTGATCCTCACATCAAAGCCATTCCCTCCGGTTATCCCGATTTCTGTCACTTCAGAGCCATTGGTTCTGGACAACAACGTGTGTATACAACTTGTAGATAAGACCAAAAACAATACTATCATAATGAATCAATAACATCTTCAGATCTGAAATCATGGCACTCGGGCCCTAGTGACAAGCATTAAACACAACAAGTCGCAACAAAGTCATAACGCACTAATAAAAGATACTAGGCACCATGCCCTAACAATCTGATGCCATTACATGAACAATCTCATCCAATCCCTACCATCCCCATAGCCTACAGCGGGGGGGTTACTCACTCATAGATGGGGGAAACATGGATGGTCGATGGAGAAGCGATGGTGATGATGATGGCGATGATCTCCTCCAATTTCCCGTCCCAGCAGGGTGCCAGAACGGAGTTTCTCGTGCTGTTTCATGGAATCTGGTGGTGGCGGCGGAGCGGAACTCCTTTTGGAAAAACGTCGAACCCCCCAAATTTTTTAGGTCAGAAGGCTCCTTATAGGCGAAGAGAGAGGCCGAGGGGGTGCCTGGGGGTCCCAGACCACCCCCTGGCAAGGCCTGGCTTGGCCCGCGCCACCAGGTGGTGTGGCCACCCCCTGGCTCTTCTCCGTCTCGTATTCTGGCTCCTGGAGTCTTCGGGTGAAATAGGATTTTCGGCATATTTTCTAGTATTTTTCCTGATAGTTGATTTTCTGCACAATAGGTAGACACCAAAGAAATTCTGCTGAAAACATCGTCAGTCCGTGTTAGTTGTATCCAAATCACACAAGTTTAGAGGAGTGATACATTGCAAATGTATCTATAATTTTTTATGCTCCATGCTTGGTTTTATCCACTTTCTTGTGTTTTTCCACACTTTGGAGTACTTTTCATATGATTTCTTGGACTAACCTATTAACAAGAGCCATAGTGCCAGCTGCCTGTTTTCTGCTGTTTTTGGTTCCAGGAAAGTCAGAAAATGAATATTCTCGGAATTGGACGGGACAAAAGTCAAAGTGCCTATTTTTCCATAAGACTCACGGAGCCAGAATATGAGAGGGAGGAGGGTCAGGGCCTGGCCACACCACCCCCAGGCGCGGGTTGGGCCTGGCCATGCCAGGGCATGGTGTGGTGGCCCTAGGCACCCCCTCGGTCTCCCTCTTCTCCTATAAGGAGCCTTCTGACCTAAAAACTTTGGGGGGTTCGACATTTTTCCAGAACGAGTTCCGCTCCGCTGCGACCACCAGATTCCACGAAACAGCATGAGAAACTCCGTTCTGGCACCCTATCGGGACGGGGAATTGGAGGAGATCATCGCCATCATCATCACCATCGCTTCTCCATCGACCATCCATGTTTCCCCCATCTATGAGTGAGTAATCCCCCACTGTAGGCTATGGGGATGGTAGGGATTAGATGAGATCGTTCATGTAATGGCAACAGATTTTTAGGGCATGGTGCCTAGTATCTTTTATTAGTGCTTTATGACTTTGTTGCGACTTGTTGTGCTTAATGCTTGTCACTAGGGCCCGAGTGCCATGATTTCAGATCTGAACTTATTATTGATTCATTATGATAGTATTGTTTCTGGTCTTATCTACAAGTTGTATACACACGTTGTTGTCCGGAACCTATGGCCCCGAAGTGACAGAAATCGGGATAACCGGAAGGGAATGGCTTTGATGTGAGGATCACATGTGTTCACGGAGTGTTAATGCTTTGCTTCGGTGCTCTATTAAAAGGAGCACCTTAATTGCCAGTAGTTCCCTAGAGGCCCCGCTGCAAACGGGCTGGCAGGACAAAAGATGTTGTGCAAGTTCTCATTGCGAGCACGTATGACTATATATGGAACACATGCCTAGGATTGTCTAGTACTTGGGTGCTTTATCTTATTTATCTGCAATTTCCCTATGTTCTGATTGCTATGTGAATTGTCTTGTCCATGCAACGCCCGTCCATCCATCCCTATGCCTACCGCACTCGAATCCCACTGTTTACTGCTTTTTTTACTATTGTCTTTGCTTTACTACTGCTATTACTTTACTTTTCCTACTACAAAAGTGTTGCTACTGATAAACTGTTGTGAGCAAGATTGTTTCCAGGTGCAGCTGAATTGACAACTCAGTTGTTAAGGCTTATAAATATTCTTTGGCTCCCCTTGTGTCGAATCAATAAATTGGGTTTCACTTCCCTCGAAAATACTGCGATACACCCCCTATACTTGTGGGTCATCAAGACTATTTTCTGGCACCGTTGTTGGGGAGCATAGATTTATTTATCAAGTTCACTTGGAATCACTATTGTTCAAGATAAGTTTATCTTTCTACTTGTTTGCTTGTTTCTTTATCAAAATTACAAAAAAAATTAGTTCCTACTCTAGTTGTTATTTCCGTTGGTCTTATATTGTCTTGCTTTATCATGCTTGTTGGCAATGGTTGGTTTCTTTGAAACTGAAGCTGATGCAGCCCGTCCTACGAACGCTTCTACATCTACACAAACAAGTCCCCCAAGTGGACCCATGACTCGTGCCCGAGCCAAACTCCTCCAAGCTAAGGTGAACTCGCTCCTCTCTTCGTGCCAATTCGATACCTCCTTGGATGGCGTGCTACTTCATACCACTACTTTGTGCATCATCAGGTACGAGCCCCCGCCGCGTCGACCCACGAGCCATGAAGCTGCACCTGGCCTAAAGTTGCCAGAGCCAGAGTGTCCGCCCGGATCAAGCCGGAGTGTCCGGCGCAGCTGGAGTGTCCGGCCCACTCTACCTGGAGTATCCGGCCTGCCCGAGCCCGAGCCTGGCGTGGATATTCAGAAGGTCAAATCGGACACTTCCCGGACACCGCCCGGAGTGTTCGGCCACCCCGGACTGTCCGGCCGTGCCGACCCGGACTGTCCGGTCCAAGCGATGGGCCTGCGAGCCTAGCTAGGCCATATGGCCCATGTACCCCTCTACTTCGCCCAGAACTCTACTTTAATGCCTGAATTACCCCTGAACTTGTGGCTGGCCTATATATAGACCCCCACCTCCATTGTAAACCCTAGGCTTGATATTGGAATTAGTGGAAACCCCTTTGTGGATCTATCTAATTCTTGCCTCATGCTCCTTGACTAAGGAGCACCAATATCCCCAAACCTCGTTGGAGTTTGCATCGTGCCTCCGCGTTGTACAAGGCCTAGGAATCGGTGTTCCTTTGCCTAGACATCAAGATCTCACCGAGTCTCCCATCTCGCCGTGCCGGTTCGAGAGAGAGTCCTCCGCCCGACGCCGATCCTAGGGATTGCGTCGGACCGGTCACCGCCGGTCTGAGCTATTGGTGTTTATCACGGGTTTGCGTGTGTGTGTTCATCGCGTTCTTCGTGCGTGTGTTTGTCGTGTTCATCCTTTCCTCCTTCCCCTGCACTCCACCCTTGATTTGAAAGGGAATCGTGAAAGATCGGGCCACCCTAGAGGTTTTCCCTCAACATATTGGTATCAAGAGCTTCGTTGCTCATGATTTCCCCCACAATTTTTTCTTCTATCCACCAAAAATTCGAAAATCCCACAAAAAACAGCCCATATTTGCCTTTGGATAAATCTCTTGATTCGGAGTGTTATTTGTGGTTTTGATCCGACCAAACCTTGTCTAAGGAGTTGGTCCAGCTTTACCCTGCGTTTTCCCAGCCCGATTTGGCCAGTTTTTCGCGGATTTGAGGGCCGAAGGCGAGGATTTCCGCTCAAGAACACAAGCAGGAAACCCGCGCCGGAGTGTCCGGCACGTATCGACCGGAGTGTCCGGCCCTACCGGAGTGTCCGGCCGAACCAGATCGGAGTGTCCCGGAGTGTCCGGCCCATACAGACCAGAGTGTCCGGCTGTAACGCCAGTTTTGACAATTTTGCCTCATTTTTCGCATTGGCTAATCTCCTTTGTTTGCTCGTGTCCCGTGTGCGTGTCAGCAAGTACCAGTAAGCTTCCGCATCATCAACTTCCGCGCTCATCGACACCACGGACCATGAACATCATCCCGCACCACCGACGCCAAGTTCATCATCAAAGAAGGTATAACTTGCGTCACCTTGTTAACCCCCATCTTCCTTTGTGTGTACCTATCCCATGAGAGTGGTTCATCTTGTGTTTGCTTGAGCATTGTGCATTTGTCCTTGGATAGTGAGAGTGCAAGAGCAATATCAAGTGTGACTAGGTAGCATCAAGGGAGAGCAAGAAAAAGAAAAAAAATACGAAGAAAAAGCAAAAGAAAAATAGTCTCCCCTTGCAAAAGAGAGTCTCAAAGCTTGTAAGCAAGAGAGAAAGAAGAGCGCCCAAGGCAAGTGCATAAATCCGTTGCTCACTTTTCCTCTTTGCAAACGAGCCACGGTCTCTCCTTGCATTGGCACGGCAACGAGCTTAGTCTTCGTTAGGACATTTTGTTTGCTCATTTTCATAGTCGTGTCAATCCCAACTTTCTCCACGTGTGTGTACATAGTCATAGGTTCCTGTCACCCTTTTGAGTTGTTGACCTTCGCCTTTGACTTGAGTTTTGTTGGATTTTTACCACTTTTGACTATCCCTTTTCTTTTGGTTGGTTCTTTGGCTTTCCACAACCCTAACCTACCACCAACAAGGTTTTGAGAGTTAGTGTGAGTTTTCTTGGCATTTCCACTTTGCACGCTAATAGCTCTCACTTATGGTTTCTAGTTTGGTGCAATCCCCAAGGTGAGGTACAAGGCTAACACCACCAGATTCCACTTCCATATACAATACTTGTGTCTTTTGCATGATGGATAGGCATGGTGAGACGAGCCAACCACCCCCCCAAGAAGAAGATCAAGGTCCGTACATGACGCGTGCAAGTCACTTCATCGTTCGACAAGAGTTCCGTGAACGTTGCCAAGCCCTTGAGACGCGACAGGATGAACAATTTGGCGAGACGCAAGCCGAGTTCAAGAACATCGACAACCGCTTCGACGGCCTCGAACGACAAATGCATGCAATGCATCACAACTTCGGCCACCAAAATGAAGCGCTCCAATGCTCCGTCGCCGAAACAAATGACAATCTTCGACGCCTCATCGACGGCATGACAAGACCCCGTTCACGCGCTTCAAGCTCTGCAAGTTCTTCGCATCGTCATGCACCTCTTCCACAAGATCTACATCAAAGTGCTCAAAGACGCAATGATGCCCCCGTGGTTGAAGATGGAATCTCTTCGAACTATGTACCTTCCCCACGGCACGCCGCAACGTCAAGCTATGACGGTGACCTCTCTTCAAGGCACGAGGAAGGCAAGAAGCACACCGTCATCATGCAAGGGCACTAGTGATTCAACAAGAGCAACCACAAGAGGAACCGCAAGCGCAACCGCAAGTCTACCACCATCGACCGCGACACATTCTTGACACAACAAGTGATGACACCAATTTGGAGAATCAAGCTCGTCATTGATGTCAAGCTCTTCAAGATCCTCCTCCTCATCATCAATGTCATGAACGTCAACAACGACACCATGGTCATCACGAGGCGCCTCCTCCACATCAACAAAACTTGGAGCGTCAAGTGATACAAGTTGAGCGACGCCCACCACGTCAAGAGGCTCATGACCATGTTCTTCGCCGTGAGGCCCATGTGCCTAACCAACATCACCAATCAAGGAACGAGCCTCCTCTTCGTCATCAACCGCGTCAAGAGGCTACACACCTTCTCTACCATGAGGCCCAAGTACCTCAACCACGTCAACAACCGCGCCAAGAGCAAGAGCAAGCTCCTCCTCAACAACAATACCAAGAGCAAGCTCCGCAACAAGGACGCGAGAACCAAGTTCCACCTCCCCAACTACAAGATCATCAACAAGGTCACCAAGCTCGTCGCAATGACCGCAACGATAAAGAAACTTTTGGCTAGCTCAAGTTCACAATGCCCAAGTTCACTGGATCCAATGACCCTGAAGAATACCTCTCGTGGGCACTCAAAGTCGACAAGATCTTCCGCATGCACAACTATAGCAACGAGAAGATGGTCGCCATGGCTTCGCTAGAGTTTGATGATTATGCCAACCTTTGGTAGGAACAAGTTCAAGTTGCTCGTGATGCAAGACAAGAGCCGCCAATCACAACTTGGCATGACATGAAGGCTCACATGAGATCTCGGTTCGTCCCCGCACACTACACACGTGACCTCTTCAACAACCTTCAAGCGCTTCGTCAAGGGACAAAGACCGTGGAAGAATACTTCAAGGAAATGGAACTCAACTTGATTCACGCCAACATTGATGAGCGCATGGAGCAAACAATGGCACGTTTCCTTATTGGCTTGAATCACCCAATCAAGCGCATCGTCGAGTTCCAAACATACAACACCATGGTTGAGCTTGTGCACATTGCAACAAAGGTTGAACGTCAAGTGCAAGAGGATATCAAGTACAACAAGCCCAAGACGTACTTCACCTACAAGCAAGCTTCAACCCCTACACCAACAACTTTCAATGGTAGCTCCTCAAGTACCTCCAAGCCTTCCTTCAAGCCCACACTTCCTCAAGGAAAACTGCCACCAAATGGCAAGCAAGCAAAAAGTGATACACCTTTCAACGGTGAATGCTACAAGTGTGGAGGTAAAGGACACAAGTCGGCCGAATGTGGAAACAAGAAAGTCTTGTTCATCCATGACAATGGTGATGAAGAGTACTTGAGTGAAGATGAGTTTGATGCCCGTGTCAAGGAAGCAATGGCAAGGCAACGAGTGGAAGATGATCAAGAACTCCTCATGTGTGAACATGACGCAAGTCCATCGCTTCTCGTCACAAGAATCTTGACCACTCAAGCACAAGAGCATGAAGACCAACGCTCCAATATCTTCTAAACACGAGCCGGCATCAATGGCAAATCTATCAAGGTGATCATTGACGGAGGGAGTTGTCACAACCTTGCTAGCACCGAGTTGTGTGAGAAGCTCAACCTCAACCTCCATCCACACAAGCACCCCTACCACGTGCAATGGCTAAGTGACCAAGGGTCCATGAAGATCAAGCATACCGTATCGGTCTCCTTCGCCATTGGTCCTTACAAAGATACGGTGGAGTGTGATGTGGTTCCTATGACAGTTTGCCACATGCTTCTTGGTCGACCATGGCAATTTGACAAGGCTGCTCAACATGATGGTCGCACCAATATATACACCTTCAAATGGCTCAATAAAACATGTGTTTTGCAACCGATGACTCCTAGCCAAATAATTGCGGACAATGCAAAGGCTTTAGCGAGGATGCAAAGCACAACACCTACTTGTGAGAAGAGCGGTGAGAGAGAGAACCACCTCATAGTGAGTGAGAGCCACAAGCCAAATTCGAGTGGAAAAACGAAGAGTGTTCTCCTTGCCACCAAAAGTGAGATGAGAGATGTTCGGAACAACCCATCCATCTTACACTATGTCCTCCTTTGCAAGGGACTAGTGCAAGGAACTAACGAATTAACCAATGTTCCTCCATCTTTGGTGAGTGTTTTGCAGGAATTCAAGGATGTGTTTCCCGAAGAGCTTCCACATGGACTACCTCCTCTTCACGGCATTGAACATCGCATCAACCTCATCCCCGGTGCACCACTTCCAAACCGCGCCGCTTACCGCACGAACCCGGAGGAGACGAAGGAGATCGAATGTCAAATCAACTAACTCGTCACCAAAGGTTTGATCCAAGTTAGCACTAGTCCAAGTGTCGTACCCGTGATTCTTGTTCCAAAGACGGATGATACATTACGGTTATGCATGGACTGCCGTCTAATCAATCCTATCACCGTGCGTTATCGACATCCCATACCACGTCTCGATGACATGCTTGATGAATTGTGTGGAGCCACTATTTTTTCGAAAATTGATCTTCGTAGTGGTTACCATCAAATACGCATGGCTGAAGGTGATGAGTGGAAACCCGCCTTCAAGACCAAACTTGGTCTCTATGAATGGTTGTTTATGCCCTTTGGTTTATCAAATGCCCCATCCACCTTCATGCGCCTTATGAATCACATCTTGCGTTCTCTCATTGGAAAAAGTGTTGTTGTCTATTTCGATTATATTCTTGTTTATAGAAAATCACTTGAGGACCATATAACACATGTCAAGGAAGTTTTACAAACCCTTCGACATGAAAAGCTTTATGCTAATCTTCCCAAGTGCACTTTTGCTAAAGACAAGTTGATTTTTCTTGGATTTGTCGTTTCTTCGAAGGGAATTGAAGTTGATGTTTCCAAGGTAAAGGACATACGAGATTGGCCCATACCAACAAATGTGAGTGAACTCCGAAGTTTTCATCTGTTGGCCGGTTTCTATCGTCGCTTTGTGAAAGACTTTTCAACCATTTTGTCCCCTTAATGAATTGACCAAAAAGAATGTCACCTTCGTGTGGGGCAAAGCACAACAAAAAGCTTTTGATGAACTTAAAAAGAGGATCACCGAAGCACCTCTTCTTGCTTTATCGGATTTCACAAAAACTTTTTAGATAGAGTGTGATGCTAGTGGTATTGGCATTGGAGGAGTCCTTATGCAAAACGGACGTACTATAGCCTACCATAGCTAAAAACTTGATGGTGATCGCCTTAACTATCCGATTTATGACAAAGAGCTTTTTGCCTTAGTTCGTGTCCTTCAAGTTTGGCAACACTACCTTTGGCCCAAGGAATTTATCATACATTCCGACCACGAGTCGTTGAGATATCTCAAAGGCCAAGCTAACTTGAGCAAGAGACACGCTAAGTGGGTTGAGTTCATGGAGTCTTTTCCGTACATTGTCAAGTATAAGAAGGGCAAAGATAATGTAGTTGCGGACGCATTGTCTCGCAAACATACAAGCCTTCTTACGAGACTTGAAATCAATGTGTTGGGACTTGAGGAAATAAAATCTTTGTATGCTTCCGACCTGTTCTTTGAACCAATTTTCGCAAAGTGCTCCAATGACAAGGGAGTTGATGATTTCTATTTGCATAAGGGCTTTCTTTTTAAACAAAACAAGCTATGCATTTCGAAGTCGTCGCTTCAACTTTTGCTTCTCCAAGAATCTCATGGTGGAGGCCTTATGGGTCACTTTGGTCGCGACAAGACATTGGACATGCTCTCCAATCACTACTTTTGGCCCAAGATGAAGCGTGACGTGGAGCGCTACGTTCAACGATGCACGACATGTGTTCAAGCTAAGTCGCAAGCTAATCCCTATGGTCTTTATATGCCATTGCCTATTCCTCATACACCTTGGTCCGACATTAGCATGGATTTCGTGTTAGGATTTCCTAGATCTAAGCATGGTCATGATTCTATATTTGTTGTTGTGGATCGTTTTTCCAAGATGGCACACTTCATACCGTGCTATAAGACCGACGATGCTTCACATGTTGCAAATCTGTTTTTCAGGGAAATAGTCCGTCTTCACGGTGTGCCAAGGACAATCGTCTCTGACCGCGACGTCAAATTCATGAGCTACTTGTGGAAGACCCTCATGGCCAAGCTCGGCGTCAAGCTCCTCTTTTCATCCGCATCACATCCTCAAATTGATGGCCAAACCGAAGTTGTCAACCGAAGCCTCGGAACTCTCCTTCGTGTGTTGATCAAGAAAAACCTGAAGGATTGGGAGGAATGCATTCCACACGCCGAGTTCGCCTACAATCGAGCCAAGCACTCAACAACCAAGATGAGTCCATTCATGATCGTCTATGGTTTCGAGCCCCTCACCGCGCTCGACATCCTACCACTACCTCTCCATGAGCACACAAACATGGACATCGAGAAGCACGCACAAGCTATGAAGAATCTTCATGAAGAAACAAGAGCAACTATCGAACAACAAGTCCTTCGCCAAGCTTCAAGGTTAAACAAGGACAAGAAGGAGATGATATTTGAAGAAGGTGACCTTGTGTGGATACACCTAAGCAAGGACCGCTTCCCCAAGGAACGTGAATCCAAGCTCAAGCCAAGAGGAGATGGTTCCTTCAAGGTCCTCAAACGAATCAACAACAATGCCTACATCATCGACATCCCGTCCTCCAAGTACCTTGCAAGCAATACATTCAATGTCAAGGATCTATCACCCTACCATGGAGATGTTCAAGATGATATCCATGAAGAGTCGAGGACGACTCTTTCCCAAGGGGGGAGCGGATGCAGCCCGTCCTACGGACGCTTCTACATCTACACCAACAAGTCCCCCAAGTGGACCCATGACTTGTGCCCGAGCCAAACTCCTCCAAGCTAAGGTGATCTCGCTCCTCTCTTCGTGCCAATTTGATACCTCCTTGGATGGCGTGCTACTTCATACCACTACTTTGTGCATCATGAGGTACAAGCCCCCGCCGCGTCGACCCACGAGCCCTGAATCTGCACCTGGCATGAAGCTGCCAGAGCCGGAGTGTCCGCCCGGATCAAGCCGGAGTGTCCGGCGCAGCCGGAGTGTCCGGCCCACTCTACCCGGAGTATCCGGCCTGCCCGAGCCCGAGCCTGGCGTGGACATTCATAAGGTCAAATCGGACACTTCCCAGACACCGCCCGGAGTGTCCGGCCACCCCGGATTGTCCGGCCGTGCCGACCCGGACTGTCCGGTCCAAGCGATGGGCCTGCGAGCCTAGCTAGGCCATATGGCCCATGTACCCCTCTACTTCGCCCAGAACTCTACTTTAATGCCTGAATTACCCCTGAACTTGTGGCTGGCCTATATATAGACCCCCACCTCCATTGTAAACCCTAGGCTTGATATTGGAATTAGTGGAAACCCCTTTGTAGATCTATCTAATTCTTGCCTCATGCTCCTTGACTAAGGAGCACCAATATCCCCAAACCTCGTTGGAGTTTGCATCGTGCCTCTATGTTGTACAAGGCCTAGGCATCGGTGTTCCTTTGCCTAGACGTCAAGATCTCACCGAGTCTCCCATCTCGCCGTGCCGGTTCGAGAGAGAGTCCTCCGCCCGACGCCGATCCTAGGGATTGCGCCGGACCGGTCACCGCCGGTCTGAGCTATTGGTGTTTATCGCGGGTTTGCGTGTGTGTGTTCATCGCGTTCTTCGTGCGTGTGTTCGTCGTGTTCATCCTTTCCTCCTTCCCCCGCACTCCACCCTCGATTTGAAAGGGAATCGTGAAAGATCGGGCCACCCTAGAGGTTTGCCCTCAACAGAAGCTTATTGGCAAGGTGGGTTCACGGAAGATCAAAAATATTATTATAAGGAACACCGCTTGTCACAAAAAGGGAAACACTTATGGGAACAAATTGATAGATTGTATACCATTGCTAGGAACGTGTGCTCTACTTATAATGTTACTTATTGTTGTGATGATTCTTGTTGCAGAAAGAGGTATAAACACCTCCCTTTTCAATGTGAGTATAGTGATAATGATACCATATCTTCCTACGCTAAAGGAATTTATGACTTTGATGATGCGGAACAAATTGAAGAATTTATTGCTTGGAAGGGTGCTTTTGAACTTGCTAGTTTGCTTGAAAATATTGATGATTCACCTTACAAATATGAGGTGTATGGTATACTTAAATTTTGCTTTGATAATTACAAGGATGAAAATGGCTATATTCTTCAATATTTTAATAGATGCTTTCCACGAATGGAAGACACTAATGCCTTGCAGGATCCTATGGAAGAAGAAATTGATGAACCTGAAATCTCATTAGATGAAAAGGAGGAGGAGAGTGATGAACAAAAGGAGGAAGAATGGATTAGCTACCCATGCCTACCTTCTAATGAGAGTAACTCTTTATCCCTTACATTATTTGATTGTCCCCTTGCTTACTAAAGGAGAATGAATGTTATGTTCCTAAGGTTTCTCTTGAAAATGTTTATAATAAAGCTCTAGTGCTTGTAGATCATGAGGAGCATGCTTTATGTGATAGTTATATTGTTGAGTTTCTTCATGAGGCTACTGAAAATTATTATGAGAGAGGAAAATATGGTTGTGGAAGTTTTCATGGTATTGAAACACCTCTCTATGTGCTGAAAGTTTTGAAATTACTCTTGTTTTATCTTCCTTTGCCTATCACTTTGTTATTTGCTTACACGATTCCTATGTATAGGAAGTGGGTTAGACTTAAATGTGTTTTGGATTTGCTTCTTGATGCTCTGTTTTACTTCAACTCATATTTCTTATGAGAGCATCCTCTCAGACTATTATGCCTGAAGATGATAATATGTCTATTATTCTTGGGAGACCTTTTCTTAAATGCTGCAGGAGCTGTTATATATTGTAATCAAGGAAAGGTGACATTCCATGTTAATGACAAGGAACATACTGTCTATTTCCCCAAGAAGATTGAAAGTACTTATGATTGAAATTCAATTGAACATGTTGAGGGCATTCAAGTTGGAGAAATATATTGTCCCATACCAAGAGAAAAAATTTAAACTATTATGGTTGGGACCATTGCTATCAAGGTTGAGCTAACATAATCATTAGTGGAATACAAAGTTTTGTCTCATACGAAATTGTTTTGGTAGCAAGACCTGATCAACCTTGTTAACAAAAGGATTTTATTGAACAAAACAATGTTTTCACTATGATTATTTCTGTTTACTTCTATTCTATCCATTCTAGTTTTTGCTTATGTCTAACTTAAAGGCATTAAAGAAAAGTGCTTATTGGGAGATAACCCAAAAGTTTTAGATGAGTCTTGGAAGTTATTACCTCAGTAATAACCGCTCCTTATCCTTTTTATTTTCTTTTTGTGCCAAGAGTAACCTCTAATGAGAGTGAAGTGATGATTGGGAAAGTTGTTGTCCTGAAACAGATTTCTGTGCTTCACCGTAAACATTCTTCAGAGAGCTCTGTATGTCGGATTGAGCTGTAATTTTTTTTGCTTCTGCCCCAGGTTGTTATCTAAATTTCGTTAGTTCAACACTTTTTGATTTGAGCAACAGACGTTCTTCGATAAAATTCTTCTTTACCTGCTGGTCTGTTTTGACAGATTTCTGCCATTTTCTGCATTTGCTTCTTGTTAGTTCCTTCTTGAGTTCTTTTGGGGAATTAAGATTTTTGAGGGAAGTTCTACAGTATCCAGTGTTCTAGTGGAAGTTTATTTGGTGTTAGAACTGAACCTTAAGACTTATTTATCTTAAGTGCACTAATGTTGCTAATAAAGATTGTGTGAAGTTTTGTATGAAGGAAAAATTTCAGGTGTATGGAAGGAATGAGTAATGAGATGAAGGATAGACTAAAGCTCAAGCTTGGGGATGCCAAGCATGTCACCCCAAGAAATATCCAATAAGTACAAGTGTCAAAGCTTGGGGATGCCCAAGGCATCCCCTTCTTTATCAATAAAAATCTCAGGTTTTTTTCAAACAATTCATTTTTATTGTTTCATGCACAGTTGTGTTGTTCTTGGAGCGTCTTCTATTTCGTTTTTGTTTTGGTTTTTAGTTTGCGTGGTTTGCTTATTTTTCTGAATAAATTGGTTGGACCTCCCCTTTCATACATTGGTGTTCAAATGGTTTGGTTTGGTTAGGAAAAGAGTAGGAAAGCTCATGCTTAAGTGGTAAAGAGAGCTTGTTTTTGACTGTGGCCTATGCTCTATCATGCCATGCTTGATATTGTTTTGGCTTTATGCTTAGTATTCTTTGCTGTAGCATGACTTGTTGTAAACAATTGAGATTGCTTAATGTGCCTTGGATGAATCATGCGTTGTTTTAGCATATTAAAGCATAGTATAGTGGTATTCTCCTTTGATGCTTTATTTGGGTTGACTTGGCACATGCTCACACCATGTTATGACTATCTCAAGTCACCATAAGACTTTATGATCCTTTAGTTTTCAACTTGTAGTATCACTTTATGCTTTGATCAATGATGTTTTGTTGCTCTGCATGATTACGGCCATTATTGCTCTCTCGTTTGTCGCTCCCTTACTACTGCTAGCCTTCACTTTCACTGAGTATGTTTTACTCAAGTTCCCAACTCCCTAAACCAAATATTTCCAAGGTGTCCACCATACCTACCCATTAGCATCATTTGCTACTTCCGTGCATATTCAATATGCCTTGTTTTCTTCTGAATAAAATGTTTTCTTGTTATGAGAAAGTTAGTTAGTAAAGCTCTCACGAACTTGATGGCACACTTTATTTTCTTGCACTTAATAAACCTGAACCATTGCATCCTTCTTTGTTGTGCATATGCTTGCACTTTATGAGTTTAAGTTAGCAGAACCATGTATCATGGGGACCACTTTCAACGCTTCATAGGCACTTTGTACCTAGTTGATATCATGTTCTTTTGCTTATGGCCCGGCGGTGTGAAATAAAAGTGGAACTTGTAAGATCATGGAGTTTGTATGTATGTTAGAGAAATGTCTGGGCTGCTAGCCTAAGCCATGCCTAATCATGGTGGAAACTTGCAGCAAACCATAATGAGCATTCTATGAAGCATCCTCAATAAAAATCTATGCACATAGTAAATAAAAAGATCGCTGAGATGCTCATTATCTGCTTGCCTTGTATTTTGATTATGGGATAGCTCCCGTGTCATGTGCAAGGGGTACCCCGTTGGCGGTTCTCTATGATACGTATATACTTACAATGACAAGAGCTTACTTGTGACTGAAGTTGAGTAGCATGAGGATCAGTCTTCGTAAGTAAGGGGCATGAGACTTCGATTTATAACTTGTCAAGCATATCCTCTTAGTTGTGTCACTTTAACCTTAACCACATTAAAGATGCTTATGATAGGGGCAATGAGATCTCAAAGCTAATGAGTACCATACTTTCAGCATTTGGAAGCCTTTCAAACTTTTCAAAACCTTTTTCATTTCCTTATTGAGTCTCCACACATTCTATGAGCACTTTCTTGAGAGCATAGTCGTCATCCTTAGTTCTATGTGCATTATCCCAAGACTTGTTGATTGATGCATACCTTGATATTGCTTGTTTTAAACTATTCGTATCTAGTCACTCTTGTAAACTTTGAAGGTGTCCTATGCATTTATGTTTGCTACTCTATGAGGGACAAGCTAAATGCCACTATGCTATGTTTTCTTTATGTGAAACAAACAAACGTCTTGCAAAGCATTGTTATTCATGAATCTTTTGTTTGTGCCTTTTCATGTTGCATCATAGTTTCTTTGTCTTATTGCTAGAACTTTGTCTTTCATGTCATGATTGAAGTACTATGATCCCAGCTTTGAATGTTTTGATCAAGTTTATGATGGTGCATGTCACCTCAAAAATTATTCTTTCTTTTTATCACTTACCTACTCAAGGACGAGCAGGAGTTAAGCTTGGGGATGTTGATACATTGCAAATGTATCTATAATTTTTGCTGCTCCATGCTTGGTTTTATCCACTTTCTTGTGTTTTGTCCACACTTTGGAGTACTTTTCATATGATTTCTTGGACAAACCTATTAACAAGAGTCACAGTGCCAGCTGCCTGTTTTCTGCTGTTTTTGGTTCCAGGAAAGTCAGAAAATGAATATTCTCGGAATTGGACGGGACAAAAGCCAAAGTGCCTATTTTTCCAGAAGACTCACGGAGCCAGAATACGAGACGAAGGAGGGCCTGGCCACACCACCCCCAGTCGCGGGCTGGGCCTAGCCGTGCCAGGGCATGGTGTGGTGGCCCTAGGCACCCCCTCGGTCTCCCTCTTCTCCTATAAGGAGCCTTCTGACCTAAAAACTTTGGGGGGTTCGACGTTTTTCCAGAACGAGTTCTGCTCCGCCGTCACCACCAGATTCCACGAATCAGCACCAGAAACTCCGTTCTGGCACCCTGCCGGGACGGGGAATTGGAGGAGATCATCGCCATCATCATCACCATCGCTTCTCCATCAACCATCCATGTTTCCCCCATCTATGAGTGAGTAATCCCCCGCTGTAGGCTATGGGGATGGTAGGGATTGGATGAGATCATTCATGTAATGGCATCAGATTGTTAGGGCATGGTGCCTAGTATCTTTTATTAGTGCTTTATGACTTTGTTGCGACTTGTTGTGCTTAATGCTTGTCACTAGGGCCCGAGTGCCATGATTTCAGATCTGAACTTATTATTGATTCATTATTATAGTATTGTTTCTGGTCTTATCTACAAGTTGTATACACACGTTGTTGTCCGGAACCTATGGCCCTGAAGTGACAGAAATCGGGATAACCGGAAGGGAATGGCTTTGATGTGAGGATCACATGTGTTCATGGAGTGTTAATGCTTTGCTCCGGTGCTCTATTAAAAGGAGCACCTTAATTGTCAGTAGTTCCCTAGAGGCCCCGCTGCTAACGGGCTGGCAGGACAAAAGATGTTGTGCAAGTTCTCATTGCGAGCACGTATGACTATATATGGAACACATGCCTAGGATTGTCTAGTACTTGGGTGCTTTATCTTATTTATCTGCAATTGCCCTATGTTTTGCTATGTGAATTGTCTTGTCCATGCAACGCCCGTCCATCCATCCCTATGCCTACCGCACTCGAATCCCACTGTTTACTGCTCTTGTTACTACTGTCTTTGCTTTACTATTGTTGTTACTTTACTTTTCCTACTACAATACTGTTGCTACTGATAAACTGCTATGAGCAAGATTGTTTCCAGGTGCAGCTGAATTGACAACTCAGTTGTTAAGGCTTATAAATATTCTTTGGCTCCCCTTGTGTCGAATCAATAAATTGGGTTTCACTTCCCTCGAAAATACTGCGATACACCCCCTATACTTGTGGGTCATCAAGGAGAAACAATAGCAAGAGTGTTCGGGAAAGGAGATATGTTTTGGACGTATCAATTGTTACAACCACTGCAGATTCTGGAATGGAAATGGGATTCCGTCGGAATGGACTTTATCACCGGTTTGCCTACTTCTAGTAGGGGAAATGACTCAATTTGGGTCATCGTTGATAGACTGTCCAAGGTAGCCCATTTTGTACCTGTCAAGACAACTTACCAGAGTTCGAAGCTAGCAGAGTTATACATAGCTAGAATTGGCAGTTTGCATGGAACCCCCAAGACCATAGTATCAGATCGAGGAACCCAATTTACCTCGAGATTTTGGCAGGAAGTCCAAGAAGGATTAGGAACCAAGTTGAATTTCAGCACAGCTTATCACCCGCAGACCGATGGACAGACTGAAAGAGTCAACCAAATCCTAGAAGATATGTTGAGAGCTTGTGTGTTATAGTATGGATCAAAATGGAAGATTGTCTGCCTTTCGCAGAGTTCTCATACTACAACAGTTATCAAGCCAGTTTGCAAATGGCCCCATTTGAGTTCTTATATGGAAGAAAGTGCCGTACCCCTTTGAATCGGTCGCAAGTAGGAGAGAGTTAGATTTTTGGACCCAACATCCTACGAGAAGCCGAAGAGAATGTTCACAAAGTCTGTGAGCACCTCAAGACTACCCAATCCAGACACAAGAGTTATGCCGACAAGAGACGTTGAGACCTGACTTTCAATGTCGGAGATTTTGTGTAGCTCAAAGTTTCGCCATTGAAGGGAATGCATCTTTTACTCCGAAAGGAAAGTTAGCCCCAGATATATTGGACCCTTCAAGATTCTAAATCGTCGAGGAGAAGTATCATATCAACTGGAACTGCCAGAGGACATGTCAGCCATCCATGATGTGTTCCATATCTCATTACTTTACAAATGCTTAGAAGTGCCAGAGAAGACCGAAGTTTTCAAGAACATCGATCACCGAGGCGTTGATATCAACAAGGATCTGACATATCGTTAAGTGCCCATCCGTATCTTGGAAGAAGCTTATAGAACCACCCAAGACCCGGAGTATCAAGTTTCTCAAGATCCAATGGAGCAACCATACCGAAGAAGAAGCCACCTGGGAGCTAGAAGATTACATTAGGACTGAGTTTCCAGATCTCTTTAGTTCCTAGTTTTCTTTCTTAAATCTCGGGACGAGATTTTTTTAAAGGGGGGAAGGTTTGTAACATCCCAAAACTTTAATCAAGGTTATCTAGATCCAAATCACCCAATTTGGGGTTAACAAAAACTTTTTATCATTAAAAACAATTATCAATGCATGTGTGTTTGCATTAATATGGAATTGTTTGAAAATTCCATGTTTGATTGTTCTAATGGTTGTAAAATGATTCAAAGGTGAATGCCGCATCATCTAGATCATTTAAAAACAAAATCCAAAGAAAAACAAATCAAATAACATTAATAAAGGCAACTGGTCACTTTTGCCATTTTAATCCACTAGGCCACTTTAGGTGCTCCTAGAAGTCAAATTCAAACAAAAATAATTCTGGATCTTTGCACCCCTTGCTAGTACAAGTAAAGATCTACCAAGGCCCACTTTGAAATCTTACAAAAACATTTAACCACTAATTTTAAATGGTATTTGAAAATGGAATCCATTTCATATGCATAGATCCCACTTTTTCAAAAACCACACAAATGAGTTCACCTTGACAATCCCAAGCAACCACAAATGATCAAGCTTATGACTAACACACCGACCAAAAATCTTTTCAAAATTCAAAGTTTAATCTCTTGCGGCCATTGTGTCGAACACTTGGTGATCACACATAAACTTGCCTAACTAATACTGTTTTGATCAATGTTTTGTCGATCCATTTGACCCCAATCCACTCCCCTGGTCTCCCCTAGTTCCAACCAAGCCATAAACATGCTACCTCTTAGCCTTTAGCAGTAGTGTCGCGCCACCCCGAGGCCATGCCCGCCGGTCGAGCACGGGAAGTTCACAGGAGACCATCTAGCCCCTTCCCGCCGTACGTGGGAGGTAGGCGCGATAGCACCGCCGCCCACTGTCCCTTCCCCGAGCAATTCCAAGCCCTAGACCACCGCAGACAGCCCACGCTCTCCACCTCTATGTCATGCCGAGCACCCGCCAGTGCGCCGTCCCCGACTGGCTAGCAAACGCCACGCCTCGACCTCAGCTCACACGCGCCGCTTCGCCTTAACACCAGCATGCCCCCAAACATGCCCATTTCCCGCCGTGCGACCAACACCCGTCGTGAGCTACGTCGAACACTCACTGCCTCCGCCGAGAGCGCGAACGCGCCCGACCATTTTCCACCGCCCCTAGCAGCGCCATTACGCCGTAGATGACCGCCAGGAGGGAGAGCACCGTCTGCCTACCTCGCCCATGCCATTAGCCTCCTATACCACTGTCACCGACAAGCTCACCATCGCACCTCACGGTCCCCTCGTCGAGCTATAAAAGGAGACCTCCCCAACCCCAATTCTCCACACTCTAACGCTCACCACCTTACATTGATCTCCTCACACCATCCACGGAGCCGCTCGAGCCCGCAGTCGCCGGAATTGTGTTGGAGCTCGCCGCAGCAGAGGAGAAAGGGGCCCGTCAATTGTGGCCACCCCAGGAGCTGCCGCGACCACGCCTGAGTCCGCCGTCATCCACCAGTTCGATCGCCCCCATCGCCACATTTTAGTTGTAGCCCTGGTAAGCTCCCAATCGACCCCCACTAAGCCGCTAGGGTTCATTCTCGCTGGCGACCTGTTCGTTGTCGATGATGAACCACAGCCGTCGATCGTAGTTCTAATCGCATGACCCATATAGCCATGTACTGCTTCGCGTTAGAGTCAGCCGCTGACATGCGGGACCCCCCTTGTCATTTGCCCACTGTGCTGCGGAGCGCCACTGGGCTGGCCCATTTAGTTTCCCTCCTTAGCCCGCAGATTCAAATAAAGATTTTTCTAATTAAGTTTAAACTAGGTTCTGTCCACTAGTTTAAAAATCAATTTAGAGAGTTCTACTAAACCAAAATGACTGATTCAAATTTTGTTAGAAAGATATTTAAAATATCTATCCAATCCTATTGGATTAAAATCAATTGGAGTTAGAGATCCATATAGCAAAAATAACAAGACAGAGACTTTTCTACATTCAAACATTTTCAAGAATCAACCATAATAGCTTTTGAGTTGATTCCAACTCTCAAAAATCACGTTTGACAATACCTATCTGAATATATAATAATATTTAGGTTTGCGTGCAGTGACTTTGGACTAGTACCAAAATAATGCTATATAGGCATTTCTAGTCACTTTAAATCCTTTAAATAATAAACTTAAACTTTATAAAATGTGAGCAAACATTTAAATCACATTCCCATGAATTAGAATATGTGGTGATGAAATGTGTCCACATGATCCCATATTTTAATTGGAGAATATTAAATCTTAGTTAATTTTCAATGAGTAGAAATTACTTTTCTCAAATAAAATAAATAAAACTAGTTTATTAAATCTTGTGGTGATTGCGATGATGCTAGATCATCAAGTGTGTGCATTAGTGTACTAAATACACTAGTTAAGTATTGTTTGGTGATTGTGTATCCCATATGTATTTATAGACGATAGTACCGACCAAGTCTACGAAGAGGAGGAGTTCTACCCCGAAGAAGATGAGGAGAATTTCAACCACTTCACCAACCAAGGCAAGCCATCATTAAAAATGCAAGCTAACCCTTGCAAGCAAGATAACCTAAGCAATATGCCTTAAGAATGCTTTGGTTACACCCTTTTTGCTTTATACCCATCCCAAGTTTTACTTACAAGTTCTACTTTTGCTTTATCAAAGTTTCTTTACTTTTAGTAATACTTTGTGAGATTTTAGAAAGCAGTTTAGATAGCATAAAGAGTATAAAACTTGGCCTATACTAGATGTCATTCTATGGCATGAGATTGAGATTATAATCCCACCTTAGTAAACACTCTTAACTTGTGGTTAGAGCTAAACCAAAAACTTGATCACTCTAGATGGCAATACTAGGTGAAAATGCTTATGAAAACCTTGGAATGATGAGTCATTCTATTGAGATGTTTTGACATGTGTTGAGAAACACAAATGGTTTATGATGATGAAAATGTTAAGGAATGAGCCTTAGCCCCTTTATAAAAACTGATGGTTGGGTTCGGATGCGATACCATTCCAATTTTACCGTATAACCACAATACCTGAATTGGGTAAGGCTTAGCCGGAAGTTTATATGCATTATTATGAGTTCCCTCGCGGGAGAGGTTTGAGTTGAGGCTACCTCTCAATGTTGTCCACCTATACAGTGCCCAGGATGGCAGATGGGCATGGCTGGGAGGTCAAGCTCATAGGAGATGTGCTTGTACTAGGGTGTGTAATTGAAAGGTTATGATTGATTATCCGCATACTAAGTATGATGATTCAGGGTTATCCTTGAAAGATGTATCGAATGTTGTGGTGAAAGTATACCACCTCTGTAGAGTGTCAAACTATTCGAATAGCCACGTCCGTGGTTATGGACAGTTGGACTGGCCATGCAGTTCTATTGTCAGATGTTTTCAAGATGACTTATGAAATGAATTGTGACATGACTTGACCACAACAGGGTTGTGACGATGACAACTAAGTTCCCACTTAAGTGATTTAGAACTTTATTTTATCTTTCTTTGTTTATGAACTCAGCTTGGGTTTCAAACTTAACTTTACAAATAAACTTAGAACTTAGCATTCCTACTAGAACTACCTTACTTGTTAGTGATAGTTTGCGAGTACTTAAAGAGTACTCATGGCATTGTCCCTGGCTATTCCCGTGGCTAGACTATGAAGAGGACTATTCGGAAGAAGGACAGGAGGACGGCTACAACAACTAGGACTATCTCCCATCGTCAGCATTGCCTGTGACACTGAAGATGGAGCCCACCGCTACGCTTATTATTCCGCTACTTGTTTGTACTAAGACTGGATCATGAGATCCTTTATTTGTGTAAGACCTTATTATGGATTGTAATTGATGATGTACTGTGATATCCAATCTGTTATGTCTCGCAAAAATGGTAATCCTGGGATTGCGATGTATGGCATAACAGGCATCTGGGATTAAATATCTGGGTGTTGACATTCTTCTCGTGTACTGCTTTGACTTGTTCATATTCAAAAATATGCTTCTGTGCAGTTTTAGGGAAAGGTATCTCATATATTGGTTCCATGGAGGCTAGTGTTGCTTTAACTTCTTTCTTCTTCTCAGGTTCGGGTGGTGGATCGTACTTCACCAAACCCTCTTTTGGAGATTTGATGTGTTCTGTAAAAGATTTAACAACATGGAACACAAGATCTAAATCCAAATAAAGTTCTTTAGATAATTCTTTAACATGGCCCTTTTTATTATAGTCATGAATACACTCATAATCTATTTCTATGCCTCCTTCGCTTCCTAGACCAAAATTTCATGAAACTCTATGGTCGCGAATTCTATTAAGTAGGGCCCAAGCTTTAGTTATAGGAAGATTCATAAAAGCTCCTTTTGAGAAAGAGTCTAGTTCAATTTTGTTAGGTTCAATTAAACGGCCATAAAAGATATGCAATAAATACCATTCAGGCAAATCATGATGAGGACATTGATTAAGTAAATCTTTAAATCTGATATAAGCTCTTACTAGTCCTTCATTAGGACGGTTCCTCCAAGTCATTATAAGACGCCTGATTCCAAAAGATTTTGATAATGGGTAATATTTTGCTAGAAACTCACAAGCTAAATTATCCCAAGTAGTGGTGGCTTCTGGGGGTAGAGATCTATACCATGAGAGAGATGTACTAGTCAAAGTCTGACTAAAAAGTTTAACCCTTACCTCATTAGGAGTATATCTCAGTAATTGGAAAGTGCAACATATATCTTTGAAACATGCAATATGCTCATATGGATCAGTCTTCTTCATCTCTAGTAAATTGCTTCTTGTGTAGAATACGAAGTAGTAGAGGATTTATTTCAAACCCCCTTGTCTTCTTGTGGGAGCTGTCTCTTTTATAAATATCATAGGGCTTCCCAAAGTGGCTGAGTGGGTTAACACTATACATATGCTCAAACAACATCATGTTGGTGGAAACCTATAACTCAAAACAAAACTTAGCAAGACAAAAGTAAATAAGCAAAAACTAAAAGACCTACATCGCTTAGCTCCCCGGCAATAACGCTAGAAAATAGCTTGATGACGGCAAGTGATAGATCGTTTGTAGCTAGTTTCGAAATAAAGATATCGATCCCATAGGGAGCAGGAGTCTATAGTCTAATAACTCTTGAATTAAATACTATAGTAGAAATGCTAAATAAAGTTCTAAGTAACAAGATAAAATGTGAGTATAGTGTAAAAAGGTGTTTTTGGGTTTTTGGTATAAGAGAACAATAAATAAAGTAAAACAACTGAACACAGAAAGTAAGTATCGTGTATGTAAAAGAGATTAGAACTGCAATAGGGGGAAACGTTCTTAGGGAGTAGCGGATACACCTCTAGCATTATAAGGAACTAAGGTAAAGATTATTATCATGAATATTATCAACTATGTATGTGTGGGAGGAACTCTGTATTTGGACAAATAGGCAGCAACCACTGCTCACATCATCCTCATAACCATAGCAGTCAGCATTCGACATCAATCGAATTACTGCGCTATTAAGGGACTTAATCCCATAGGATGTATCCCATGGTATGGATAGTGTTCCGTGAGTTTGCTCGGTTCCCAAGTTGATACGTAAGGGGTGCTAACAGCTTTATAGTCACTGTAAGTGCTAACACACCTTCGTGTACCAACAAGTAGTTCCCTCCATCAAGTCCCCATAAGAGGCAAATATTGAGAGGTCAACTTCTCCCAACATCAAGATGAAGACAATCTAACACATGGTCACAGCGATGAATATCATAATAAACTTTATCTTATTTCAATCTCATACTGGGGTTTCTCCATCTCCCCAAGAACTAATGATCTACTCAGACATGGGGGCAATCAACATCATGGCAATACAATGGAATCTATCATAGATGAATAGTACTTGTATAAATCCACAAGGAGTACAGAAATTACAACAAGATCTAGACAAGATGTAGATGGGATAGATGGAGATGGTGGTGATGCAGCGGTAGATCGATGCCTTAGCCTACCGGATCTGTGCAGGGCAAAGATGGATCCCTGGTGGACGAGTTCCTCCTCCAGATGCCTTCCGATGGTGAGGTTTTGGCGATTTCTGGTTGTTATGTATGTCGTCTCTCTAATCCAGTTGCATGGGGTGAAACTATTTGAGGAGGAGGTGGTGGTGCCAACTATATGGTAGGAACTATACGGCTGGAAAATAATTCCCGCTGTATAGTTGGTCGTCAAACCCTCTAGACGCCTCGATCGCTTCGAGTTCTTTCTAGTGTTATTGATATTTCACAAATAAGAGATTTACATTGTTTTTTACTCCTTTTCTCCCCAGTACAACTACTCCAAGAATTGTATCCATTGTATCCATCATATGTCCTGATCCTGGTGAAAACAGACATAAAATGTGTGCGTAAATGCCAGAAAATACCAAGATCCTATAACTACAATGCAAAATAATAATATAAAACATGATGCAAATATACACTCATAACCCGTCCCTGCTCCTCTTCCCTCTTGGCCATCATGTGCCGAGCCAGCTACCACATGCCTTGTGTGCTTGCTCTATCTCTCCTTGCTTTTTTCCTCAGACCACCGAAGCAACAACCGTCCCTCCTTTACCACTTTTGCAAAGCTACCAATTCATCTCTCTCCTCTCCATTATCTACCACCTAACCCAGGTCTCACTAGATCGAGATCAC
This sequence comes from Avena eriantha, assembly GCA_910589775.1. Lineage (NCBI taxonomy): Eukaryota > Viridiplantae > Streptophyta > Magnoliopsida > Poales > Poaceae > Avena > Avena eriantha. The sequence continues at coordinate 420,676,422 of OU342742.1, forward strand.
CTAGGCGCCCTACCTTTTTCCTTCTTCGCCCTTCCGCATGCATGCCCCATGCCTCACCAATGCCCTCGCTGATCCACTACCAAGCCGAAGCTGTCGGGCCACACCCATGTCTCTGCTGATTTTCCCTGCCTCTGGTGAAGCTCATCACCACCGTCGATCCCACTGCATCTCGGTCGGTCTCCACCTCTCCTGGTACCCGCTGAAGCCCTGAACGGCCTGGACGTGAGGAGGAGAAGAAACATGTGTCGTTCCAGCGTACGTTGTCGCACGCTCACGCCAACAGTCACCATGCCACCGTGCAGCGTCACCTCCTGTGTCCCCTTTTCTGCCACCTTGGTGAGCTCCACCCTCTACCTCATTACCCTATACCCCCTAATGCCTCGTTGTGTCATGTCGTGGCCGCCTCCACGCAGTACGCTCGTGAACCACGCTCTATTCATCGCACGCCAACAGCAGTAGCAACTCGGAGCCTCTCTGTTCCTTTGTTTTTTTTTTGCGAATCCATACTTCCTCTAGCAAAATCAAAACCTGGGATGTCTTCACGTTTGTCCCACCTACCTTTAGCACCAAACCGCAGGTTAAACGGAGCCCTATAGCTGTCGTTCTTGTCATCGCAAGATCAATCGAGACACTTAGCATACTGCAACTCAACTCCGATAGTTTGTTAGTTTTGAACACTGCGCGGTACCTCTATTCCTCGCCGTTTTCTCATCGTCCTAGATCATCTCCGGCCAAGATCTTCGCGGCCAAATCATATCGGTAACTCCATCTCTCTAAATCCGGAAACCGCACCCAAAACCAAGGTCTGAAGCTCTCAGAATCATCCGACGAAGTTCAGGGATTATCACTGTTTCGGCGCGACACAAAGTAAGTTCAGTTTTGCCAGTCTGAACGCACACACACCCTTGTTATTCCTCTGTTTCCCGGTGATATAGTTCAGATATGTTGAAGCAACCTTAACCAATTATGTTCTCAGTGGATCCTTCTTCCTTCTGGCGAAAACCATGCATCAAACCAATGCTACATCTCACTAAATTATCTAACAAATTTTACTCGAGCTCGCGGTAATTTATGAATCCATCCGTTAGTCTAATCGCCTCTGTTCATCGTCAGTTTTTGGTGAACACTGACCTCCTCTAGAGAAACAGTAAACACTGAAGTCGTAGATCTAAGTGAGGTCTCCTACTTTCCTTTTCATGCCTATGTAAAATTCGACTCCATGTTGTATCGAGCATCCTCACAAAATGGCTTCAGCTAGCAGATTCTGCACAGACAAAATTCCGTTCGTCAGCCAAACTCCGGAAACCTTTTCTACTTAATCCCCTAGAGTTTTATTTTTCCCAACCCACAGTCTCTCGCGTAGTCTACTTGTCATACCCTCGGCCCCACCAAGTAAACCACGCTTAGTCAGTGTGGTGGCCCACCAGTCAGTGATGGTGGCTAGAAACAGTTTGGTACAAAAGCCCCGGAACTTTTTACCAATAATAAAAAAATCCATAAAATGCTTATATACAAATTAATTCATATATTTTTAAGTCCAAATGCAATGTTTTATTTATCAATCTTGATCAGAAAAATACAGATATTAATAATATGCTATTCAAAATATTACTTGATCAATTTAAAATTTTGAAATAATTTAAATACTATTAATTACCTATTTCTTAATAAAATAATAACTTTACTTACGTAATTCCAAATTCGACAAATAATATGTCTAAATCGATCAGCACGACAAGCCCATTCTGTTTATGCATTCCATGATACAAATTAAAGCATGCATCATATAAATACTAAATATTCAGAACATTATGGGAGTGAAATATGACTAAACAACTAATAAAATGCTTTATTCTTGTACCCCACGCCCCACCATGCCATCTATGTTATACCATGCAATTGTGCATCATTCCATCATGATATACCTTGTTTTCTTATAGCATATATTCATATAATTGCGCATTTTATTTATTATGGCCCTTTGTGTGTTTGGCTTTTATTCCGGACAGACGCTGAGCAAAGGAACTATCACGAGAACCAAGAGTACTACCCGGATTCCGGTTAACCTACTGCTAATCTGACAGGCAAGCAATTCCCCATTCTTGCATACATATAGTACCTATGCTTCTATCTTATTCTTGCATCATTGAGTCGTGATTGCATTAAATTGAATCACAAGTATTGCATAGCCTTTACTTTTAAACCTCACCGAAGCCTGTATCCTCAATCATATGAGCCATGACTACAGGAGTTGTTTGAGCCATGCGAGTCGTAGAATTGCATGTGTAGGGTTTGTGCGAGTCTTTCGATAATGAGGTACCTAAACAACTTAAACTGTATAGTAATGAGATAAGTAAAGAAAGAGGCACCAGTGGACAATAGCAGTTATTTGGTTCTTCCACGCTCACATGTGTCCCATAGGACCCCGAGTACTTGATTCCTGTTTCTTGACTATTTGCACTATCCACTATACGGGAGACTCTATGGATCCCCCTTCGCCTGAGCTTGATTCACACTTTATTTCTTAGAGCCACAAACTAGTTTGGGGCTTTATTACTATCCTGTACTTATGCCATGTTTTACTGCTTTATTTACGATTGTGCGTGCAACCCCTGTACTGTTTTGGAATGCAAAATGGTTGCACAGTATCGACAAGCCCAGTCATTTACAGCCATTGTCACAAACCCTAGGTCCGTCTTGGAGCCGGCCAACCTCATTGCGGGTAGCTTAATGGGGTGGCCCCCTGAAATAATTTATGAATCCCATTACTCGACTCGTTGCGTTTTATTTGGTTCTTCCCAAGGTTGATCATGTGTGTTGCTATTTGTGCACCCCTGCAGGGTAAATCTTTCTGAAAGCCGTGTCCATGGTTATGGACGACGTGGAGCATAGTTTCTCGATGATAGACAAGAATAACTAAAGTACCGTCTTTCAATTGACTAAGACATGACTAGTAAATAGTGCAATAGTCATGGAATGGTTTATAAAATTGCCAACAGATGGGAGGTTCTTCCGCATTCTCGCCGGTAAGCCAGAAGGAGGGTGAGCAATGGTTCTTATGTGTCTTACATAACTGTTGTTATTATTTAACGAGCGTCTATCCATCTCTGGTTGGGCGTATGTGTAGCGTATCTCTATAGAACTTTGTAGCTATTATCTTTCGCTACAATTGCGTCACCCAAGGTTGTTCCCTTTAGATGCATTAAGAGTTGTTGAGTACCCCTAGGGTCTCACACGATAAATATTTGGTTCAGATGAACAGGTATGCTCTCAGGAAGGCTACTGGGTCGAAGAGACTGATGATGGTGGCAATGACTGTCAGGTGTAGAGATTCCGGGGATGGAGATCCATGAGATCTGTGGGCGGGATGTGCTTATTTATGTGGCATCTTATGCCGAGTTGCTTCTTAATCCGTACTCGGATCTTGTTTTCCGCTTCTGCTTGATACTTTGATGTTGAAGGGAATATGCCTGAGAGGCAATAATAAAGTGGTTATTATCTTATTCCATGTTTATGATATATGTTTATTTTTCATGCTATAATTGTATTAATTGGAAATGTTAATACATGTGTGTTTAGTAAACAAAATACAAAGTTCATAGTAATGCCTCTCATATAAACTAGCTCGTTGATTAACAAGATGATCAAGGTTTCCTAACATGGACATTGAATGTTGTTAATAACGAGGTCACACCATTGGTGGAATGATGTGATGAACATTCATCCGAAGTATAGCATTACGATCAAAGTCATTATTTTTATATTGCTATAACATCATGCGAAGTAATCTTAGTCCTTAGACCATGAGATCATGCTAATTGCTAACATCAGAAGAGTAACTTGATAACATCAAATGTCACATCGTAAAAAGGTGACTATAAAGGTGGGTTTAGATACTTCAAAGGTGTTATGTTGAGGCTCATGGATCAAGAGTGGAATTTGGCAATCCCATTGACGGATAGATATACTCTGGGCCCTCTCGGTGATATCACATTAAGATAGCTTGCAAGCAAGTGATGTGATCACTAGAATGTTATATCACGAGAACGAGAAAAGAATGCATGTCGGTAACGAGATCAAACTAGGTATTTGGATGCTGATGATCGAATCTCGGACATGTAATATATTGCGAGACAAAGCGATTTAGTTACGACTTTAAAGGTTCACACGATCACAAGAGTCATCGTTGAATATGTGGGAGTCAGTACGGATCTCCAGGTCTCGCTGCTGATTATTGATCGGAGAGGGGTCTCGATCATGTCTGCATTATTCGTGAACCGTAGGGTGACACACTTAAGGGATATCGACACCATTTAGGAGAAAATATGTTTCAGATAAAGATGAAGAAAGCGCTGGAATCATTTCGATGGAAACAAGAATTGTTTCAGGTGAAATTGCTGAAACTAGTTCTACATGTGATATTGAAATGTTGCAGGGAGTTTTATGTGAATGTTTGTTAATTAAAGTAATTAAAAAATTCTGAATAAAATAAATAAAAGTGTTTTATTTAAAGAGAAAATGCATTTAATTTGGTGGACATTAAATGCATATTGAGTGGAGTTGAAATTGATGTGAGTGGGCTTAGTGGAAGCTCCACCCACATGAATGAGGGAGAGGTGGGGGCACCCACCATGGCCTTGGGGCTACGCCCCCTCCCCTATAAAAGGATCCCCATGGCTCCTCTCCACTTGCCCCACCTCCTCGTGAAGGTTCTCTTCTCCCTCTAGTTATTCCCCATGGTCTCGGATTAGCGAGATACATGTTCCCGGTGGCTTTATCTGGAGTTGCTACTTCTGCTGCATCGCTGGAGCAAGGAGGCGGAGGTTGTTCGGTGGACCGAATGTGTGTGCAATCACGGATGCACTGCTACTTTGTGTTTCTGGACTTGATGGTGCTGGACTTGATGGTGCTGGAACTGCTGGATCTGAAGGACTTCATCACGATCTTGAGATCGGCAAGTGTACGACTACATCATCCACGAGTTCCATCTCGTTAACAAAGCTTTGTTGTCTTTGAGGGTAAGTTCTCTATGGATGTATATCCACCCGTTGCTTGTATCTAGTAGATAGATCTTGGCGTATAGTTCCCATCGTAAGAATTTTTTGTTTTCTATGTTGCGAACCCAACAATGGTATCAAAGCCTGATCTATGCGTAGGTGCTTTGCACGGGTAGTACATATATGTTTATATGTGGGCGATGATGATCATGTTATTGCATCTTCTATGTATTTTGGATATTGGTGGCATAGTGGGATGAAGCGGCCCGGACTAACTTTACATGTCCTCGCACATGGGACCGGTTCCACGACTGACATGCAACTAGTTTTGCATAAGTGGCTAGCGGGTGTCTGTCTCTCCTACTATAGTCAATATCTGATTTACAACGAGTTGCTAATAACTTAGTTATCATCGTTGTGGTTCCATGTTCGTAGGTAAGACTAGTTCTATCTTCGAAAGCCCTAAGCCACGTAAAACTTGCAATGGATAAATTAGAGGCGTCTAGTTTTGATTGTTGCTAGGCTAGTGTCATGATATGGTAATGTTGTAAGTTGATGTATGGTAGATACCCTTACAACACACCTAACATGTAAGTTCCATAGACCTTGGCCTTACACACAAAGGAATGATAGAGATCATACCACGATGCACATGATGGTGATCAAATGCATGGACCATATCATTCCACTTTACACATATGATGTTTGCATCTTATATTGCTAGTTTGGCGTTTTAGTAGTATTATAAGATGATCCCTCATTTAAATATCAAGATAAAATGTGTTCTTCCTTAAGTATGCACTGTTCTATGGATCGTGTTTCGAGACATCACGTGATGATTGGGTGTACTCAACTCTACACTTTCATACAACGGGTGTAAGATAGTTTTACACACACGAGTACTAAGGTTCTTACTTGGTGAACCTAGCATGTACAGACATGGCCTCAGAACACAGACCGAAAGGTTAAGCATGAGTCATATAGTTGATGTGATGCCCATATTGATGCTCGCCTTTGAAGCTACACCGACTCACGTGATGATCGGACTTGGTGTAGTGGATTTCGTTCATGTAATCACTAAAAAGGCGCGAGGGTTGTCATTTTTGAGTGGGAGTTCATTTCTAATTTGGATTAGTCGAACTCAATTTGTCATAAACTAAATCGAAGTGAATTTGCATAATTTGTTGTAGTAATTGGCATATGTTCACTACCTTATGCTTAGTTTTAATTGAGATAATAGAACTATAGAATTTTGGATATTTACTTTACGAACTGGTATCGTATTGTTTTGAATGTCAATTTAAAGTTTTGAAGTCCTATTACAAACTTTCTACAAACTCTATTTACTCCATGAAGCTTAATAAGTAGTATTAAATCAAGAGTAAGAATTCCAATGTTAGTATCTAAAGTATCATGTTTGCCTCCATGATTATTGATATTAAAAAGTTGTTTTAATATCAAGATTATCTAGGACCTAAAAAATTGTTTCAGAAACCATCATGTGTGGAAGATATTGTGATATCTGAAACAATGTTTTTGGTTGCATTATGATAGAGTATAATTTAGAAAAATACATGTTCTCATATTGTATGAGAATTTGTGAAGGATGGAGATGCTAGGCATCCGGATCTCCCAAAAAGGTTTTGGGAACTAACATTATACTCGCGATTCTTCTTCGTAGGCTATAGTAGCTTGATCATGAAAGTTGTCATGATAAGGCTGAATAGAAGATGTAAGTAAAATGTTTACTACACTAGTAGATTACTAAAGAATGGATTTTTGAAAGAACACCAAACATTTGATGATGGTGATCCACTTCAAAGTGCAAGTCCAAAGGTATTAGTATTTGACTATATACACTTTGTACTATGTGTCATGTGAATGACACCACTATTGATGTTGATAGATTCTTTTAAAAGGAAAGGCATTGTTGAAAGAGAATCTATAAAATATTTGGCAGAAAAGAAAAGGTTGGAGATGTCCAACTTAGGTATATAGAATATATACATGTTATGGCTGTATTCCTTGCTTGTTAAATAATGTGGTTCTGAGATATTGGATACCGGTATTGGATACTGAATTGGTTGGTGTGAAGTGTCACACAGAACAACACAATTCATGAACTGCAATGGCCTAAGTAACTGGCAATAGAATAAGTGATGATGTTCATCGAAAACAAATAAAGTGTTATTGCGTTTTTGTTGTCGTCAAACCTAGCCTTCAAGATTTGTTTTAATAATTGTTATTTTGTTTCGGTATTATGAGAACAATGGTTGTTCACATAATTACCGTATTCCATAAAGGATGGATGAACTTTTACAAATCTAGTTGGAGAAATCACATCCATAAATGTTATTGCTAAAATGTCGTAAGAAAAATGATTGGAATATCACTTATGAAGTGACATCGCTGTTTGAATTATATTGGAAAGTAAACATGAAGAAACTCCATGTTGATGGATTTTTGGAGTCTTTTGATTTTGATCAATTGACGCTTGTGAAACTTTCCTCGAGATAATTGGAACTCCATCCATTGGCCAAAGAGGAACGGATGACTAACTTATTGGATATTATGCATGTTGATGTATATAGTCCATTATGTGTAGCCATATGCGATGGATCTTTTTGCTCATATGCTTTCTCCAGAAATTTGAGTGAATATATCTATATATTTACTTAATAAGGAAGAAGTATGAAACATTTGAAAATTGTTCAAAGACTTTCAAGATGAAGTGAAAAATCATTGTAACAAGAAAATAAAAGAGTTTATGATTCGATCATAAAGGAAGATATTTGAGTTACAGGTTTAGCAAAACACCTAAGATTTCAGGAATTGTTCCATGAATTTGCATTTCCCAATAAACCACAGGAGTATGGTATGTTCAAGAGATCAAATCAAACCTTGTTTGACATGGTAAGATAAAAGGTGTCATTTATATAACTGCCATTATGTTTTAAGGATTAAAGCTTTAGAGACTACCGCTTTTACACTAAAAATAGCACCATCATGATCCATTGAAATGACACCATATGAGTTATGGTTTGGGATAAAACCCGTATTGTCTTTTCTTAAATTTTGGTATGCTATGCATAAGTAAAATGTTTACAACCAAAGTCGGATAAGCACGTATTTGTAGGTTATCCCAAAGAATTTGTTGGGAATTCCTCCATAACATCGAGGACAAAAGAGTTTGTCGCTTGGAACGTCAAGTTTCATGAGAAGGAATTTTTCATGAAAAGTTAAGTGGGAGGACAATAGAACTTTGATAAGGTTGTTGAACCTTAGCTATATGTTCTAAGTAGCGCAGCGCCGAAAAGTGTCCCGGTGGCGGCCACAATGCTCATGGCTCTCGTGATTACAAAGGGTGTGACCTTGGAGATTAGAGTTCCTAATGAACCATGTGGGTCAGTAAGAATCAAATAGTAAGATTTGAAACAGAAGACATTATTGTTTTGACAATGATAAACCGACTGCATGCAAAGAAGCGATGATGGGCCCTGACTCCATAAATTGACTAGAAGTCATAGAATCCGTGATAGTATCCATACACAATAAATCAAGTTTTTGAACTTGGAAGACCCTCCGGAAAGGCGTGAAGCCTATCGGTCGTGTTTGGATCTATAAAGAAATAGACATGGATGTTTAACATCTATGAAATAGTCGACATGTCAGAAAGAAGTTTATGACAATGTTCAAGCGGTTGACTATGCCAAGATTTGATCTTTCATAGCGATATTTAGTCTTGACGGATTAATGTAGCAACCACTACATATAATTTGGTATATGGTAGTTGAATAAACAAAACAAGGTTCTTCTAATACAATGGTTACCTAGGACATGTACATGACACGGTCCGAAGGGTTTTGTTAATTTAAAGGGTGCTAAAAGGACATGCAAACTTCAATAGTTGAAGTGAGCATAGCGGAGTTGGAATCTTCACCATGATGAAAATGTTAAAAGAGTTTAATTTTATCGGAGATGATGAAGATGCTTGCATTTGCAAGAAATTAAGTGGGAACGGTGAGACAAATTTTCAATACATTATGCAGAGTACATATTTTTGATTAGAAATGATGTATCTTTTATTGACACAAGTTAAGAATTTCATTAAAATAGGATTTCGATGAAAGACTTGGTCAAAATCGGAATATTTGGCATCAATGTCTATATGGATTGATTGAGGCGCTAATATGGTTATGCTAGACGTACATATATGAGATATTGAAAGGGTTCAATATGGAAACAATAAGAAAAGTTCTTGCTGCATGGAAAGGATTGTATCAAGATTCAAATGTTTCAACACTTGGTGAGTAAAATCACATGAATATTTTGAGCAATTATACCGTGATATGTATATATCCAGATATGTCATGTGCTCTAAAAGTTATGAGCACATACCAGAATGATTCATAAGATGATCATTGGACGATAGTAAAGATATTCTTATGAGCTTTGGAAGAACTAAGAATATATCATGTATAAGTGACAAATAGTTAAAGGTAGTTCATTGTAAAGTGTTACATTGATACTAGTTTTGTCACAAGATACAAATTAAATTTATCTCAATTTAGACTATGGGTGGCACAATGTAATGGAAAGGATATTCCATGATGGATTTGGATGAGTTCCAAAGTTGAAACATTGTGACGGATACTACAACAAAAGGCTAAGTATATGACTGCTACAGTAGCAGCAAAGGAGGGTATTTGTGTTAAGTAGTTTGTTATCAAACTAGGTGTGGTTCAAAGTGGGCTAATACTATGAAGATATATTGTATGATAATAATATCAACAAAATTTAAACCCAAATGAACTAAAGGTCTCACCAAAGGACCAAATTTATACAATGCCATCTTATTTGAGAATGAGTGATGCGTAGAGATGCAAAGACATGCAAATACACACAGACCTGAAACTATCAGATCCGGAGATTATGTTAACCACTAGAAATCACGTATATGCAACACTAGAAAGCCATAGGTGTTCAATATGCAAAGTTTTTCAAACTAGATTATTGACTCTAGTGGAAGTGGGAGACTGAAGGAATATGCCCGAGAGGCAATAATAAAGTGGTTATTATCTTATTCCATGTTTATGATAAATGTTTATTTTGCATGCTATAATTGTATTAATTGGAAACATTAATACATGTGTGTTTAATAAACAAAATACAAAGTTCCTAGTAATGCCTCTCATATAAACTAGCTCGTTGATTAACAAGATGATCAAAGTTTCCTGACATGGACATTGGATGTTGTTAATAACAAGGTCACAACATTGGTGGAATGATGTGATGAACATTCATCCGAAGTATAGCATTACGATCAAAGTCATTATTTTTATATTGCTATAACATCATACAAAGTAATCTTAGTCCTTAGACCATGAGATCATGTTAATTGCTAACATTGGAAGAGTAACTTGATAACATCAAACGTCACACTCTAAAAGGGTGACTAGAAAGGTGGGTTTAGATACTTCGAAGTTGTTATGTTGAGGCTCATGGATCAAGAGTGGAATTTGTCAATCCCGACGATGGATAGATATACTCTGGGCCCTCTCGGTGATATCACATTAAGATAGCTTGCAAGCAAGTGATGTGATCACTAGAATGTTATATCACGGGAACGAGAAAAGAGTGCATGTCGGTAACGAGATCAAACTAGGTATTTGGATGCCGATGATCGAATCTCGGACATGTAATATATCGCGAGTCAAAGGGATTTAGTTATGACTTTAAAGGTTCACACGATCACAAGAGTCATCATTGAATATGTGGGAGTTAGTACGGATCTCCAGGTCCCGCTGCTGATTATTGATCGAAGAGGGGTCTCGATCATGTCTGCATTATTCGCGAACTGTAGGGTGACACACTTAAGGGATACCGACACCATTTAGGAGCAAATATGTTTCAGATAAAGATTAAGAAAGCGCTGGAATCATTTCGATGGAAACCGGAATTGTTTCGGGTGAAATTGTTGAAACTGGTTCTACATGTGATATTGAAATGTTGTAAGGAGTTTTATGTGAATGTTTGTTAATTAAATTAATTAAAAAAATTCTGAATAAAATAAATAAAAGTGTTTTATTTAAATAGAAAATGTATTTAATTTGGTGGACATTAAATGCAAAGTGAGTGGAGTTGAAATTGATGTGAGTGGGCTTAGTGGAAGCTCCACCAACATGAATGAGGGATGTTGTTAGTAAAAAGAACACACATGCAATGACACTGGTGGATCCATGTGTGGTCTCTGAAGAGAACACACATTTCAATGACACCGGTGGATCCATATGTGGTATGTGAAAAACACACACATGCAATGACTCCAGTTGTTGTTAGTAAAAAAAGCACACATGCAATGACACTGGTGGATCCATGTGTGGTATGTGAAATGAACACACATTTCAATGACTCTGGTTGTTGTTACTAAAAAGAACACACATGCAATGACACTGGTGGATCCATAGGTGGTATGTGAAAAGGACACACATGCAATGACTCTGGTTGTTGTTAGTAAAAAGAACACACATGCAATGACACTGGTGGATCCATGTGTGGTCTCTGAAGAGAACACACATGCAATGACTCTGGTTGTTGTTAGTAAAAAAAGAACACACATGCAATGACACTGGTGGATCGATAGGTGGATTGTGAAAAGAACACACATGCAATGACACTGGTGGATCCATGTGTGGTCTCTGAAGAGAACACACTTGCAATGACCCCTATTGTTGTTAGTAAAAAAATCACACATGCAATGACACCGGTGGATCCATGTGTGGTATATGAAAAGAACACACATTTCAATGACTCTGGTTGTTGTTAGTAAAAGAGA